>CAXKVX010005247.1:0-320253 GCA_964058865.1 Eleocharis quinqueflora | reverse complement strand
TCTTACATCTTGGATCTAGAACACAAGCAACTGCCAGTAGCATGTTGCCATTGGTCCAATATTTCTCCCATTTAGGAATTCAGTCTATCAAGCAAGCAAGCAATTCAAGTTTGTCAGCAATTCAAGTTTACAAGCAAATGTGTAACCAAGCATGGGAGAGAAATCGATCCAGGAGCCCTGAATTGAACACAGCAATAAGATTTTTGCTTTCAGTTCAATACAGGACTCCTGAATCGGCTTCCCTTCCTTTACTGGTCACACAACAAACAATCAAGTGCAACTATCAGTATAAGTAGTAAACAACCAAATAACATACTCATCTGACGACAGCTCAGGATCATAATCCATATCATCATCCATACTTTACTGAATTAGAAACTAGCTTGAAACCTACATGCAAATCAGAAAAAATGAGTTAAAGAAACAAAAATAAACAGAAAAAGTTGCTTGCTTAATAACAAAATACCAAATACCTTAAAATTGCTTGTTTGCTAACACCTGAGTCCTTTCTCTTCCCTTTTCTACTCTACTCCTCTCTCTATCTTTTCTTTTTTTTCTCCCTCTGTGTTCCTTTGTTTTTCTTTCTGCCATTTTTCTTTGCACTCAACAGAGGCATATATAATAGAGCCATGGATCTGCTTGGAGGCCAAGAGACCCAACGATCTTGTCACTAGTCTCAACAGAAACTTAGTTTCGGGAACTGATAACCTTTCTACGGCCTTTTAGCCTACTAAACTTCACCGAATCCACTGGATCTCTGGAGACGAGGCGACAGATCGTCGATCTCATGGCCAAATCAAGCTAGGGTTTGGCAAAAACGAGGCGATCAAATGATGAAAGCCTTAACAAAGGGGACAGAGATGGCTTGGCCACCTCGCACATGGCGACGGGCGACTGTCCTTCAGCCGACAGGCCTCTGACAGACAGCCACATGAGCATCGGACGAGAGAGAGATAGAGAGGAGAAGCTTTATAGAGAAAGAGAGAGAGCAGAAGCAGAAATGAAACAGCGAAATGATCTAGGGTTTTCGACCCTCTTATCTCAATATCTCCTCGTTTATAACGCTTCCAACTCTGCAATGTAGAGTATTCTAGACTGGTAGAATATAGAACGAAAAAACGAAACTGACGAAACGATACAATCGTATTTCGTCACCTGTTGCGTTTATAACACGATTTTTTCATCAACCGTTCCGTTCGAACAACAGAACAAAGTTTCTGTTCGTCGATCTTTCGTGGTGACGAAATGAAACGAAAAAACGCAAAATTTTCGTTCGTTGACAGGCCTACCATTTACTGTCGAGGGACACCTGTGGTCGCAATCATAAAGATAACGGTAAATCTAGGCAGTCAAAACTTGCCTTGGAACAGGTCTCTTGTGGTCGTAATGGATCTCATTGCGGCCGCAATTGACTTGGCTTCTAAACTTGGCAGGTTTTCTGCCAAGTCTCTTGTGGTCGCAATGGAGGCTATTGCGGTCGTAATCAATCTACTGAAATTCAACAGATTTGTTGTCAAATCTATCCTATTTCATTGCGGTCGCAAAGGATCTTCTTGCGACCACAATATACTTGCTTTTGGGCTGTTTTGCTTGGGCTTTGCTCCAACTTGAGTTGGGTTTAGTCCAAACAGTATTTCTGACTTTACATTAACACCAATATATAATTTAATTAATCATAATCGGTCCATCAATATTATAATTAATTTACTTTAATTCTATATGCATTCATACCCAAAATCTTAGTGAAATACGTATTATGCCTTTAAATATTAATTAATCACATTTCACGGCATATTCACATATTACTCGTAATATTAGGTGACAGTACATGACATATATTAATCATATAACACGTAGTCCAAAATTTATTTATTAGAATTGAAGTCTCAATTCTAACAATCTCCCACATGGACAAGTGTGATCTATTTGATTACATATGTCTGGATCTGGCCATATCACTTTGACTTCTTTTGTCTTTATTTTCGTATGTCTTAAACAATTCGGTACACCGATTATATCAATAAAGGACTTAAACGATAATCACCATATTTTCTATGCAGTTTTCTCGATATAAATCACATTACCAAATATTTATGGATGACCTGATCATATATTTAGAAATTACACTAGAGTGTGATTATATGTGCCTGTTTTCGAATGGGTCACCTTATATCTTTACTTTAGTGAAGTCAAAAAGCTTTAAAGATAGAACACAATGAGATTCAAAATATGATTTGCCTATATCATAACTTATTACGAATTACATAACATGGAACTTCAAAATAAAATCAGACTCCCACATTTTCCCTAAACTATCCTAACATGGGCACTAAGCCCATATGAGTGACATGCTCATTGAACTTCTTGGGTGGTAGTGCTTTTGTAAGGGGATCCGCAATCATGGAGTCTGTACCAATATGTTCCACCTTCAACTCATTGTTTTGTACTCTCTTTTTTACTGTCAGAAACTTGATGTCTATGTACTTAGACTTGGTCAAGCTTCTGTTGATTGGCGCACAGAGCACGACTGAATTGTTGTCACACATCAATGTAAGTGGTCTCTTGAAAGTAGGGACCACTTGCAGCCTAGTGACAAAATTCTTGAGCCACACACCATGGTTTGAGGTTTCGTAGCATGCAATGAACTCGGCCGCCATTGTAGAAGGTGCTATTGGTGTCTATTTAGCACTCTTCCACGATACATCGCCACTTGCCATCATGAAGATGTATCCTAATGTGGACTTCATGCTATCTTCGCAGCCTCCAAAATCAGAATCGGTATATCCAATGACCTCCAAAATTCTTGTTTTCTTCAGGTACCTAAGCACCCTCTTTGTTGTTTTCGAGTGCTCTATTCCTACGTTACTTAAGTATCGTCCTAGCATTCCTGTAATATAGGCTATGTCCGGTCACATGCATACTTGGGCATACATGAGACTGCCTACATAGGAGACGTCTTTCATGACAATTTTATCTGAACCAGTTTTGGGACATTGTTCGAGACATAATTTATCTCCTTTAGCTACAGGTGTATCACCTGGTTTACAGTCTTTCATGCCATATCTACTCCGCATTTTATCGATATAATTTATTTGGGATTGTCTCGGAATACCCTCGGTTCTGTCCCTTAGTATTTTTATCCCTAGAACAAATGAAGCATCACCAAGATCATTCATTTCAAAGTTTCTAAATAGAAAATTCTTGGTTTGATGCAACATATTTTTATCGTTACTTGCGAGTAGTATGTCATCAACATATAAGACCGTAAATGTGAACTTGCTCCCACAGAACTTAAGGTATATGCATTCGTCAACTAAGTTAGACTCGAAATCGTATGAGCTAACTATGTTGTGAAATTTCAAATATCATTGTCGAGATGCTTGTTTGAGTCCATAATTGGATTTCTTAAGCCGACATACCAAAGACTTTGGATCACCGATCACAAAGTTCTCCGATTGTCTCATGTAGATAGTTTCCTTAATATCACCATTAAGAAACGCTGTCTTTACATTCATTTGGTGGAGCTCCAAGTTGTAATGCACTACCAGTGCCAATATGATTCTTAATGAATCCTTCGATGAAACTAGAGAGAATGTTTCATTATAATCAATGCCTTCTTTCTATGTGAAACTCTTAGCGACAAGACGTGCTTTATATTTTTCAACATTGCCTTTATAATCCCGTTTGTTTTTAAAAATTCACTTACAACCAACAGGTTTTTTTTCCTTAGGCAATGAAACAATATTCCACACATCATTGTCCTTCATTGATTTCATCTCTTCATTCATGGCATTGATCCACTTTTGAGAGTTAGAGCTTTTCATAGCTTGTTTGATATCTTTAGGGTCATTTTCAAACATGCTTATGTCAAACTCATATTCTTAAAGATAAGCAAATTAGTGTATCTATTCTCTCTAGTGGATCTTCTTATTTATACTGGCTCTTCAATTTTTTTGAGGAATAGGTTCATGAACATCGTTACCAACTTTCGGATCTCCCACAAGCGCATGACCATTGACATTGTTCATGATAATATTGTTATTTGGGATAGATTCGGGTCCATTTGTGTTCACATTATCCTGCGAAATTTGAGTAGGGAGTGTAGTTTGCCTATTGACATGATATGCATTTTCAAGATTCACCGGTATCGGAATAGTGACAAAATCCGAATGGAGGTTTGAAGTGTCATTATTCCTTTCTTCCTCGAAAATATCATCTAAGGTCATATCTCCTCCCACAAACTCAATATCCTCGAAAAATTTCGCATTTCCTGACTCGAATATTGTGTGTTTTGTTGGATTATAGAATTTATACCCTCTAGATCTCTCATGATATCCAATAAAATAAAAACAAACAGTTCTTTCATCTAGTTTCTTTTATGTCGGCCTATAAGGCCTTGCTTCTGCTGGACATCCCCAAATATGAATGTGATTTAGGCTGGGCTTGGCCCAAACCAAATCTCATATGGGGTTTTGTAAGTTGCTTTAGTTGGAACACTATTAAGTATATGAGCTGCAGTCTTTAAGGCTTCCCCCACAAACTTTCTGGTAGAGTTGTACGAGCAATCATACTTTTCACCATGTCTTTTAGAGTGCGATTGGGGCTTTCAACAATATCATTTAATGTAGGGAAGCCTGGCAATGTACACTGTGGCACAATTCCGCACTCTTCTAAGTATTTTGCAAAGGGTTCTGGAAGTTGTTCTCCTGAGCAATCATATCTGACGACTTTAATGTGTTTGTTAAGTTGTAACACAACTTTCGCTTTATAAATTTGGACACGTCTAGTGCTTGAGCCTTTTCTTTAATCAAGTAGATGTGTCCATATCTTGAATGACCATCTATAAATGTGATAAAATACCAGTGACCATTTCTTGTGGCCTTTGGAAAAGGACCACATATATCAGTATATATCAATTCTAAGAGATCATTACACCTTTTGGCACCATACTTGCGCTTAGTAGTTTGTTTTTCCTTTATACAACTTACACATTTTTTGGAATTTGTAAAATCTAATGGTTTGAGAATATCATTAGACACAAGTCGTTCGATTATTTACATAGAAATAAGTCCCAAACTTTTGTGCCATAATGTTGCTGAATTCTCATTAATTAATTTACGTTTTCTAGTATCAATACATAATGCTTCTGAGTGTGAAGTGTCTATTTCAAGAAAATAAAGATTATCATAAGAAGATAGAGAACCGGAAGCAACTTGTTTTGAAATTTGAAACAAACTGAAATTTCATTACCAAAAGAACATACATAGTCATTTTTGTCCAAATAAGAAATGGAAATTAGGTTAATTCTAAAGGATGGAACCACTAATGCATCAAAATACAAATAGAAATTAGTCCTACACAACAATCTAAATTTTCTTATGCCTTCAACTTCAACCTTTCTGCCATCTCCCACATAAATATAGTGTTCAGCTTGATTTGGCTTTTGAAGATTTAGGCAACCCTGCCATCTTATTTGTACTGATGTTAAATGTTGCACATGAGTCTAACCACCAAGAATATATTGATACAGTACTTAAATTAACTTCAGAACAAACTAAGTCATGACACATACCTTTTCTTTTCAACCACGAAGTGTAATTGGTACAATGTATCTTGATGTGTCCCGGCTTCTTGCAAAAGTAACAAATGACCTTATCTTTCGATTTTTCGGGAGTATTTTCTGTCTTTTGCTTCTTGTTTTCTGCAGCTTCTTTAACGGGTTCTTTTTCTTTCTTATTCTTACACTTCTTTTGCTTAAGATCAGGTGTTACAACATGAGTCTCTTCTCCCTTAGCCATCTTTTGTCTCTCCTCCTCCTGTACCAGCTGAGCTTCAAGCTCGACCACTGTCCATTTTTCCTCGAGACAGTTGTAAGTCATACTAAATTGACCGAAGAAGGGAGGAAGAGACATAAAGATGTATTCTATGAGAAGATCATCAAAGAAATTGAACTCGTGCGACCGAAGTGCACGTTGAAGCTTGATCATTTCAGTGATGTGCTCCCTGATTCTAGTTTTTCCCTTATACTTAAGAGTGTGAAGTTTAGTCATGAGTGTACGAATTGTGTCCTTTTACTAATGGCAAACTTCTCCTCTAGAAAACGTAATGGAAATTTCAGTTTGTTTCAAAATTCAAAACAAGTTGCTTCCGATTCTTTATCTTCTTATAACAATCTTTATTTTCTTGAAATAGACACTTCACATACAGAAGCCATATGCATTGATACTAGAAAATGTAAATTAACTAATGAGAATTTAGCGACATTATGGCACAGACGTTTGGGACATATATCTATGCAAAGAATCCAACGTCTTGTGTCTAATGATATTCTCACACCTTTAGACTTTACTAATCCAAAGAATGTGCAAGTTGTATAAAGGAAAAACAAACTAATAAACGCAAGTATGATGTCAAAAGGTGTAATGATCTCTTAGAATTGATACATATCGATATCTGTGGTCCTTTTCCAAAGCCTACAAGAAATTATCACCGGTATTTTATCACATTCATAGATGATCATTCAAGATATGGACACATTTACTTGGTTAAGAAAAATGCTGAAGCACTAGACATGTTCCAAAGTTATAAAGCGGAAGTTGAGTTACAACTTAACAAATGCCTTAAAGCCGTCAGATATGATCGTGGTGGTGAATACTATGGCAGATATGACGGGTCAGGAGAATAATGTCCAAGACCCTTCGCAAAGTACTTAGAGGAGTGCGGGATTGTGCCACAATATACATTGTCAGGCTCGCCTGCAATGAATGGTGTTGCTGAAAGGCGCAATCGCACCCTCAAAGACATGGTAAGAAGTATGATTGCTCGTACGACTCTACCAGAAAGTTTGTGGGGGAGAAATCTTAAAAACTGCAGCTTATATTCTCAACAAAGTCCCAACTAAAGCGACTAATAAAACTCCATTTGAGATTTATTTTGGACGTAAGCCTAGTCTAAATCATTTTCGAATTTGGGGATGTCCAGCAGAAGCAAGGCCTTATAGACTGACAGAAAAGTAACTAGATGAAAGAACTATTAGTTGCTATTTCGTTAGATACCCTGAAAGATCTAGAGGATATAAATTCTATAATCCAACAGAACGTATGATATTCGAGTCAGGAAATGCGAAATTTTTCGAGGATAATGAGTTTGTGGGGGGGAGATATGAACATGGATGATATTTTTGAGGAAGAGAGGAATAATGACACTTCGGACCTTCGTCCGGACTTAGTCACTATTTCAATATTGATGAATCATGAATATGCATCTTATGTCAATAGGCAAACTACACTCCCTACTCAAATTTCACAAGATAACATGGACACAAATGGACCCGAATCTATCCCAAATAGCGACGTTGTCCATGTGGGAGATTGTTGGAATTGAGACGTCAATTCCAATAAATTAAGTTTGGACTACATGTTATATGATTACAAACATGTCATGTATTGTCGCTAATGTTACGAGGAGTAACTTGTGGAAATACTGCTAAATGTGATTAATTAATATCTAGGCATTATACGTATTTCACCTAGATTTTGGACACGAATGCATGTATAACTTATCTAAATTGATTATAATTATTTATGGACTGATTATGATCAATTAATGTATATATGGGTCTTAGTGTAAAGTCAGAAATATTGTTTGGACCAAACCCAACTTATTTTGGATCAAAGCCCAAGCAAAACAGCACAAAATGAGATCTATTGCGGTCGCAATAAGATTCGTTACAGCCGTAATACAGTAGGAGAAGATGGCAATAAATCTGCTAAGTTTTGGCATGATTGATTGCGATCGCAATAGATCCCATTACGGCCGCAAGAGACTTGGCAGGAAGTTGCCAAGTCTGGAATTGCCAAGTCTATTGCGACTGCAATGAGATTTATTGCGGCCGCAAGAGACCTGCTGTAAGGCATGTTTTGACTGCCTAGATCTCCCGGTATCTTTCTGATTAGATAATATCACTTTTATACCAAATTCGTGGATGTATTTACAGTAGTAAATACTAGGATTTGAAAGAGAATTGTAGAGAATATAATTACAAATATTTGATAATTAATTCAGCATCTTTTCAAGATACACCTAGACCCCTATAAAAGGTCTCGGGTCTCCAAACGTTAGGGGTAACGATTTACAGCAGAAAAATACTGTCGATAGGGCACATGAGTTGTGCATAGCCACCCATACACTCTCCATTAGTGTTGGTACTCTACCGGGAAACTTCGTGATCGTCAGAGAAAGGAAAGGCGACCCCAAAACGTTTGGAAGGACTCGTCGGGAATCACAACGTGTAGTAGCTTCCTTCATTCAAGACATCTCAACCGTCGATTGGATTAGAGACCGGTGACGACTGGTGGAGATGGAAAGTAAGTAAATACACTTCCGCTCTTTATTATTTCATTCATGTCACAACAGATTTTATTTGAATTGATAATTGCAATTGTATTAGATTAGGGAATGGTTTTCATGTTTGATACCCTAATTGAATTACACCAATTATTGTTCCCGACAGTCAACACGTATGACTCGATTAAAGAAACATTCATCCACGACAAGAAAGATGAGCCGACTTGAGGGAAGACACACATATCTCTCACCCAACAAATGCACCAGCAACACGAGACTTGGATCTTGCATTGCACAATTCTTCAGCGGCTTTATCTTCAGCTATTGCATTTGAGCTTTCTGTATTCATTCTTTTTACTTTTCTTAGTTTGTTTGCTGTACTGAGACGGTGCCAATTGATAGGCTCCGGGCGAGAGGTAATTTGTGGGAATTGTATCTTGTATCTTAGGAAATTTGTTTGTTTGTTTTTGTTTAGGGTAAAAATCATAACTTCGGTCACCTTAGAGTTAAACGATACAATTTTTTGGCATATTAAAAAAAATTCCATATACATTTGATGATTTCAGCGATATAACCTCATAATACAAACAAAAAATGTTATGTGCATTTAGATTAGTTGCATGTTTACTTTCACTTTGTACAAATGAAAGAAAAAGAAATACAAATAAAATAGAAAATAAAAAGAAAATAGAAAAAAATATTTGCATTTTAGGCTAAGCAACCTCTAATTGCTAGATTGTATCTAGCATTACAAGATATTTAGTCCGAAATGTTATGTTTACTTGTATTGTCCATAAGTAGTTCAAAATAGGTTCCCAAATTATTTTGAGTTACGATCCCTTGTACCTATGACCTTGAATTTAGAACCCAAATTCACAATGTAGTAATCAAGTCTCATACACACTAGGACAAGAGTTCCCGAAAGGCTTTGTGCCCGTAGGAAGTTTTGCGTGAGACTTAGTAATCCTTTCTTAATCGGACTTAATTGAACAAAGGAGTAAAACTGCAAAAAAAAAATGAGCTATATGTAGGATTGAAGTCCTTAGGATAAATACATCGGCATATAATAAAAAAAACCAAAACAAATAAAAATGAGGGAATAAAAAAATGAGCGAGCAAAAAAACAAACAAATGCATAATTAAAAAAGTCAAAGCATCATGCACAATTTACATCCATAACTAAGTTTTCTTTTTTCTTTTCAAAGGATTACTTGAAATTAATTGTTACTTGTGAAATTTGGACGAAGAATTCGAGAATTACTAATTCGAGGGTGTCACAATAGCTTGTCGATTTAGGAGCAAAATATTCCTTTATTGGAGTACTTATGAGTTAATACAAGTAAAATAAATAATTTCTATAAATTCCAAAGACTTGAGTTAGAGAGTTTTCTTAGTTTGCATGTAGATTAGCTTTATTTTAATTAACAACAACAAAAAAGAATTGTGTTTGTGAGGTGAAGAAGATCGTTGAAAAAATTCCAAATACATTACCATATTTTATGCCTTTAAATTAAATTATTTAACCCTAATTTTCCTTGAGAAGCCAAATTGCGATTTGTTTAGATAGACTTGGTTCAATTTGTATGATATACCCGGTTTGATTCTCGTGAGTTTAAACTTGCTTGAAAGCAAGCAAGAATTAGGCTCAGGGAAATTTGATAAGTCCAAAATTGATATGTTTCTACCTAGGGTTTATCGTGTAAATTAAGCCAAGTTTATGTAATTTAAGTCTTTTCATAATAAATTAAGTCAAATATTGTAAAAGTTCAAGTCACTACTCTATTTGTGCTTTAATGTAGTAAAATATGTATTTGGGAGCAATATAGATGCAATTTGATGCTTCAGAGTTTTGAAGTCCTTAGAACAGATCGGAATCAAGAGCTATAATGCCCAATATGATGTTTTAAGATTATAGAGCTTGTTCTGAGCTTTCCAACGCATTTTTAATCTCAATCGAAGATCGGATGAAGAAGTTATGGCCAAAATACTGAATGCTATGCACAAGCCAAGTCAATTGCGACCGCAATCAGTGTCCATTACGGTCGCAACCAGAATTTCCAGAACAACCAATTCTTCAGCAAACTAGTTTCCAATTCAACTGCGACAGTAATAGACCATCTTTGCGACCACAATAGACCTATCCAGAGCATGTTTTTAGCCATTGCGGCCGCAATAGAGAACCATTGCGGCCGCAACAGAGAACCATTGCGTCCGCAAGAGATCTTTCAACCTCCAGACAGAAAAACCCAGATTTTTTCCAAGTCAATTGCGGCTGCAATCAACCATCTTTGCGGCCGTAATAGACCTTCGCATAATTGTGTTGATACAAATTTAGTGCTCTATTTTTATGATTTAGCTCTACTATATATACATATGTTTCCTAGATAGTTAAGTTACATTTTTTAGACAAAATTTCCAAAGATTAGCAAGGGGGAAATTGAGTAGGGAGAAGAAGGAAGGAGATAGCATCTTCAACCGGTTGTATCTTCTTTCTCTTGTACTTTACTTATTTTGCATTCATGTTTACCTTAGCAATGTCCGACTAAATGTTCTCTACGGTTTATTAGATTGTACTTGAAACTTATGATTATGATTTAGTTGCTTTATTTCATCCCTTTTTATTACTTGATTGTGATCTATGCTTTATTATTATTTGATTGTGAGAACTTAATCGAAATCGCATGAAATCTTAGGATTTAGTATTTGCAATTGAGAAATTGAATATTGAATTAGGAACATAAATTATATGTTATTTGATAGGCCTTAAGTACCGAGAGGTGACGCTTGTCTTATACGAGTTTTACCTAATTGTTTTGATGAATTATATCAAGTAAGGAGAGGTGAATTATGATGACTTGAAATAATTAAGACGGTTTGATTTTAAAGGGTTTAGATTAGTATAATCAAGTACCGAGAGATAAAGGCAATACTAGTTTAAACACGATACCAACATAGATATATCCCTTGGTACCATAATTGCATACCTTCATAAACAAGAATAAATTATCAACTAAATTAAATCGTATCATAAGTGGATAAGAACCCCTAAGAGATCCTAATTCGTCATACTTGCTTAAAAACTCTAGAATTCGCTTAGGAACGTTAGTCTAGTTAGTTTAACTCACAAACCAAACAAACAATTCAAATATGAAATCTTCTCTTACTTATATTAAAATTACTGAAATCTGAAATTTGAACCGACTTGTCCTTGAGAATTCGACTCCTAAGTACTATAATCGACGGTTGTATACTTGCAACTTTCACATAGAATTAGGGTTTAAGTAAAACTCACATCATTGACCCACCCTGGAAACAAGATTTTCAAAATTAACCATGTATTTGATTCTTTTTTAATATGCTTATAATTTAGAATTTAAAAAATGTATGCATTATTTGAACCACCCTGATTAAAAATCGTAAATTTTGAACCGTCCTGACAATCCTGAATCCGCCCCTTTCAATAATGATTTGTAAATAAACTATATATTTTCATTAAACTAAAATGAACCACTAGATACAAATAGAGGTGTGATAAGGTCCCCGGGGGCGGACCCGCCCGTGACCCGACCCGTGCCCGACCCGTGAAAAATGGACCCACGGGTTTTGGGTGGGACGGGACGCCCTCTTGACCGTTGGACCCGTGCTAGACCCGACCCGCCGGACCCTTGACCCGACCCGTGCCCGACCCTTGACCCGACTCGTGCTCGACCCTTGGACCCTTGAACCCGACCCCCTGGACCCGTGATTAAAATGATTGAAATGATAGAAATGCTTTATGTCACTTCTAAATTCAAAAAAATTCGAAAATATTCTCAGAAAATTCAAAAAAATTCAAATTTCAAATTTCAAATTTCAAATTCACCATACCTCTCTATAAATAATACCCCCACTCTCACTTATTTCACACATCTATCTCTCATTCTCTCTTTCAAATTCTCAATAATCACTACTCAATTCTCAATTTACTTTCATAATTTTAATATATAAGTTATAACTTCTAAGTTTATAATAATACTTTTAGATATATTAATTAGGTTTAAATATTTAAATTGTTAATTTATATTTATTCTCTCATCATCCACCATCCGTGCAAAGGTACGTTTAAGATTTTAAGTTACAATTTACATTTAATTCTCGAATTTATATTTTTTTACGTAACAATTTTGATTCTTATCAAATTTTATTATTTCTAACTCACATTTTAATTCACATACAATTTGTAATTCACATTTTTATTCTTTAATAACTTCTAAGTTACATTTTTTTTATTTTCAATTGTAAATTAATTTATTAATTTATAAAAAAAATTCGACATATTTTTGAGTATTATGTGAACAAAATTTGACAATATTATTTGAGTATTATTTGAACAAAATTTGACAATACAATTTTTGTTCTTCTATTTTTAATTCACATTTAATTCACGCTTTTTTATTATTTCTAACTCACATTTTACAATATTATTTCTTTTTTTTTCAATTTTAGATATGGCATCTCAAGAACCAAATCCTAGCATTTCGGTTGAAGAAACAATACGAAGGATGAGTGTTGAGCTATTCGGTGAGGATAATCCCCATCCCCCAACACAATATGCAAACATATACCCCCAAACACATCCACAATTTTATCAACCACAACCACAATTTTATCCACCTCCACGACATGCAAACCTCCCATTATATCCTCAACACCCTTATTTAGCACAAGATGTTAATGTTCCACCGACTCAAGCACCTCCACCAACGATTCAAACTCAAGCTGAAATTGTCCCTCCACCATCATCTGTCGACGAAAGTATTCCTCCATCATCGCAGCCATCATCAAATCCATCGCCAGAAATCCAAGAAGTAGAAGTGGATCCGAGGCAAAAAAAGAGAAAAACGACCGCGCCTAAATATGATGCACCATGGTGGCGTTTCTATGAAACAACTCATGATGCTGACAGAACTGTTTTGACTTTGAGGTGCAAGTTAAAAAATTGTAAAGGTTTTTTCTATTACAAAAAGTCTAGCGGTATGAAAATTTTTAAAAAACATGTTGAAAGACATGAAGAAAATGGCGACGAACCACAAGAACAACCTGACCAATGGTTAGTGCAAAGTACTATTAACCCTGACGGTACGAGGACCTTGGCCAAGTATGATGAAAAGCGCATGTTAAGTGAAGTTGCTAGGTATATTGCCCATAAAGAAAAACCAATTAGTATGGGTTGTTGTTCTAGTTTTGCTAGATTAATAATAAAAGGCGCTGGTCAAGTAATGTACAAGCCATTTCACCACCGCAAAATAGTGGCCGAAGTCAAGAAACAATATTTAGAACGGAAAAATGAATTGTTAGCCATTTTTGGTTATGCAAACTATAATGTATCCATCACATCTGACTGTTGGTCCGCAGGTAAGGGTGGTTTAGGGTATTTTTGTATTACTGCACATTATATTGATGATAATTGGATTTTACAGAAACAAGTTTTATGTTTCTGTAATCTTGATTTTTCGCACAATGCACACGTTATTTACCAAGCCATAATTAATGTTTTGCATGAATTTAATTTAAAAAGAGATTTAGAAAACAAGATTTTTTCAATTTCTTTTGACAATGCTAGCAACAATATAAAATCTATTGATTATTTTTTAAGTGCATTAAATCTCATAATGAATGGGAAATTATTTCATAAAAAATGTGCATGTCATATTTTAAATCTCACCGTTAAAGCAGGTATTAAAACTGAAGGTATTAAAAATTTAATTTTTAAATTCAAAGATGGTCTTCATCACATTTTTTCAAATAATGTTAGAAAACAAAATTTTCATGCATTGTGTTCACGCTTGGGCTTGAGTAATTTGATAGTTCCATGGGATGTCGATACCCGTTGGAACTCCACGTATAGATTGTTCCATCATTGTTTACCATACAAGAACGCAATAAATGAAATGTTGCGGAACTCAACCGAGGGGATACAACTGATGATGAACGAGGGAGAATGGAACCAATTGGAGAAATTGACAAACTTTCTACAAGTTTTTTTTCAAAGCAACTGTCAAACTTTCATGCTCGTATACACCATCTGCACACGAGTTACTTCACCATCTATATTGCATCACCAAGGTACGTAATCTATATTTATGTTTGAAACAATCATCCTCTTTCTTTATCCATCTCTTATTCTCTTATATTTTTTTTCTTCCAATTCTCTAAGGTCTATCGTCAGCTTGAAGATATAGAAGGGCTAGACCATAATTTGACTCCAATCGTTGAGGCAATGAGAGAGAAGTTTCTCAAGTATTGGGAAGAAGTACCTCCTATCACTATTATAGCGAACTGTCTGCATCCGGCCTTCAAAAAGAAGTACACAACAAGATTGATTCAGAAGTACAACCAGAATCTGAAGTTACCATATCATACGGTGGAAGCCGAAGTGACTACTTTATTCGACGGGATGTTCGACATTTACAATGCTCGACATGTCTCAAGGATGGCTTCTGCGCCAACTCAACCACAAAGGTATGAATGCAATATATTTAGTAATATTTGAAGACTCAATTTATTTAGTAATTTTTTAACACTCAATAACTTTTTTTAATCACAAATAGAAGGACCAGTTCTTTAGGCTTGCTTAGCGAGCTAAGGGAGGATGAACCTCAAATGCTAAACACTAACGAACTGTTGAGTTACTGTTTGGGAAGTTTTGAAGACGATGACATCGACATCCTAGATTGGTGGAAGCGACATTCTGGCGCATATCCAGTTTTGGCAGCGATGGCTCGCGACGTTTATGCAGTACCCGTGTCAACTGTACCATCCGAGTCATGTTTCAGTTCCGCTGGTAGAATTTTGACCGACAAACGCACCAAATTGGGTACAACACGGTTCGAGCAACTTGTGTGCTTGAAAGATTGGATTGATGCCGAAGAGCGTAATCAACATGATCCTAATTTTCAAGAAGTCGAAACTCAAGAAAGTAGTACTATGCCAAGAAGTCCTGTCGCCGGCGACGATTCTGATGATCCATTGTGCATTGACGACGACGAATTGTGGTATCTGAACAATGAATTCATGCGTGCAATGTAATAAGTTTTTAATTGTAATTGTAATTATATTTTTCTTTTTTACAACAATTTTTTCCAATGATACTAACAAAAAAAAAGTTAGAACTCCGCCTATGTTGTCTTATTCACATAGCCGGTCCCAAGCCCGGAATAAAGGAGGAGGGTAACTTTTAAAAATGATATAATTATAAAATATATTTTTCAAAATATTACAAATTTTTTCTGAATTGTTGTGCATTTTTTTTTTTTAACATTTTTTCGAATTTATTGAGAATTTAGAGGTTTTTTTGAACATTATATGAATATTTTTTTATTTTAAGAAAGATCATAAATAAAAATGATATAATTATAAAATATATTTTTCAAAATATTACAAATTTTTTTCTGAATTTTTGTGCATTTTTTTATTTTTTTAACATTTTTTCGAATTTATTGAGAATTTAGAGTTTTTTTGAACATTATATGAATATTTTTTATTTTAAGAAATATCATAAATAAAAATGATATAATTATAAAATATATTTTTCAAAATATTACAAATTTTTTTCTGAATTTTTGTGCTTTTTTTTATTTTTTTAACATTTTTTCGAATTTATTGAGAATTTAGAGTTTTTTGAACATTATATGAATATTTTTTATTTTAAGAAATATCATAAATAAAAATGATATAATTATAAAATATATTTTTTAAAATATTACAAATTTTTTTCTGAATTTTCGTTCATTTTTTTAATTTTTTTGGGATTTTTCCGGATTTTTTAGAGGCATTTACCATTTACAAACTTTAAAATTAAAAAAAAAAAATTTGAAAATCCCGCCGGGTCGGACCCGCCCCCCACAAACCCGTGACCCGTGCCCGACCCGACCCTTGCCCCGACCCGACCCGATCCGTGCCCGTGAGACCCGTGGGGGTCTATCACGGGTCGGGTTGCCCTTTCGGACTTTGGACCCGTGCAAACCCGACCCGACCCGACACTTCGTCACAACTCTAGATACAAATAGAAATGATGACCATTTTACAAATAAACATACTTATTTTAAATGTCTACATTTTTCTTTCGAAGTTAGTATCATTTTTTTAAATGTATAAACTTGCTTATTGTAAATATTATATCATAGACATGCAAGGCAGAACATTAAATGGTAAATAAGTTTTTAAGGAGTTATTGTAATTGAACACAAAATTAATTAGGAGAGCATTTGTTCAATAAAAGGCTACTAGCTACTACTGTCTTTCCAAATCTCGACCTGCAACATTAAAGTTCCTAGCTTGAAATACAGAAATTAAAGTGAAACCACAAATCAGGCCTTGAACTAACATCACAGGCCTTACAATATAATTATAATAATACTAATGTATTATAAATTGACATTTATTCTTTTCTCGGCCCATAGAAATACAAATATTTTATGTAACATCTAAGTCTGTTACATCTGTTTCCGGACCAAGATTTCAATTTTACTTTCTTATTTCAAATCGTTCAGCAATTTAAGAATGGCAAGTTCTCTGCAATGGTTTTCATCTAAAACCAACTCCAGCAATTTCAATTGTCACAGAACCAACCCCTGGCTCGTTTTGTTGAATAGGATTTTTATTTGAAGGGGATTTTGTTGAATAGGATTATTTGCTAGTTTTGTTTTAATTTCTCTGTAAATTCACTTTTTTGAAGCAAATATTTCTGTGACTAACCTTCTTATTATACAATTAGCTTGGTAATTTATGGAACAAGACCACCTACTAAGCTGTACCGCGCTGGATGCGATGTGAGCCGTTCGATCTGTGTAGCATATGCTTCAAGATTCGTGCCTACAAAGTCTCAATCCCCTTGGACCAGTCGTCTGCTGCGCTGCACCGTGCCGCACAGTAGCTGATTCAGACCAGCAACTTACCTCCTGACCTCATGAAGAAGGAAACCGTAATAGATGTTTGGTTTACCTTTTTGCTCCCTCTCGATCTAACACATAAATGGTTTATGGCATCTTTAAGTGCATCATTAATTTGATGTGACTATTAATCAGAAATTGCCTATTAATTAATTTTTATCCCTCTACTTCTTTTCTCCTTTTCTTGAAAGGGATAAGCAAGCCCTGTAACAGCACCACTAGAATGTTTGTTTGGTTAGTTTGACTTGCAAAATATCACAACAATTCATGATGAGAATTTGAGATTCAATTTCTTAAATTTTAAGTCAGAACTTCACAATTGATGAAATAGCGTTAAAATAATTTAGACTAACCAATAAAACAAAGTTTTGAACTTTGTCATGTTGTTAATTCACACAGGCGTGCATTGACACAGAAGCTGGGGTCATGTACTTTCTCCTTTATTTTTACTGTTAATATCCAGTAAAAACAAAGTTTACACAGAGAGGATAATGTTACATACATAATGAATCAGTGATGTATTATGTGAGGTGGCATTTTTCAGTAGTAGGGTACAATATCAATGTAGATGCATGTTCTTGTAATTACACTTGTATCAATTTTCCTGACTGATTGAGACCCTGCACAGCATTTGTCTTAATTTGCTTGTAGGAGCATCTAGCTTGTTCCCCTTGCATACTATCTCATATGGTTTCTCCCGGATCTTGTCACAACTTAATTGGAGTTTGTTTATGTTTCTTTTGATGTGTGTTTTTTTGTCACTTATAGAAGTGATAAGTGCAATGAGAAATCATGATTCTGTATTAGATTGCTTGTCCTCGCAGAGTAACTGCCTTGAGTTTGTTGGTGAAACATAAAGTTCTTTTCTTCTTATTTTCTCTAGGTTGATGTAATTTTTAAATATTTTTTTATTGTTTTAAGGTATTGCTTCCATAAAAGTTATCTGATTAGCAGAACAAGAACAACAACAATCCAAGCAAGTATTCGGATTACACCGGTACAAAAGTGATATCGGGCTGAGATGGCACCGAATATATATCCGATATATCCAAATGAATGTGGATTTATTCATGTACTTGATTTATTATAGAAAATATATTTGCGCATTGCAATTGCATAAGTGGCGATTATAGAAAACAATTGCATATATAGGATCTTAGTTCTCAACAATAACAACAAAGCTTTTATTCTCAAATAAATTGGGATAGACTAGAAACGAAATCCAATTTCAAATGAAAAATTAATATAAATAGAAAAATAATAGTAATAAATAGAAGTATGGTAATAATACTATACTTCTATCAAGGAAGCGACTAACTGTCCCCCTTACAAGTCCTCCTTACACATCCTCCATATAAGTCTTTATACTCAAATGTAGTAGTCTTTATATTTTTTTTAGTATAAGTCTTTATACTCAAAAAATATTATCATTACATTTGTTCAATAAAATATTTATACAAAGAATTAAAAATAATTTATCATTGCATTTGAGTGGGGGGCGCGGCGCGTAAGGGGGACGCTAATACGGGGGACAGTTATATTTACTCTAATATCAATACTAATAATAATAATAATTATAATAATAACAATAATAAATTATTCTACAAGTCATAAACTTAGACTAGCATTCTACATCATTAATTTTAGACTAAAAGTCATACAACTATACTACTATTTGTAAATTTTAGTTTATCATGGTTTTGATATCGCCGACTTTCATGCACTCCTAATTGACGCTAGCTCTTTGGAGACATTCCATTAAGTCTCTTTTTACAATTTCAACTCATGTCAATTTTGATCGACCTCTAACTCTTCTAGTGTTTTCGACACTGCTTAAAACTTCACTACGTAACGGTGCAGATTTAAAATCAAAGCTCTCAAGCTGAGAGAAAATCAAAGCTATATATGGAGTTGCTTGATCCAAAGTATGTTCAAAGCATATTTTTAGCAGATTTAAAATGACACCATACACATGAAAGAGAACGTTTTACACGTGTTTAATTTCTTGTCAATAAATATTAAAAGTAATTAAAGTATATCAGGTTCATAAAAATATCACCAAGTTATCTTGGTTTTCTCATCATGAACATGGGTTGTTTTCACATGTGGGATCTAAATATCTATTGATATATGCCTTTCTTAACATTCAACATAGCAGCACAGGTGCCAACTGGTAATCCCTGTTTCTACTAAACAGGAGATACAGATCACATTTAATACTCATGTCTGGAAGAAGAAAGCAACCAAAACAAAGCAGAGAGAAGGGACATTAATGAGCCTGGCCTAAAGTTAATTTGTCAGTTTTCCTCTCAGCCATGCCAGTAGGAGCAGACAAATCTAGAACGCATGATCCCACAATAAATTTTGTTTGCATGTAGTCTGTAAGTTAATATATGCACAAATATACACAGTGCGTAATTCTGTGAGTGTGTGAATAAGTGTGTCTGTGGTGCGCTGGCGTGTAATAAAAGTTATAAAACTGATCATGCTCTTTGAAGGACGAAGTGGTTTGTTTGGCCTTTATAAGAGGATGAATTAATGGCTTGCATTTGATCGGATAGGATTTGATAGGGACGCCTCAAAACCATTTCTTTCTTTAATTTTAGAATTTTCTTGCATTTAACCATAAGCAAAGGAATCTTTGTCTGAAATGCTCAAAAAAAGAAGAAAAGATATTGAGCAACTTGTTTGCACGCATCAAGTATATGATGTTTTGTCTGCCTTACTAGGTGTGTGTGTGTATTTCTTTCTTTTTCTCTTTTTGTGCAGGGAACATGTGTTTCTTTCTCTTCTTTTAAACTTCATTTATAGTTTAAGTAATTCCATGTCTGCTAAATAAATTTTCTTTAAGACTGGCAGGCATATATACCATTGAACTCTTTGGCCCTCCATTGTACTATAAAAGAAGAGGCATGCTATCTCATTTGCTTCAAGAAAAATAAGCAAAGCAAAGAGTAGCCAAAAGCAAAAGAGAGAGAGAATAAGCAGTATCTTAAGAAAAAAAGAATAGAGAGAGTTGAGAAGTGTGAGATTTGTGAGAATTTCAAACAAAGAGTTAGAATCTCATTTATATATTCTGAGTAATAATAAAATACTTAATTTGAGTGTTTATCTTTTGTCTAAACTCCACACTTTATCGCTCTTATATTCTTACAACATCCTATAGTGTATGAGGCACATTTTGAAAATTATTCCAAGTGAATCTAAATGCAAGATTTAGAGTATCTGAACAGTTCAAAGTAGTAGTGACTAGTGAGTAGTTTATATAACTAATTATATTATTACAATGAGAAAGAATTCCTCAAAGAGGTGTTCAAATTAGCTTCCTCCAACCACTAAAAACCAAAGAGACATGATACACTACAGACATAAGCAACCCAAGTGGATGCCATTCAGTGATCATTCATGCCAATGCATTACTAATAATTATGGCATCTACCAACTAAGCACCAATTGCCAACCTAAATCACTTTATTGCAAGTGCAATTCCTTAAAGCATTTTCTAACAAAAAAGGACAGTCCGATGTATGTAGCTTCCGTTTGGACATAGTCCGGAGAAGAATCGGATCACTTTGAAGTTTTGTATGCAGTCTTTCTTTTATTTTTACAAGAGATTGTTTCCACAATTCGAATCTGTGACCTTCTAGTCACAAGGTGATAACTTTACCGCCGCGTCAAGATTATAATCTTAAAGCATTTTCTAATCTGGTAACTAAATTTGGTATCTTTCCATTCCAGGAATATCGGTCATGTCAAAATAATTAATTTTCAAGTGATGTTCTCATTAATTGCTTTCTTACTATTTTTAAACTTCTCTTTAGTTTGTCTATTTATTTATTGGTTGGATGAAAAAGTGCAGCCGCATGAATCCTACAACTTTGGATATTAAAATATCTGTATGGATCTAAAATTGTCAATATACTGGTTGACTTTGGTTTCTATGAGAGAGAGACCAAAAACAGAATAAGTTCAAAGTATTTATTTTTAAATATATACCAGATACATTGCTCATCATCTTGCCACTTATTGTAAGATAATTTAATTAATTAAAGATCAAGTGTGTGATAGATAGTATGCTAGCTGGTCCAGTCTGATAGTGTGGATAACACTAAAACGAACAAAAACAAGTGCTTATCAAGTATAAAATTGTAAAATTCAAAGTAATTTGTTTGCATAGAATCCAACAATTTTCTTTTGCAAAGCATTATGACATGCTATTTTCTTCTATTTTTTCCAGAAGTACTATACTGAATAAACAAGGATTTCTTTATAATTTGGAAAATAAGAGTTGTTATTTTAATAATTATAATTATTGTACATCAAAAGAATATTATAAAAAAAAGATTAGCTCCAACTAGAAAACAACCTATAAAAGAAAGCAGAGCAGTACAGAGACGGAAGCCAATCATAAAAGAGGTAAAATTTTTACTATATTTATGGCATCTACTCCTCTGTCAAGATCTCCCATTTTTACGGCCGCATCTTGTTAAAAGTTCTTGTTAAAAAACAACAATCAGAAAGCAAGTACTCTTTTTTACTTTCCTTCTGACTTTCTTCTCTTTTTTTTCTTTTTTTCTTTTTCTTTTTGAGTTTTTATCACACTTTCTTCTGGAGCTTAACATGGAAGCTACAGTTGGTTGTGGGAGAAAATAATTAAAGGCGGCTGTGTATTGAAAGCTTCTCTTACATAATACTGTTCATGGAAAGAGACACAACCTTAGCATATGCAAATCACATTAGTGGACATGAAAAAATATATAAACAAAAAGCAAAATTTCGTCTGTTCATTTTGATTGGAATTGTTTGAGGAAGTTGATGCATCAACACTTTTCACAACACAGAAACATTGTCTAACAATGGGAACCTTGAATGGGAAGAGAAAGAGACCATGTATCTATTCGACTATTCCCATCAATTTCTCAAAATCAGTTCTTTTCAATACCCCAAACAGGAAAATTCATAACAACAGCTACAAAAGAAAATTGGAAAGAAAGAAAGAAAGAAAGAAGCAATCTTAACCTACTGCTCCAACATCCAACTGACACTAACCAAAGCAACACAACCAAACAAAAGGGCTTCTAAAAGGCCCTATTGGAAACATAAAGCCATGGATGGAGAAAAAATACAGAGAAATTGACCTATGAAATAACCTACAATGTGCTCCACTGCTTACTGTTCCTTGTAAAACCAAACCAAACCATCCTACAAAAAGAAAGCAATCAACCAAATTTTGATCAGACAAGGTATCAAAATTACAAAAGCAAACATAAAAGAACATTCAAAATGGACAAATAGTGATATTACCGTGCAATGTAGGATATTAAAATTGGGTCAATTCAACTGATTCTCCATCAATGGTGAGAAGCAGAGGGCGGCCTCTCTGACAAGCCACCATGCTCCTCGTCCTCGCCATGTATCCGAGCCGGGATTCGGAAGCCCGGGAAACTGGACCCACCAGACCTGTACCCAATTGACTGCACTGAGTGGTACAGTCCCTGGTGCATCTGGTGGTCGGTCTCTGACGAAATGGGCTCCGCCCATGAACGAACACTAGGCGAGTTACTGGACTGAAGGGGTCCCCTCTGTAGGAAAAGCTGGCTCTGGCCAAGAACTTGCATCGGCACCGCCTGCTGTGACACCTGTTGCGGCATGCCAAATGAGAATCCTCCATCACCTGTGCCACTGCCGCTAGCACCATCTGCCATACTCCATTGCGGAATCCGATTTTGATCAGGCCAGAAGGCCGAACCCGAACCCGACCCATAACCCAAATTGGCACCTGAACCAGCAAAGGTGGCAGTATGATGCTGCTGGCCACTGTGATAGATTGGGTCTTGGAACGACTGCAGCGAAAGACGAAGGTCCTGATTCTGGTTACTGGTGGTACGTTGCAACGGCTCATGCGAATATGTTTGGAAACCAATAGTATGAGCTGGCGAGGGGGCTTGGTTAGTGCCGGACGCGGAGGCGGAGGCAGCACCAAGTGGGAAGAACGACTTGATGGTATCTGCAATTGCATCTGAATCCAGCGAAGGCGGGAGGAATCCTCCGTTGGGATTACTGCTGCTACCACCACCGCCCCTGCCGCTGAAATCAAAAGAAGGACTTATCCCGGTGACTAATTGGTTCTCTGGATTCATGGAAACGGACGCGGTAGTCACACTTGCTGTAGTAACCGGGGTAGTGGAGGGGGTCCAAGCAGGGAGCTCGGCTAATTTATCGATAGAAACCTTAGCATTTTTTATTAGCCAGTCAACAGCTTTGCTGGGTCGGTCATACCCCAGCCGGTCTTGCACATCGTAGAATTGTATGGCGGTATGCGCTGCAAGCCGCACACGCCGGTCGCGTGGACCCTTTGCGGTGCAGACTTTGCTGTGACGGTCTTTGCGGCCAGTGGAGCGAACAATGTGGCCACCCTGCACGGCGACAATTTCGCCGCCTGTGCCACCTCTCATGCGAGTTGTATGGGGAGTAGTCTGCTGAGGAATCTGTTGGGGATTATGCGCGAAGGAGTATCCCATGACATGGCCATGGGACTGGCTGTGGGACGTGTCAGCCATGCGCTCGGAGAAAAGCGCATAGTCGGTTGAGGAAGCCGTGGCTGAAGGGGAAGAAGTAGAGGTGGAAGGGGAGTTGAAGTGCGACGGGCCGGGATGAGTGGCTTCTTCGCCGCCTCCTCTTGCGCTTTCGCTTGGGTTTGGGTTTGGATTCGGGTGATAGAAGCTCCTTCTGGGATCCAGCTGAGCCTTTGCCTTTGCCTTTGTCTTTGTGTTGCCTCTCTCCTTTTCCTTTTACTTTTGGTGTTCCTGTCTTCGTGTTGGAGCTGCTGGTGGTGGTGGTGTTTTCTCTTCCAAATGGTGTGGATTGCATTCGCCTCACACCACACGAGAAGAGAAGAGAGAATGCAGTCAAAAGCGCTTGCTTGCTTGGTGCGCTTAAGCGCAGAGGCGAGGAGGCCTTCGCTCGCTTTTCATCGCTTGAGATTTGAAGAGGAGCGAGAGCGACACGCCGACACTATCAAATAATATCAAGCGCTTCCTCTCGCTTCAGTCGGGAAAAAAACTTTACTGGAGATGAGTTGAGCCGCTTTATCGAGAATATATATAATATATTCCTTGATCGGGAGTTGTGACCAACTAAAACATACCAATGCAATCATTTCCTATCTTTTTTATTATTTTGAATAATATTTAATATTTTGTAGATATTACGTTTGATATCTATTATCGGGTTTTTTTTTCCTTTTAATTGTTTATTATTAAAATTTTCGGATTTAGTGCAACATTTCCATATCTACATCAGGCCTTAATATTTTCTTTGTTAATAGAAAGGCGGCCTTTTTTGCTACATGTGAAGTTCCCTTGTTACTGCTTGAATGCTTTGCTTTATTTATTCCATGGCAAAGAGGAAGTATCAATTGAACTGATTACTGATTATCTCTTATTATTATTATTATTATTATTATTATTATTATTATTATTATTATTATTATTATTATTATTATTATTATTATTATTATTATTATTATTATTATTATTATTATTATTATTATTATTATTATTATTATTATTATTATTATTATTATTATTATTATTATTATTATTATTATTATTATTATTATTATTATTATTATTATTATTATTATTATTATTATTATTATTATTATTATTATTATTATTATTATTATTATTATTATTATTATTATTATTATTATTATTATTATTATTATTATTATTATTATTATTATTATTATTATTATTATTATTACTACTACTTTTCATCTTTGTGTTGTTGTTTATCCAACAACACAGGGACATTTCTGTGGGAATAAACAGACAACATGCTTCCCCCACTTGAATAATTAAACTCAGTTATATTATTTTAGTGCCCCCATGTATATCTCATTCTCACCTGTCTCTCTTTCTCATTCTAACTACTAACCAGCGTTTGCTGATTTTTATTGGTAAAATCCAAGATATTTTTTTCATAAAGAACTAAAGAAGTAACTTATTCAACAAATAGAATCAATTATCATTGAAAATATTACAGAGATTCAAGAACGCAACTAGTACTTGTGTCTTAATTTTTTTTATTTTTTTCAACTTTTGTGCATTTTCTGACAATTTCAAAATAAAATTTATATTTTAAAAGTACAAATATTATTTACGCACCGAAAAAAATTTAGAGGCGAAAATATTAATTCAGTCCTTTGTCATTTGTGATATTTTAAGAAAACTGATATTTTTTAAAAAGTAATTTCTTTTACCCTTTATGAAAAAAAATCCTAAATCCAATATTTGGGGCACCTCTTCATTCCGTACGGATGCTGGAGTTTCTGAGTGCAAAATAACAGTTGAGTTTTCTGTAACGGGTACATACCGTTGTCTTATGTTGTGTGTTGCTACTTGTTTTTTTTATTCATTGCCGTAAGCTTACAACACACTCACAAAAAATTTAAAAAATAAATTTGAAATTTTTTCTTCTAAAGTAGTTTCTAGCGAGATTTGTGGCTCGCCACTACACTAAGTAGGATTTAACGTGTGTTGCTACTTGTTACAAGAGTTTTGTCAGTTGTTAGTGTCTTTCATTTTTTTTGTGAGTTTGAATTGATTAATGATTGTACTGTCAAAACATATAAAATTATCATAAACTGATTTCTAGTGAAAATAGTTTAGGTCATGTTTGGTTGTGAAGTAAGAGATGGATTAATTCTCTTACTCCACACTTAATCCATCAAACGTGGAGTAAAATTGATGGAGTAAGTTGGAGTAAGATTTAAATTAATCCGGAGTAAATTACTCCATATCTTTAGGTGGATTAGCTTAATTCACCAAATATGATTAATTTACTCCACCTTAACTTGGAGTAAGTAATTTAATCCGAATTAAAATCTCCACAATCAAACATGACCTTAGGCTGTGTTTGGTTGTGGAGTAAGAGATGTATTAACTCTCTTACTCCACACTTAATCCACCAAACGTGGAGTAAAATTGATGGAGTAAGTTGGAGTAAGATTAAATTTAATCCGGAGTAAGTTACTCCACCTCTTTAGATGGATTAGCTTAATCCACCAAACATGATTAACTTACTCCACCTTAACTTAGAGTAAGTAATTTAATCCGGATTAAATTTACTCCACAATCAAACACAGCCTTAGACCATGTTTGGTTGTGGAGTAAGAGGTGGATTAACTCTCTTACTCCACACTTAATCCACCAAACGTGGAGTAAAATTGATGGAGTAAGTTGGAGTAAGATTAAAATTAATCCGGAGTAAGTTACTCCACCTCTTTAGGTGGATTAACTTAATCCACCAAACATGATTACTTTACTCCACCTTAACTTGGAGTAAGCAATTTAATTCGGATTAAAATTACTCCACAATCAAACATGGCCTTAAGGTGTAACTCTGTCCAATCCATCTATTTATAAAATCATTGGTGTGTAATATTGTTACAAGTTGATTACATCATTGTTATCACCACTTTCCTTTTTTATCAATTAGAAAAGTAAAAGGTCAAAGCATGATGTTAATTATTCATTGCAATAATGCCTTGGACTTGCAGGAACAGGGATTAGCATCAGATTTTAAATAGAAACAATATGATTGAAAGGAAGAAGAAAGCAATTAAATATAAAGTGGCATTGATAGCTTATCTTGAAAATTAAAATTTATTTGAAGCAACAACCGAACAAAAATTTTTGAAATTAATTTGAGAATGAAAAAAATAAGTACATGCATGTATGTACCATTGAACTATCATTTTTAATCATAAAAGGCACATGCATGTACCATTGAACCATCTTTATTGTAATTACTTCAAAGTCTAAATAAAGTATCCAGCAAATGATCTAATGGTTTAGTAATAACTAATTTGAATGATTTCAGTGAAATTATTAGTTTAATCATTCGTGAGCACAAAATTTTGTATCTCGTTAAGAAATATTTTCTGATAGATGTCAGAGGTTTTGAGAACTTCAATAGGTTCCAAAAAAAACACTTCAGGATCCAATACCTACTTAGCAGGAGCATTTTAATCGAGTAGTAATATAACATGCATGTTGTTCAACACAAATAATTAGTAATGTAGCCGTATACTACACAGATCACGAGTTTTGAACTCCAACATATTATGATAAGAAATTTGGACACCTTAAAAATATTAGATGTCGAAGTTAATTTTGACACCTTAAGAAAAATTAGATGTCGATATTGGATTTAACGGACTGTATGAGGACGCCATACAGACCATACATATTATGGACTTATGATTATACAATACAATTATACATTAATTATATGTCATAGTTTATCGGTAATAAGTGATCACCAAAGTATAAAATATATGAATATAAAGTGTTACATGAGTGGACCCTTCAATGTGCAGAAAATTAAAGTTCGATATTGATGGACTATATTGAAAGACTGTCATACACCCTACTAAAGAGATCCTGATCCACAGGAATAAGCTCTGTTCTCTCTATATCTCACAGTTGAAAAGAAACAGAAAATGACTTACTCTCTCTACAGAAAAATAAGAAAGAGAAAAGTGTTAGTACAGTGATCTAGAGGATCAATCATTTGTGATGGTACTCTTGTTTAGTTGTATGCATTGGATGATTTATGTCATTTTGTTCCTTTAGTTTGGATATTCCACAGATCATTTTAGTTGAGAACTCGAATTGTGAAATTTTGTAATTGGTTATCAAAACTCTAAATTGTCCCTAGTCTCATATCATTAGAGTGGAACGCTGAATGATTATATATAGACTAGTATGTGGATTAATGCGTGATCATGTTTCACAGATCACTGATACGAGGTATCTGTTTAATCACATAAATATACATGTACGTGGTACATGACATTGGACATGACCCACCTTGACTTGCTGTAGATATTGTGTTTGTGTCATCAGCAAAGTCATAAATTAGTATTGATTCTATTATCTGAGATATCATAATTCTAGATAATTAATGTATATTTTGTGCGATTATCAAACGCTGCTTTTACCGAGGGCAATAAAGATAATTTCGTATATACATGAATTATACTAGAAGTTATGGATAGTCAATATGATATATTTGTCCGTCTCATTTCTAATGAGATTAGTGATATCTCTGGGCCCCTTGATGCAGTGATAATTATTATGCATGCATTTGTGATCATGGAATGATACAAATAATAATTATGCACTGAGAATCAAGAAAATGATAAATGGTCAAGGATGACACGTTCCTATGCTTGACATTAATCAATGATATTACGTGACAAAATAATCGATACAAAAGAATAAAGGATCACGATTTGTCTGTGTTTGATCGGGTGATCATAATGCATTGCTAGATTAAACAATTAATTAATTATGTAAGACGTGATTAATTAAATTTGAATTGGATAAATTTGGGAGAGGCCCAAATATTAATGAGTGTAGTTGAACTCAGGTGAGCCCAAACTTACGAAAGAATTTTATGAAGAGAGAAGTGTATGACAAATAATGATTCTTGAAAAATAACTACCCACTCATTCACTTTCTCTCATAAATTAAGAAAATTAATTTGGATAATTTTGAAACTAAAAAAGAACACATGTAAGTTTTATGTATGCATGAGAATGCATTTATATCCAAATTAATTATGGCTTAACCTCTCTTAATCACATACATAAAAAAGACAATTGTACGTGGCTGGGAGAAATCAAATAGAGAGCTTTGGTCTTCATGAATTAATCTCATCCATTGACATTCCAACTTTTTGGTTTTCTGTGTGAAACCGAGAGAAAAAAAAAGGGGTCTAAATTCAATTCAAAAGAATTTTTTTATTCCTCTCATGTGTTGAGATCAAAAGGAATTCGAAATTCTTGTTCTATAGAAGGTCTAGCAATTTTGTTTCGACTCGTCAAGGAGTACACATGATAGAGGCTTCACATTTGGAAATCTTTCGTGAGACAAGACGAGAACCAACATCCTTGCCGTTGATTTGTGAAGTCGCGAGCAACCTCTACACAAAGAAAGTCATCGCGCTTGGTTACGATACTAAGTAAGGTAATAAATTCACAACCTTGTTAGATTTCAATTTTATACACATGATTCTTGAGATTTAAATTGGATTTCATGAAATTTTTTAAAATTCCGTATACCTTGCACGTAACAAAACCCCACAAAAAGACTAGAGGAAGAGATTAGGAGAGTTTTGCAGAACCTCTCTATTGGATTATGCAAGAGTGTTGTCTGTAAAGGATTAAGGTAACCGAAGACAAAGAACATACTCTCTTGGAAAATCTAGCAGCGGTTGACACTTTGGAGTGGCGTGCAAGGGTAAGAGAAGGACTACCTAGCATCTGAATAAAGATCGAATCCATACATAAGCAATCATGGAATAAGGTACTGCTTGCGCTCATTTTATGGTTCTCTTAAGTGGTCACAAATTCTAAACAAAAAATTTCAATTGGTATTAGAGTCAACTTGATGAGAACCATAAAGTTTGTTCCATGTTTGATCTTGCAATTTATGATTATGGAAAATTTGGGTTTTAATAATTTCAAAAGGTTTTAAACTGTAATTTTCGAGAAAATTGTCTAAAAACATGTTGATAAAATCACGTTTTCTTCAAGTTTTGAATTTTCTAAATTTTTGATGAATTTTCAAGAATTTTTGGAATTTGTTTATTGATGATAATTCTGAATTATCACTGTTAAAATAAGTAATACATTAAAGGATATTAAAATTTACATTAAAATGTGGTTTAAAATATAGGATTTTTGTAGAAATTCTAAACGGTCAGATGATAGAAATTAAAGTGATTTTTGTATTTAAAATGGTCAAAATTTACCATAAAATACCCAAATTTCTTAATATGAGCACAAAAATACGTATAGCGTTACATAATGCATATTACATTATAACGCTCAACCAAGGTACCAAAGGATGCATGTTTTGACCAGAAAATAGAAAATATTGTTACATTATGTCAGATGGCGTTGTAACACTATGCTCAATTTACAAAAGGGCAAGTGAAAAGACTAGAAAAATAGAACATGTCGTTGCATAACTAAATAACATTATCACACCATCCAGTTAAAAACTTTGAAATTTTCTAAGTTCTGCAAATGCAGAGCGTACCGTTAAGTAATGCTATCTAGCATTATAATGCCATAGTTACATAATTGAGAATTCTTCAGAAATTTTGATAAGATAGAGCATAGCATTACGTAACGCTATCTAGTGTTATGACGCTAAGTTGTACAATATTTGAAATTATGAAAGGACGTAGCATAGCATTATGTAACGCCATATAGCATTATAACGCTAGGTTATGCAAATTTCTTATTATTATGGTTTTAAAGTATAACTTTGAATTAAAATGGAACGAATAAGATATATATCTTAATAAATAAATAATTACAATATCATCTCGCCAAAGTGAGCTCTTGTATAAAATGATTATTTATTTTCTAATTTACAAATGGTTATATATATGTTATATGTAAATATTGGATCGGTCCAAAGGAAGGACAATATTTTAGCTGAATCATATATGCATGATTAGTGGTAATAAAAAATTGATAATTATAAGATTAAATGTGATTAGTTTATTGGCCTAAATGAAGATAACTAATTGACATATAAAGAATTATCATGTTAATGTATTGTGGCTAATTATTGGACAATGTTAACATACTCCAAAGAGTAATTAATATAGAAAAATAATTATTTGATGGATTTTTATGTTTACGATTAAATTTATTATTAAAGTTTTACATGTGTTGCTTGTTCTTTGATAATTTTTAGCAAGTATTGCTAACATTAAAGATATTCCAACTTTCAATAATTTTAAATATAAAGGGTGGAAAATCAATTGAATTTTTTTCTTGGTCTTGTTGATCTGGACAGTGTGTTACATGAAAACAAACCAGCAGAACGAACCACTAAAAATGTCACACTCTAGAAATAACGAACAAGACGGGAGTGACGGTCCCCGCCACGTGTGCATGATGACATGCACACGAAATGGTTAAAAATAAATAAAACAAACAATAATGATAAAAAAATCATTGACACAATACATAACAAAGTATAAATTTTATTGAACATAAATATTTCATGTACATACATTAGAAGTGTATCCGAGTAGCGAAAGCGAAAGAAAAAAAATAAACAAAAAGAGAATGGTCTCCCTGATACATCGGTGACCATCCTTCTATCTATCCTATCGTGAAATTGGAGAAAATATAAGTAAAGAAAAAATCCAAAAGCGAACGCATGTGATCTCCATCCTAGGACGCACTTATCAAAAGCTCCAATGCTCCTCACATGGACCCTACAACCACCGTGAAAATGTGAGCAATTGTAAATTACTCAATGCAGATTTAGGTCCAACCTTTGAGATTATATCTTTATCTAAGATTAGACTCATGCCAACACTTGATTGATAGTTATTCACACTTTAAATTAATAATTCAATTAAGTTGTTAATTAGAAGTGTTTTAGAAAAACAACTTAAGTTTGAAATAAAAAGTTGAAATAAATTCGTTAAACAAATCCAAAAGAATCTGAATAGTACTCGAAATACATATATAGTACGAAAATCAGTTAAGCACCCAGAAATAAACCCCATTTGTGAGACACCTAGATCTGCCCTTAAGCAGGTGCGTGTTATCGGGCCCCACTTATGTTCTGCTAAGCGGGTGCGCAGGCTATGCAAGTGCATCTGAGATACCCAACTTACAAACTTAGCGAATTCGAATTCTTAGGATAAAATAATCCTAGAACACTGAGCGGCCTCAGGGCACACACTCGTTGGTAAAAAAACGAACATGATGTCTACCTCACCAAAAGAATAAAAATATAAATTAACAATTCTCGGGCTGAGTTGCCATACCAGAATAAGAAATCGACTATCTGTACATAAAACAATAATAAAGGATACTTTTTGTACCAACCAGGGGCAAAAGAGAAGCTCCATCCTTTCCTAGTATCCATATTGGCCACCAAAGGAGAAATAACTCTTGGAACGTACCTGAGATCTCGTAATAAGCCGACTAAATAAAGTAATAATAATAATAATAATAATAATAATAATAATAATAATAATAATAATAATAATAATAATAATAATAATGATGAACAAAATAGCTCCAATAGATCAAATATGACGCTCATACTTCTAAATTGAGATATCGAACCTTAATCACTCAATTGAGGAAAAACATGATAATAATAATAATAATAAGGGAATGAAAAGTAAAAACTCAACCGACACTCTGAGCCATTAAGTGATGAACTTAGTGAATAAGGGCAACCAGATATATATATGAAGGCATCCAATTGCAAGAATCCCACAGACGCAGCCGGCACCGTATGTATATAATCCTTCCGGCACGATGCTCTCACACTATTTCTGGCTAACAGCTATTCGACCTGTATTCACATCACTCACCATTGACATCTAAAATATCCTATCTATATTCTAAAATAACTAACTATCCTATAATAATACATGAATGCAGGTAGGTCCAATAGCCGATGCAATTTACCATTATGCATATGACATGTCGAGTCCTATGGCCCTTTAACAAGTTCAAGTAATTTTGGTATCGTAGTTTAGTTAAAAGAAAAATAAAGATTTGTTGGGTCCAATCCTATACAAATAGAAAGATAAAAATCTCAGGAACCCGCACAAGGGAGTACTAGAGAAGCGAGCGAAGTCGACTCTACTTTGGAGAAAGCCCTACAGCAGCTGCATCAGCGTCTACGGGGTCAGATGCAACCCCGTCCTTCGCGAGGAGATACGAGTCAACTATATCTCCTAATTAAGTTTTCAAATTTGATTTATGAGTTTTTGTTCAATATGATTAAGTGGGAAACTGGATGTGAATCAAAAAAATCGGTCAGATGTTTTTGACACTTTTATTAGTTTTATGTCTCAATTTACAAGCACTCAAAGAGCACCAGAAAGAGAACTGAAACCTTCTCATTGAAACAATCAAACTTGGGAGAGAGCTTAGGATAGTTATTATTTAATTATCGATTCGTGATAATAAGAGTGGACTCTTAAATGTGTAGAAAACTAAAGTTTGATATATTTCATTTTATTGATGGACAAAATGAAAGATTGCCATACATCTTTACTAAAGAGCTCATGGTCCTCAATGGATAAGCTCTCATCTCTCTCTCTCAAAACAAAAAAAGAAACATAAAATAACTTATCCTTTCTATCGGAAAAATAAGAAAAAAAAAACTAAAGGAAGAGAGAACTTTGCAGAATATCTTCATCATATTTCGCAAGAGTGTTGTCATGTAAATGATTAAGGAAACTGACGACAAAGAGCTTACTCTCTTTGAAGACCTCGCAGTCGCTGACACTTCAAAGTAGCGTGCAAGGGGAAGAGAAGGACTACCGAGTATTCGAATAAAGATCAAGTCCAAAAATAAGCAATCATAGAACAAGTTACTGCTTACGATCATTTTAAAATTCTTTTAATTGGTCTCGTATTATAAACAAAAACTGTCAGTCGAATCTAGCCTCATATATAACTAAGACCCAAAATATTATAACAAAATATTTAAAATTTATAATTATTGAAAATTGACAATAGTTGAGATGAAATTAATATATGTAAATCATAAATGCTGTGTGTAGTGTTCTCAAAACGGGGCGGGTCGGGTACCCGTGGATCCGACCCGTCCGGATCCACGGATTCACGGATCCACGGGTACGACGGGGCGGGTATGCACGGGTCCGAACCCAAAACCCCCAACCCGACCCGTGATAAACCCGGGCGGGTAGGGTCCGGGCGGGTCCAGACGGGTCGGGCATGGATCCGGGCGGGTCGGGTCGGATCCGTCCAAATTTTTGAATTTTTTGAATTTTTTTCGAATTTTTTTTTATTTTTCTGAATTTTTTTCGAATTTTTGAATTTAAAACTGCACATTATTTTAATATATATATATTTTTTCGAATTTTTCTGATTTTTTTTTAATTTTTTTTTATTTTTTTGAATTTTTTTGTATTTTTTTGAATTTTCTTGAATTTTTTTGAATTTTTCTACGGGTCGGATCCACGGGTCGGGTCCACGGGTCCACGGGTCGGGCACGGGCGGGTCTTGGGACGGGTCGGGCACGGGTCTACACGGGCACGGGTTTAGACGGGTTTGGAGGATTTGAGGCCAACCCGACCCGTGATAGATCCGTGGATCCGGGATCCGCGGATCCGACGGATCCGGGCACGGATACGGGTCGGGCACGGGCGGATCCACGGGCGGGTAGACCCGCCCGGGTATTTTTTAAACCCTAGCTGTGTGTAATCATAGTCAATTCTAACATTCTAAAATTTTCTGATGAGGACTATGTGAGAATGCATCGATGAGGCAACTTATAGACTGTAGCGCAACACACATTCGTTCGTGACGATCGATGAATTTGTGACGATCGAATCAAGCCGAGCACGATCTTGCTCACATCAAATGCGAGCAGCAGATTCGAATTTCATAATATGATGCCGGAAGGCTGAAGTTTTAGAGAATAAATTCCCATACAGCGCAACACAGATTGGACAGCTAATATCTTATACGGTACCTCCCGCGCTACATCAGATTTGATTTCACGACACAACTTGTGATTGATAGAAAGTGACACAAATTACAGCACTATTCCATGCTACATAGAATCCGTTATTGATCTCTTTCTTTCTATATTTTTACCTTACTTGTCCCATCATCTGTCGCAGGTACAAACGGTCACTAGTGTAACAAGTCATTACTGTGTCGGACCCACAACATTAATTATTTCGGAACTATGATTAATATATTATTAATTATTATTTTATTATGGTCCCACTGTCAGTTAAAATAGGGTGTTGTCTGACTTGTCCCTTTCTGTCCACAGAATCAGATTTCCATAAGTATTGTAAACATGTCGGCTCTAAAATTTACATTTCAATTAAAAAAAATGTGAATATCATAGTAGTATATAACACCATTCATCAACTATTTTCAACTAGTGTTCTCAAAACGGGGCGGGTCGGGTACCCGTGGATCCGACCCGTTCGGATTCACGGATCCAGGGATCCACGGGTACGGCGGGGTGGGTTTGCACGGATCCGAACTCAAAATCTCCAATCCGGCCCGTGATAAACCCGGGCGGGTAGGCTCCACGCGGGTCCAGGCGGGTCGGACACGGGTCGGGGCGGGTCGGGTCGGATCCGTCCAATTTTTTTTTTTTTAATGTAGAAAAAATGTGATTTAGACTTTAAAAAATCGTAAAAAATACCAAAAAATCCGAAAAAATGTGCAAAAATTATGAAATAATTGTATGAACTAATTTCATAAAATATTTTATAATTATTTCATTTTTATTTATAATTATCTTTAAAATCGAATAATATTCAAATAATTTAGGAAAAATGATATAACTTTAAAAAAATCCGAAAAAATTTCAAAAAAATCGAAAAAATGTATAAAAATTATGAAATAATTGTCTGAACTATTTTGATAAAATATTTTATAATTATGTCATTTTTATTTATAATTATCTTTAAAATCGAATAATATTCAAATAATTTAGGGAAAATGATACAACTTTAAAAAAATCCAAAAAAATTACAATAAATCCAAAAAATGTATAAAAATTATTAAATAATTGTATGAACTATTTTGGTAAAATATTTTATAATTATGACATTTTTATTTATAATTATCTTTAAAATCTAATAATATTCAAATAATTCAGGGAAAATGATACAACTTCATAAAAATCCGAAAAAATTCCAAAAAATCCGAAAAAAATGTATAAAAATAATGAAATAATTTTACGAACTATTTTGGTAAAATATTTTATAATTATGATATTTTTATTTATAATTATCTTTAAAATCTAATAATATTCAAATAATTTCGAACAAAAAACTATAAACTCCAAAAAAATCTGAACAATTGCAAACAAATATGAAGAAATGTCAAAAAATTATGAAATAATATTTTGAAATTTTCGAATAATTGAAAATTTTAAAAGTTACCCTCCTCCTTTATTCCGAGCTTGGGACCGGCTACGTGTAGTCACATAGGCGGAGTTCTAACTTTTTTTTGTTAGTATTCTTCCAAAAATGTGATAAAAATAAAATGCTTCAAAATTAATAAAATAAAAACATACTATAAAGCACGCATGAAATCATTGCTCAAATACCACAAATCATCGTCTTCTGCATTCAGCGGAGTGTCAGAATCATCGCCAGCGTTAGTTCTTGGCATATTACTACTTTCTTGAGTTACAGGAGATGTGAGTCCATCAGGACTGGGACCGTGTTGATTCCGCTCTTCGGCATCAATCCAATCTTTCATACACACAAGTTGCTCGAAACGTCTTACACCTAACCTGGTGCGTTTGTCGGTCAAAATTCTACCTGCTGAACTGAAACATGATTCAGCTGGTACGGTTGACACCGGCACTGCATAAACATCGCGCGCCATTGCTGCCAACACTGGATATGCACCGGAATGTCGCTTTCACCAGTCCAGGATGTCGATGTCGTCGTCTTCAAGGCTTCCCAAACAGTAGCTTAACAATTCATTGGTGTTGAGCATTTGAGGTTCATCATCTCGTAGCTCGCTAAGCAAGCCCGAAGTGTTGTTTCTATTTGTAATAAAAAATAATTCTAATTAATAAGTATTAGGTAATATGGTATACTGTGAGTTAAAAATTTAGTAAATAATTAAATATATTGCATTCATACCTCCGTGTGCGAGGTGTCGTAGTAGTCGTACTTGAGATATGTCGAGCATTGTAAATGTCGAACATAGTGTCGAATAAAGCATTTACTTCGGCTTCCGATGTATCATATGATAAGTTCAGATTTTGCTTATACCTCTGAAGCAATCTTATGGTGTACTTCTTCTTGAAGGCCGGATGAAGACAATTCGCGACAATGGTGATAGGAGGTACTTCCTCCCAGTATTTGAGAAACTTCTCCTTCATTGCATCCACGATAGGAGTTAAATTACGATCAAGCTCCTCTGCATTGATCTATGAGAATTGAAAAAAGAGTTACAAGATGATGAAGAGATCAAGAGATTAATGCAAAAAATGATGATTATTTACAAAATAGTTTAAATACAAAAATAAGTCGAGAATGAGATTACGTACCTTTGTGATGGTGTACAAATGGTGAAGTAACTCGTGTGCTGATGGTCTGTACGAGCATGAAAGTTTGATGGTGGCATTGAAAAAAACCTGAAGAAAGTCCTTCAATTTCTCCAATCGGTCCCATTCTCCCACGGTGAGCATCAGTTGTATCCCGTCGATTGAGTTGCGTAACATTTCATTTATTGCGTGCTTATACGGAAAACAACGAAGGAACATTCTATATGTGGAGTTCCAACGAGTATCAACATCCCATGGAACCATCAACTTACCCAAACCCAAACGTGAACATAATGCATGAAATTCTTGTTTTCTAATATTATTTGTATAAATGTGATGCAGTCCATCTTTGAATTTGTAAATTAACACTTTTATACCTTCAGTTTTCAGTCCATCTTTAACGGTAAGATTTAGAATATGACATGCACATTTTTGATGAAATAATCTCCCATCCATTATGGGGTTTAATGCACGTATAAAATAATCAATAGATTTTATATTATTGCTAGCATTGTCAAAAGAAATTGAAAAAATCTTGTTTTCTAAATCCCTTTTTAAATTATATTCATGCAAAACATTAATTATGGCTTGGTAACTAGCGTGTGCGGTGTGCGAAAAATCGAAGTTACGAAAACATAGAACTCGTTTCTGCAAAAGCCAATTTTCATCAATATAATGTGCTGTAATACAAAAATATCCTAAACCATACTTACCTGCGCTCCAACAGTCAGATGTGATTGATTTATTATAGTTGGCGTAACCAAAAATGGCTAACAGTTCATTTTTGGTTTCTAAGTACTGTTTCTTGATTTCTTCCACCATTTTGTGGTGGTGAAATTTCTTGTACATTACTTGGCCACAACCTTTTATCAATAATCTGGCAAAACTAGGACAACAACCCATACTAATTGGTTGTTCTTTATGGGCAATGTATCTGGCAAATTCACTTAACATTCTTTTTTCATCATATTTGGCCAAGGTTCTTGAACCGTCTGGGTTAATATTGCTTTGCACTAACCGTTGGTCAGGTAGTTCCTGTGGTTCCTCACCTTTTTCAGCATGCTTGTCAGCATGCTTTTTGAATGAACTTAAACCACTAGACTTTTTGTAAGTAAAATAACCTGCACATCCTTTTACCTTGCACCGTAAAGTCGAAACAGTTCCGCTTGCATCCTTTGTTGTTTTGTAGTAACGCCACCATTCTGCATCGTATTTGGGCGCGGTTGTTTTCCTCTTCTTCTTCTGTGACTGCTCTACCTGCGCTTCTTGGATATCTGGTGATGCCTCTGATGATGGGGGGACAATTTCGTCGACAGACGAGGTCATATTTCGTGTTGGCATTTCAGGTTCTGTAGGTTCAGTCATTGGTGTGAACGAAGGGAGTTGAGTTTGTGGAACGGTCTCTTGTGATACGTAGGGATGATTAGGGTATAACAGGAGGTTTGCATGTCGTGGAGGTGGGTTCATGCTTGGATTTTGTTGATAATAATACTCATGATGTGTTTGAGGGTTAGTGTTTGCATATTGTGCGACGGGCTCCTCGCCAAAAATTCAACACTAATCCTGTGTGCGAGCTCGTCAACATAGTTAGGAGGAGATGCCATATCTACAATAAGTCAAAAAATAACAAAAAATAACTATGAATATAAACAACTATGAAATAAAAAAAGTAAAAATATATGCGGAATTTCTTCCAGCCATGTAATAAAAAAAAAATAAAAGCTCTGGTAATGACCAGTGCCAATATGAAAAAATTAAACAACTAGGCGGAATTTCTTCCAGCCATGTAATAAAAAAATAAAAAGCTCTGGTAATGACCAGTGCCAACATAAAAAAATTAAACAAGTAGGCGGAATTTCTTCCAGCCATGTAATAAAAAATAAAAAGCTCTGGTAATGACCAGTGCCAATATAAAAAAAATTAAACAAGTAGGCGGAATTTCTTTCAGCCATGTAATAAAAAAATAAAAAGCTCTGGTAATGACCAGTGCCAATATAAAAAAATTAAACAAGTAGGCGGAATTTTCCAGGCATTTAATAAAAAGATAAAAATTACGAAAGAATAATGCAGAAATAAAAGATAAGTTAAAATAAGAAATGCAAATATTGAAGCATAGAAATCTACATTAAATCTTATCTACCTTTGAATAATGTAGAAGTTGCACGAAAGAATGTCGAGATTTCGTTTCTTTTGACACCGAACCGAATAAATGTATATTAACTAAATATCTAAGATTACTTATTTATATCTAAATGTATTTAACTTAATAACTTATAAAATTTATAAATTAAAATTTTGAGAGCAATGAGAATTGAGAATTGATTTGAGAATTTGAGAAATGAGAGAGAATGAGAATTGATTTGTGAAGAATGTGAGAGGGTAAGGGTGTATTTATAGAGGGGGGATGAGAATTTGAATTTTTTAAAAAAATTTCTGCATATTATTATAATATTTTTTTTTTCGAATTTTTTTATTTATTTTTAATTTGATTTGACAAAAGGTGAAATAAAGGTGACAAAAGGTGAAATAAAGGTGACAAAAGGTAAAATAGGTTAATAGGGGTGTAAATTTGAATTTTTTTAAAATAATTTCTGCACAATATTTATATATATATATTTTAATTATTTTCGAATTTTTTTGAATTTGATTTGATAAAAGGTGAAATAAAGGTGACAAAAGGTAAAATAGGTTAATAGGGGTGTAAATTTGAATTTTTTTTAAAAAATAATTTCTGCACAATATTTTTATATAGTTTTTATTTTTTTTGAATTTTTTTGAATTTTTGAATTTTTTGAATTTGATTTGACAAAAGGTGAAATAAAGGTGACAAAAGGTAAAATAGGTTAATAGGGGTGTAAATTTGAATTTTATAAAAATAATTTCTGCACAATATTTTTATATATTTTTTTCGAATTTTTTCGAATTTTTTGAATTTTTTTGAATTTGACAAAAGGTCAAATAAAGGTGAAAGGGGCTGTCACGGGTCTGGCGGGTCGGATCCGACGGGTCGGGTAGCACGGGTCTGGGGCGCGGGTCCACGGGTCGGGTCGGGCGGGTCCTGGGACGGGTCGGGCACGGGTCTACACGGGCACGGGTTTAGACGGGTTTGGAGGATTTGGGACCAACCCGACCCGTGATAGATCCGCGGATCCGGGATCCGCGGATCCGGGCGGATCCGGGCACGGGCACGGGCACGGGCGGGTCCACGGACGGGTAGACCCGCCCGGATTTTTTTGATTCTCTATTTTCAACCTTCTATTTGTGGCAACTACTCCTGTAATTCTTTTTATTTTTACTATTTCCCTTTAATTATTTTTTTATACTTAGGCCACCATCATCTGACAATCTGCATGGTTCAAGAAATCAATCAACGATTCAGATTTAAGATACGAGATATCCGAGTAAAACTATTGTAGTCCGGGAGCACCAATGTCTTCATTGCTTTTAACTCAAAACTTGTTTAATGATCTTTAAATTTTAATTTACCATTATCAATAATTGTTTTATATTAAAATTTTGCGAGATATTAAAATTTCTAAGATGACTTCAAAATAATAATAAAATAATCAATATTTAAATAATAAAGTATGTCACTTAAAAATCCAAAAATTAGTACTAAAAAGTTTCTATAATAAAAGTAAATTGTATCCCACGAAATCTTAATATAAAAAATTATTGAGCATACAAAATCAAAATTTAAAAATCATTAAACATATTTTTTAAGTTAAGAACACAAGAAGCATTCATGTTTCTAAAGGCACCATTGTTTTGCTCACAACATCCAACTCAATTAAAATGGAGAACATAAAAATAAAAGGAAAACATGATGGCAAAATCCTAAATCGTTGTAAAATTTATGAACTCATGGCAATGCCATGAAACAATCTAGAAACATTAGTTGCCCGAACCGAGGGCGAAGCTTCATGTATTCAAAGGGGAGACAATTTTCATATTTTTACTGAGCTACTAATGTACATAACGGTTTATGAGCAAAATGAGATGGACACTATTGAATATTTATGGAATGAACTATTTTTTGTTTTGGTTGAAGTTCAGTCCAAGTCGAATTATTAAAACTGAACTGGACTAATTACGGACTCAATGTGGAATTAAATGCAAATATGTTCGAACATCTCCAATAGATTAACCAAATTCTATCTCTCTTTTTCACAACAGAGAACTAAGTTATTCGCAGAAAGAAATCAAGTTATTCAATACACTGATGAAAAAACTTCCATATAAAGATGACTATGCACTTTGGTGTCCAAACAAGGTACGCATGATTAGTTTATGGAAAAATAGTGGATATTATTCGATTATAAGATCAGTTGGATATGAATTGGATATTATTAGATAATTATGAGTTTTATTTGGTCATGAACTTCAACTTCTCATCAGCAGGCTGAGTTTAACATGGGCTAAAACTCATTCATTAGCAATCCTACTTTTGACTCAATTTTTTTTAAAAGAAATATACTTGCAATAATATATTTTAATTTAAAATTATAAAATTATACCTAAATTTCAAAATATTCGTAAAAATTTACCCTACCTTAAAATGTTGCGTCGATCTCGAGTGAATTTGATTTCGCCATTGTATCTTCACAATTGTCTCCAAGAACAAGCCAACTTTAAATTCTTACCTAAAATAATGTTTTCTGTCGAGTCCTATCTAGTGGTAAGGTACAATACTTTCATAGGGAAGGTCTGGAGTTCAAGTTCCGATGGAGGCTCTTTTTAGAGGATGTTTCAAGTTTATTTTCTGGTTTCATTCACTATTACAGAAACAATCTATTATACCCCACATTTTATATCTGTTCCTGAACACAACTGCTATTAAAAGGGTCCAGTGACAATTTCAAAATTCAGTTAAAATATTTAATACCGGACCTTAACTAAAAAATGGGTTATAAAAGACGCATATGATGTTGTTGGGAGGTTTTAAATTTTAATAACGGGTTTAAGTTCAACAGCTATAAAAGCTCACCTTTTCTTAGGGATGCTTGGAAAGAGCTAGTATAAAAACTTGTAATAGCAAGTGTTAAGTTTAACAGCTATAAAAGCTAAACTTTTAATAGTGGCTGCTAGGAAGGAGCCGGTATAAAAACTTTTAATATCGGTTCTCCAATGCAACCATTATAAAATGTTCTGAACCACTGAACTCTATTCCAATGCATCACCATTTCTTTTCAATCCAAACCGTTCACTATTCTCAATGCAATGCTCCAAACAAACATAAAATTCTCACGGATCAAGCCTACATTTTTCGTCTCATATTTTTTATTTCTCTAGAAATACCAGTTGATCTCTTCTCATTTTTCTTTCTTCCCACATATTTCTTTCTTCCCTCATTTTGCTCCTTCAAATATTCTTTTACTAGATTTGTTTATTACTAAGTATTTTGTTGCTCCTTCAAATTATTTCTTTATGAGATTTAAGATTTTGCTGTAAGTTTTTGCATCTCGAATTTTTGATGTAAAAATAAAATTAGGCTATTGTTAAGTTTTTTTTTTAAAACATAGCATATTCGCAACAAAAATTATAGTAATAAATGAAGCATGAGCAATTAATGTGAAATTTATGAAAAAAATTACAAAAATAAATAAAGTACATTTTTATAAAAGTACTTATTTGCAAAAACACATGTCATAGCTGCCAGTTTTTTTTTATTATTGTACACATTTAATACGGGTCTTACCTAACAGGAGCTATAGGAATGAACCTTTAATAGTTCATTTGTAAGGACCTCTATAGAAAGTAACCTTTAGTAGTTGTTCATATGTAAGGTTCGCTATAGAAAATTTTAATAAATGTTCCTTCGTAAGGTCCGTTATAGAAAGTAACCTTTAATAGCTGCTCGTTGTTAAGGTCCCGTATAAAAGCCTCCCCCTTTTATATCAGGTGATTCAAACCTTTAACAGTCTCTTTAACAACCATTTCAGCCGCTATTAAAGGTTTTTTTCGTCGGTATAATAGGAAAAACTGTAGTAGTGTTTGTGGGTAGCATTTTTTTGAAATTATCAAAATATTTCTGAGAAAAGTAGCTAAGGTTCGAAGTTTTTTAGATGCACTGGCCAAAACGATAGAAATTCTACCGTTCGGGACTTGGGTTTACAGCCGAATGATAGAAAACCTACAGTTCAATGCCCTTTTTTGTTATGAACATTTAATTACAATTTTTACCATGAAAAGAAAAATTAATAACTATTTTGATCATATATAGCAAAAAATTATGTCCATTTAATTATAATTTTGTCTTTTTGTTTCCAGTCCACGCCAGTCGCTGTATATATTCATTTTATTTTTGTATTATCAATCTGAGTGGGTCTAATTTAAAGAATTTTTTGTCAAAATTATAATTAAATGTTCAGAATTTTCTGCTATTCATGATCGAAATTGTAATTAATTTGCTATACATGGTCAGAATTGTATACATGTTCAGAACAAAAGAAAAAGGCATCGCCGAACGGTAGAAAAACTATCGTTCCAGAATTTTTGAAAAAAAACCGTCGAATGGTAGAATTTCAATCGTTCTAATCAGTGCATCTAAAAAACTCTGAACCTTTACTACTTTTTTCATAAATATTTTGATAATTATCAGAAAATGCTGTTTTGTGAATGTGTGTTGTTGTAAGGGTACTAACAATAAATAATTTTTTTAATAATATATTTTGTATGAAAAGTACATATAGACATGGTTTCAAATAATTATTTTAAACTAAGGTACTTATCCTTAGTATGGTCCGCAAAACATAATGATGTAATCAGATGGAGATGCCTTGTCGGAGTACAGATAAGAGTTTGGTCATGTCGGGCTACACTTTTTAATTTTTAGCTGGGTTTTCTACTTTTCTCTGATCTCATGTGACGTAATAAATAAAGAACAATATTGTATATCGGCATTATGCCTGTCAACGCCACAGAAATATTCGTGGTTTCGTTTCGTTACGTCTCAACGAAACGAAACGGTCGATGAGAACGATTTTGGTTTCGTACGTTTAACGGAATGATCGACGATTTTGTCGCGATATGAACGCAACAGTTGACGAAATAATGGTGTATTGTTTCGTTAAAATCGTTATTTCGTTCTCTATTCTACGAGTTTGGAATACCTTGAAATGCAGGGGCGAATGAAACGAGGAGATAAGGGTGAAGGGTGTAGATACTCTAGATCCCTTCGTCGTTTCATTTCTGCTTCTGCTCTCTCGCTCTCTAACACTTCTCCTCTCTATCTCTCTTGCCCGATGCTATCGTGGCATTATGTTTGAGGCCTGTCGGCTGAAGGACAGTCGCCCGTCGTCATGTGTGATGTGGCCAAGCCATCTCTGTCCCCTTTGTTAAAACTTTCATCATTTGATCGCCTTAGTTTTTCCAAACCCTAGCTTGATCTGGCCATGAGATCGACGATCTGTCGTCTTGTCCAGCGATCCAGTGGACTCGATGAAGTTTAGTAGGTTAAAAGGCTGGAGAAAGGTTATCATTTCCCGAAACTAGATTTTTGTTGAGACTGGTGACAAGATCATTGGGTCTCTTGGCTTCCAAGCAGATTCATGGCTCTATTATATATGCCTCTGTTGAGTGCAAAGAAAAATGGCAGAAAGAGAAACAAAGGAACACATAGAGAGAAAAAAAAGAAAAGATAGAGAGAGAAGTAGAGTAGAAAAGGGAAGAGAAAGGGCTAAGGTGTTACCAAGCAAGCAATTTTAAGGTATTTGGTCTTTTGTTATTGTTAATTTTATTTGTTATTTTTCTACTTTTTTGTTTTTTTTTTGTTTCTTTAACTCATTTTTTTTGTTTTGCTTGTAGGTTTAAAGCTAGTTTCTAATTCAGTAAAGTATGGATGATGATGTGGATTATGATCCTGAGCTGTCGTCAGATGAGTATGTTATTTGGTTGTTTGCTACTGTTGCTGATAGTTGCACTTGATTGTTTGTTGTGTGACTAGTAACGGGAGGGAAGCTGATTCAGGAGTCCTGTATTGAACTGAAGGCAAAAACTTGATTGTTGTGTTCAATTCAGGGCTCTTGGATCTGCTTTTCTCCCATGCTTGGTTACACAGTTTGCTTGTAAATTTGAATTGTTTGAAATTTGAATTGCTTGCTTGCTTGATATACTGATAATGATCAGTTATACTTGATTAATAACATTTTGAATTGCTTACTTGCTTGACAAATTGATGCTTGAAATGATTGCTTGATAGACTGATATTGAATTGCTTGCTTGCTTGATTACTTGATATTTGAATTGCTTGCTTTATAGCATGGGAGCAAGTTTGAACTTTGAAACTCCAGAGGAAATTCAAAGAATTCAAACTGATGCAACTATTAAAACTCAAGAGAGTGGTGATGCAACAACTGTTGATGGTGTTGAACCCCCTAAAAAGAGGAAAACTAGAGAAACATTAACCTCTGAGGTGTGGCAGCACTTCAAAAGGGGTCCAACAAAACCTGATGGTAGTTATGATGCTATTTGTATGAATTGTAGATTAGTAATTCTGATGGGTAATCAAAGAAGCACTAGCTCCATGAAACATCACTGCCAGAGAGCATGCAAGAAATTTTCTAATGCAAAAAGGCAAAAACCAGATGTCTTGCAAAGGCTCTTGTCTGTTGACAGTAAAAAAGGTATATTCTTAGACATATTGTACTTGTTTCATCATTTCCTACTTTGTTATCAAAAAAGGCCCTTCTAATTGGACAAGCAAAGGTAGAGTTAAATTGTAGAATGAGTTTTACTAGTGACTTATGGACAAGCAAATGTAGAGATAGGGGTTTCATGACCATTACATGTCATTTCATTGATGACAACTGGCATTTGAGAAAGAGAGTCATAACATTTTGTCCTTTGCCAAGTCCACACACTGGCAAACACATAGCTGATGCATAAATGAAAAGTTAGTGTTATGGAACTTGGACAAGAAAGTTTTCAGCCTTGTGCTTGACAATGCATCTGCCAATGCTGCTTGCATTAAAGACCTGTTGAGTTCACCTTTTAAAGATTCATTGTCAATTCAAGGTAATGTCTTTCATCAAAGGTGTGGCTGTCACATCTTGAACCTCATTGTTCAAGATGGACTAGCAATGCTTTCTGATGAGATTAATAACATTGGAGAATCAATGAAATACATTTGACAGTCTCAAGCAAGAATGGAGAACTTCAGTTTGACATCAACGCATGTTAATTCAATTTTAGTTTGGCATTATAACTTGTTGACTTTGTTACAATATTTATTAACTTTGTGCCTCTATTTATCAACAGGTTTCTGCTCTATGCAAAAAACCTGCTTGGGATGTTCAAACCAGATGGAACTCAACTTACCTAATGCTTGAGCTAGTCTTAGAGCTACGTGGGGGCAATTAATAGGTATGCCACTTTTGATAGGGGATACTTGCTATGTCCCTCTCAAAAGGATTGAGACAATTTGACAGCTTTAACTGAGTGCTTGAAAGTATTTTATGATGTCACCTTGAAACTTAGTGGCACAAAGTATCCAACCTTGAACATGTTCTTTCCTGAATTCTGTGAGGTATATTTGACTATTAAGAAAATGGGTAGCATTCCTCTCTCTTTCATTGTTCAGATGGGCATAGAGATGCTTCCTAAATGGGAGAAATATTAGACCAGTGGCAATATGCTACTGGTAGTTGCTTGTGTTCTAGATCCAAATGCAAAATGGAGGTTATTCAGTAATATTTTGAAATGAAGTATCCTGATGATTGTGAGACTTTTAATGAAAACCTGAAATGTGTGATGAATGCCTTGTTTAAGGAGTATCTTGATGCCAACAACTCTCTGTTACAGAAGTAAGGTGGCAGATCATCCATGAGGTGCTTGCTTGCTTGTTTGATTTATTTGTTTAGTTATTTACTTGCTTACATTGATACTCTTCTTGCTTGTTTGGTTTAGTAGGCCACCTTCTGGTGCATCAAGTAGTGTCAGCCAGATAAGGGTTGGATTAAAAAATCATTTACTTGGCAAGAAGAACTTTGAACCTTTGAAATCAGAGATTGATGCATATCTGGATGATCCACTTGATGATGTCAGCTTGGAGGAACACTTTGATATCCTAGCATGGTGGAAACTAAAAGCCCCTAGATATCCTGTGCTGGCTAGGCTACCCAGGAACATCTTGGCTGTACCGATATCGACAGTGGCATCAGAGTCCACATTCAGCACTAGTGAAAGAACATTGTCACCAATTAGAAGCTCATTGAATGATGAGAGCATTGAATCACTCATATGTGCTCAAGACTGGTTGCGTGCATCGATCACTGGTAAGCTCTATTAAACCCTACTACATTTATAACTTGTGAACTAACTAATTAAACCTTGGTTGTGTTTACTTGTAGATAATGGTGGAGAATGTGGTGATCCACTATGGTCCAGTGATGGAGTGGTATCTGATGAAGTGATCCAATCACTTGCTTGATGTCAAGTGAGGTATATTTAAGCTTGACCTTTTGATGCTAGCAAGGCTTGATGTCTTGTTTGGCTTTTTGGCTAATGATGTTGCTTGTTAGTAGGTCAGTAGTGAAAGAAATAGCCTCGAATGTTGTTTTATCAGTTCATCTCCTTGGCTCCATAGAACTGGAGCAGGATTCTTTTCTTTTTAGCATGTGGCTGAGATTGGTAACTGAGAAGATAGCTTCAGTTCTAGGTTGAGCTTGGATTTGTGATCTGGTATTCTGGTTCAGGTCTAGATTGAGTTATTGGTTACAAAATATGTTACGAATTTATGGCTGAGATTGGTAACTGCTTGGGATGCATGTTGTAACTTTAAATTCATATCACATTGTGTTGGTTAGCCTGGAATGCATGTTGTAACTTTGAACTCTGTTCGATTGTTAACAATAAAAAGTTCAACGTTTAACCGTTTTAATCGCAACTTAACGTAACGATCAACGCCAAAAAAATATTCCGTCAACAGAACGAAATGATTAACGCCAATCACAGTGGCTAAACAGAACAGTTAACGAAAATCATTTCTATCGTGACCGTTTAAAATGTTTGACAGGCCTAATCGACATGTGGGGGTTAAATCCTTTAGATCGGAAAAATGAATGCTCTACGGACATGTGCGTGCGAGAATGCTATTGTTGGAAGAAATGAGTGTGTTTTATAATTTGTTCGTGGGCGTGTGCAAAGGTGGACCGAACTTTGACGAAAATGATCTGGAGATTTTGCAGTAAAGATATAACCCATGCGAAAATATCACAGAACGGATACCTCTCGAGTTTGTGTGCGACATTAGACTGAGTAACGACGACGACGGTTGGTAAAGACACAAAATGTTGTCATAAATAATTTCTTTAGTTTGACGATTTGCAAAACAATTTGATTTTAATTGTTTGTCTTGTTTGAGTTTGTTTTAGATATTTAAACGAGCAAAGAGGATGCTAGCAAACAAGAAGCGAGAAGAAATGTTTAAATCATCTTAGAAGCATGGACAAATAAGATGGAAGTTTAGGAACAAGCAAGAAGCATGATGGAAGACATATTGAGTCTCACGTTAAAGTTTAATATATTTGAATTAATTTAACAAGAAACACAATTTTGTTGTCACAATTATGTAACGATGACCACAATTATGTAATGGTAAGAAGAAAAATCAATGCACTGTTCTGTAACGGTGGAAACAGTTATGTAACGATGTGCATGAAATCAAACAGCACAATAAGACAAGATTAACAGTCAGATTTTAAATCCATCGTTATGTAATGGTGGCTCAAAGTTATGTAACAGTGAGCTGCGTAAAAACCTAAACGAAAAAAATTCAGATTTGAGCCGTTATAAAAGGGAGCTCTCTTTCTTTCCCTTTGTATCAATAAAAACCCTCAAAATAGACTTCTAGAGCAGCCACCATTGTTCAACCAAATTCGCAAAATTTGCTTGGACCATTACAGAATGGTGAGCCACCGTCTCTAACGGTGCTGACAAATAACCAAATCTCGTGAAAAGAAGATAATTTTTCTTCCAATCGTTCACAATTGTGCATGATCGATCATAATGGAGGAGTTCGCAGCAAGTTTCGCAAAATTTGTACTCACCGTTCTGTAACAGTGTTTGATCATTCCATAACAGTGGAAAATCCAAAAAACTCCTCATCTCCCTGCTTCACCGATCGTGGAGACGGTGATTAATTTTTGTAATGGCGCACTAAAGAATCAATTTTTTGTACTGTTACAGTATGGTGGTCGACCGTCTGTAACGGTGGCACCCAAAATCTCGCAAATACTGATAGCTTAAAGCTTTTCATCGAACCCATTATAGAATTGTGAGATGTTGTTTGTAACGGTGAACACATAGGCACACTTCTCATTACGTGATTTTCTTCCTTCTCAACCCAATTCCAAATCCCGTCACTATTTTTGTTTTCTTCCTTTCTCACTGTTGCATCCTCTTCCTAAATCTCTCTCACACACTCTCACCTTCTCTCACTCACTCACTCATTTTCTCACTAGCCTCTCTTTCTCTCGGCCATTCTCATTGCCTCTCCTCTTTTCTCTCCAACCCAAACTCTTAACCTCCATCCAAAACCCTAACCTTACCACAAAACTCTAAAATACGAATTTCTTGTTCCAAAACCCTTCAAAAATGAAACCAAACGTCAAGAACCTTTCACTCTCATCATTATTCTCTTAAAAATCAACCATGCCCCACAGAAAGAATGCTAATTTCAAGCGGGCTCGTGGCGAGGCTTTCGGGTCCAAAACAACACCACCTCAATAAATGACTTCCGAAGTAATCGAACCTAATTTAGATGTGAAAAATGGTAATCAGTACTAATTCAGGAACGATGATGTGTTTTAAAAGTACAAAGATGGCGAGTCTCGACCCTTGTCTAAATGCTACTATTATTCAAAATTAAGGTTAATGCTAGATTGGAAAGATACAAAATCAACCAATACATTGACCATCGGGACATGAGGTCTATAATTGAATGTGATGAGCTCTATCATGAAAGTTTGGTTCCAAATTTTTATGCAAATCTTTCCATAGCCCGACCATGTCCAACCTCAAATGCACCATTTAGTATTGCCACTTGGGTATGTGGTAGAGAAATATGCCTAAATGTACCCAATCTTGCCAACCTCTTTGGTTTTCTCTATAGCTCCGAAATTGAAAATACCTATATAAACCGAGCATGGACAAATGCAAATATCAAAATATTCATTGAATATAGAGAATGGTTCAGAGATATTGACTCTCCAAGTGGCTTATTTGGTTCAAGCATGTTCACTGATTAGCATTTGTTTTCATCAACAATATGCTAATTTTCAAATCTAAACTCAAAACCAATATGGATTTTGGTGTCGTATACTACCTAAAGAATCTTCTATGTCTTGGAAACGTTCGACTCAATGTTCCATTCATTATCCTCCACCATATGACCCACACATTTCATGAAGACACCCAAGTCTCTTTACCCTATGCACACATCATTCAAAAAATTATTAGGAGGGTTGGATGTCCTCTTCTAGGAGACTCAAAATGTGACCATCAATCAATATATGGGATTCACTTATCTCGATACCATCGTGCAAGATGGGACGTGACACAAATGATTTTGTTCCGGATAACCACACCATTAATGCATGGATAAAGCATCGTAATGCGGCTATAAACCAATATACTGATCCTAACCCTGCATCAAAAGTCCAAGAACCTCTTCAAGGCGATCACGCTCAAACCATGTCAAATATGTTGGACTTTAATTCGGTGCAAATCAATTTAAGGTAGAGCGAATTAACCAAAACACTAAACTACGACACACAATTGCGATTCAAAGAATTTCTTCGTGTTGCATGTTTGGAATAAATAAAAGATAGCGGAAGCGAGAATTTATCTTCCACCCCTACAGTCTCCCTTGTACGCTTGTCCTTTCAATGAAGTCCTCGGATGGAAGTGCGGAAGCTTGACGTGGTGCGCTAGCAATCCAATCCACGTAAATCCCGGTGCCTATCTTTTCTTCGAGGTCACGAGCAAACCAAGAAATATTTCTTTTAAGGGAGTGAGAAAAGAGGCCATGCACAACACATGTGCCCTATGTCGATAACCGAGAAAATAACTGTTCAACCAACGTTCTGTATGGATGGAAACCCAGCACTATTTATAGAGGCGTTAACGTATCTTAAGATATAGAATTAATTATCAAATATTCATAGAATATATGAAATTATATTCTCTCCAATTTTTCCAAACTCTCTTTTTTACTTCTGTAAATAATTCCACGAATTTGGTATAAAACTTGAGATATCTAATTAGAAAGATAATGACAAATCTATGCAGTCAAGACTTGCCTTGGAATAGGTCTCTTGCGGTCGCAATGGATATCATTGCGTTCGCAATAGACTTCGCAGTTTTCTACCAAGTCTCTTGCGGCTGTAATGAGGCCTATTGTGGCTGTAATAGATCTCCTAAAAATTCAAAAGATCATTGCTAAATCTTTCTATTCCATTGCGGCCACAAAGAATCTTCTTGCGGCCGCAATAGACTTGCGTTTGTGCTGCTTTGTTTGGGCTTTAGTCCAAATAATATTTCTGACTTTACATTAACACCAATACATATAGTTTAACTAATCATAATTGGTCCATTAATAATTATAATTAATTTACTTAAATTCTATATGAATTTGTTCCCAAAATCTTAGTGAAATGCATATAATGCCATTGTATATCAGTTAATCACATTATTTGACATATCCATATATTACTCCTCGTAATATTAGGCGACAATATGTGATATGTAGTAATCATATAACACATAGTCAACACTTTATTTATTTGAATTAACGTCTCAATTTCAACAAAATCAAGAATTCATGACCCTTGTGTGAGGTAAGATAGAGGCCTTGAGCACACATGTCACTTTCGGATTTAGGCGGCTTGAAACGAGGTAAGATCAACTTGAAGCAAAATTTAATTGCTACATTGCAAGTCAAGCGGGTGTTAGCACTTCAACCGCACCAAGAGACGATGAAGTGGCTCTCATTGTGACTAGTAAGATTGAGATTGAGGACATGGATACAGAGTGTCACGAGTAGCTTATGCTCTTTCCTAGTAGCATCTTAGGGTATATCTTTTGAGTTGATCTTCTTTTGTTGTGTTGTTATGGTTGCTATGCATGCTCTATTTTATACTTTATTTTGTTTGGGTATGTATGACTTATTAGGTGATATATGACTATGCTTTATTTGTGAGATTTATTAGGTTTATGTGCTTGATATGCCATATGTTTTAAATTGCTAAAATTGTGCATCTTAGGTTGTTAAATATTTTTTGTTACATGTGTTTTCTTATTTCTCCATGAACTTGAGTTGCTAAATTATTTCTCAAAATTATGCATTGTTCAGTTAAATCGATCACTTTTTAAAAGTATGTCACACTTATGCCTAACTTGCTAAATGTATACAGAATGTGCTTTGAAATTGCTATTTATACTATAATGATTTCTTGTGATAATGCATATTTCATATTGCATACTATTTGATATTGAACTTGCTATATCATATCTATTAGGGTATTTGATGACTATGTTAAATGTCCCAATTCAAAGTGTGCTCTTAAATTTTTTGACTTGCCAAATCTTATTTCTCATATTTGTTGGTGTTGTTTGTGGTATATGTGTAAGCTGCACAATTATGCTACCACGAATTGTACTTGCAAAAATGCTAAATATATCTTGGAATAAGTGGGAACTCTTTGATTGTTAACTAATCTGCATACATAATTGCAATAAAGTTTGTTTACTATTATTTATCAATTCATATACTTCAATAGTGCATGATTAAGGGGAGTTTTTTGCTTAACCTAATTGTAACCCTTTTGCTGATTTTAGAAAGGAGGGGGGGGGGGGGGGGTGGGGGAAATGATGTGCATGAAGCTAAAATAAAATTTCAAAACTTCTCATTTCTCTCATGCACAAAAAGTTTTGCAAATCGTCAAAAGGAGGAGATTGTTGTCCTAAATAATTTTATTTAGTTTGATGATTTGCAAAACAACTTGAATTTAACTATTTGTCTTGTTTGAGTTTGTTTTAGATATTTAAATGAGCAAAGATGATGCTAGCAAACAAGAACCGAGAAGAAATGTTTAAATCTTCTTAGAAGCTTGGACAAACAAGATGGAAGCTTAGGAATATGCAAGAAGCATGATGGAAGGCATATTGAGTCTTATGTTAAAGTTCTATATATTTAAATTAATTAAAAAAATGAATTTGAGCTTGAAAATAGCAAGAATCACAGATTTTGTGGTCACAAGTAAGAAACAATGACTACATTTATGTAATAATAAGAAGAAACCATTGTACAGTTGTGTAACTGTGGCCACTATTGTGTAACGATGCAGAAAAATCAATGCACCATTCTGTAACGGTGAGCATAGTTATGTAAGGTGGACACAAAATCAAAATCGCAGAATAAAGCAAGTATAACGGCCGATTTTAAATCCATCGTATGTAACAGTGGCTCACAGTTATGTAATGGTGAGCTACGAAAAAACTAAAAACATCCAAATCTGAGCCGTTATCAATCAAAACCCTCAAAATAGACTTCAAGAGAATCGACTATTGTTGGAAGCTCCAAACCTTACTAAAGCTCTTGCTAAACTCAAATTCACTTGTTTAATTTAATCAAAATCAATTCTGAGATTGTTTGAGAGATTATCTTTTATTATCTTCCCTTCTCTTTTGGTCATTCTGTCATCTTGGTTATTTGGCCTTGTCTCTCACCCTTTTTGTGTAAGAGGGCGAGGTTCGACTTTGTATGAGATGCTTGTTGTTAGTGCATCGTCTCGACCTTTATTATCGCATCGAGGGGTCGGGAGTCTCGGAGAGTAGGATCGTCAATATCCGAACTCAGTTAAAATATCGGTGTCTTTGTGCCTTGCTTTGTTTGCAATCTCTTAACACTTTTCTTTACTTTAATAGCTTTAAATTAGTTGGTTAAGAAATTGATTGAAATACCCTTGCTTGAATTGCTTTAACTAAATACGCTTCCGCAACTAAAATTTAATCAAGCCAAACTGATATTTGGATTCTAAAATTAATTGTTAGTAATTATTACTTGAGAATTATACCAATTGAATTGTTTGAATTGATTGTATTGGTTAATCTAAAAATTGCATTAAAAATTTAATTGCGTAAATTTGTAAAAAGAGCTCTAGATTTTAATTGAATCTTATTCACCTCCTCTGGAGTTCTACACAAAATACTCTGCTAGCAAATACGAGATATATCGAAAATCAAAGTTAGTGGAGGAGATGTGATCATGATCAATGGATGATGTCAGTCAATCAATCAGAGTTTGAAAGAATATGAAGATAGAACTCGTGTAGTCTTTAGTTGCATTACTTGTTTTGTTATGAGTTGGTCAACAAGAGCTTGGCATGCTGATTTACTATAGTTTGTCTTATAGCTTGTAGAAGTTTCAGATAGAAAATTTAGATAAAAGTATAGGTATATAGGATATAATGGATCTTATATATTTTGAAAATTATGTTTGTATACTTCATGTTATTAGTAAAATGAAGTTATGGGAGCTCCTCATTTATTTAAAAAGAATGCTCCACAGACTGCTATAATCAGACTATTAATTAGTATCATTTTATAGAAACAAGAGTAATTATAATGCCCCCCTTAACCGCCTTCTTACACGTCTTCACTAGAAGACACAAATAATTAATGTTCTGCTCTTTTCGCTTTAGTTTTGCTCTGCTCTGTCCGCTCTTTTCGCTCTCTTGCATGTCTTTATATTTAGGTCTAAAGATTATATTTAAATTTGCAATAAAACTGCAGCAAAATTTCTAATATAATGACTTGCAACATATTTGGTACAAAAATTGCAAGTCTTTATATCATTACAACAAAGTCTATGTATTGTTACCTACAAGTTGTTATATTTAAATTTGTTGAAAATCTGCTGCAAAATTTTTAATATAAAGACTTGCAGCAAAATATGAAAGACTTACAGTAATATAAAGACTTGTGAGCGAAAAAATTAGCAAGCAGAATAAAAAAAATAGCGAGACATAGCATAAATTTTTATCTTCTAACAAAGAACACGAGAGGAGACAGTTAAAGATGATTGTTAGCATCACCGTATGGAGTTTGGAATGCTGGATAAAGATAAAAGTTTCTCATTTCAATATTACATCTATGATTGGTTCTGTTATGGACACAAACTTCAACGGTTCAGAATGAATTTTCTTTAATCGAGTGATTTGGTGTAATCAGTCGGAAAAGAATCAACATGAACACATATTAGAAATTTATATTGTCCCTCTGATCTTCGAAATTGAACGGTTATTCTTATTTCTTATTTTTATTCGGGCTTGATGGCTACTCTGTGGCCATATGGAAAGAGGCGAATCTTTTCGACAGTCCTTCGCCCCGAGAAATTACTTCTCATAAGAGCATTTTCATCTCGAAAATTCTTAAAGTTTCTAAATAATTGTCATTTCAGCAAATACTATCAATATTGTGAGAAATCGATCAATTTTAGCCAATTAGTAAGCCACGCCAGAGTTTATAAACTCTTAAGCGAAGTTGCTAAATAAGAAATTTTGAAACAAAATTGCAAAATAAAAAATTCATTTAGAAATTGCTACGTCAAAATAGAAATTTCAAGAGTTTGACAGAGATAGTTCTAAAAATCGAAATCGAGAAAGAGCAGTTTTGCTTGGAATAAAAACTGTTACGGGGTTAGCTTTGTAGCACTGTAGGAAAAACTTTGTTTGATCTCCGAACCATCACAAATATGTAATAAACATCTGTAAATACTTTTGTTTTATTTAATGAAATCCTAAGTAATCGAAGCCTACCTTTATAAAAGAAACACCTTTGCCGGCAGCATGCCAGCATAGCTCATGGGTCATGTCAAACTTAAAAGACTTGCGTTTTCGATCGATCAGTATGTGCTAATTTTCACCGTTGCCGGTGGACAATACGGGTCGGTGGGAGGCTTGTGTCGGCCAGTAAGGCACTTACGCCACCCGACACGTACCTCTGGCCGGGCACCCCACCCTTTTGCCTTCCGGCGGTCGATATGGCGCCTGTGCCAATCATCAGAGCACGTACCTCCCCCCTTCTTGATGCTGATATATAGTTGTCTGCTACATCTTTATCATTCTATAAAATTTGAAACCATTTAATATAAATTTAATATTATTTTTAATAATTTATTTACTATCTGGACATTGGATAAACCGTTCAGCAAATGACTATTAACTTTGAAAGTTTTAAATATAAAATTATAATTGTTAATATAAATCTAAATATAAATTTTATTTTATTATTGACGCCGAGCGCTTTAGAATTGAAATTGTGTCATTTAATTAATATCACATTAAATGGCTCATCGAAATTTTGCAAGAGTTCGTTGGAGATTATCATAATTCTGTCAAAATCTGGATAGAATTCAAAAATAAGTACCGAGCAATCTGTGTCAAATAAATTATAATAAGTATCAATGATGATATTAATAATGAAATCATACTACCATTCTCATCAATTTAACTGTGAACTTGGACATGAAAAATGGCATGTCTAATTCATTTTCAAAAGTCAAAATTGGTGTATATCATATAACCGCCAAAAATTCCCTGTCCATTAGATTAGTATCTCATCATATCAGTTGGGGGTAACGCACTGAGCATCCATCATCCATGTATCTCCATTTATAACGCCTACAGGAAGATATCACAGAACAGAACAGAACAGAAAGATACCATTGAAGCACCGTGGCCGTACCGAAAGGAGAGGAGCTGGAGCAATGTATGATATACTGGTACTGGTACTGTGATATGCAGCGTGGCCTCTATTGAATTTGACTCAGTAAATGCAACGATAGAGACAGTACACTACACTACACTACGCTTCCTAATTGACACATATAGTGATGTCTGTCTCTTCAAATCCCCATTTTGCCCCTCTTCATTGCATCCACATCTGGCCATCTTTGATATTTTCCATTTTTCCTTCCTCATTCAATTCGATAATAAAATGGATTATTAAAGTATGGTTCCTGAAATCTAGCAATCAGCCAATCATGTATCCGATCATGACAGAGAGAAAATAAAATGGAATCAGGCAGGGAAGGTGACTGAACCCTTTAGATTTTAAGGTGCGCCACATTGATTTTGATTTGATTTGATCGATTTGGATTGAAGGTAATATATGCTGCGGTCGCTGCCACAACACTGACAGGATTCCAGATTCCTAGCAAGCTTCTTATTTTTCGAATTGTTTTATAAATTAATGGTTATTTTAATACTGTCGCTTGTTCATGTGGCAGTCGGTTTGTAATTAACTAATTTTAAATTGTGAGGTGAGAATTGTGCCAGCCAGACGCCAGAGAGGCCGTGAACTAGTGTAGTGCTAACGGGGCGGGCGGGCGGGTTTGGGAAACGGGTCGGACGGGGGGCGGGTGAGACGGGTGACGGGTCGACGGGTTGGGACGGGTTACGACGGACGGGTTGGGACGGATGGGTTTGGAAAGAGTGATCCAAACCTGCCCTTAGACCCGTCGGATCAAACGGGTCGGGCGGGCGGGCGGGCAGGACGGGCGGGCACGGGTTTTTTTTTTAAATATTTGAAAAAACTCCAAAAATTGAAATAACTTCAAAAAAATCTTAAAAAATTCACAAAAAAATCTAAAAAAATCATATTTGAAAAAGTACAAATGAATTTAATTTTTTTTATAAAAAAATTTCTTTTTTCAAACTCGTAAATCCAAAATAATTCAAAGACATATAAGTATTTTTAAATCCGAATATAATTCAAAAATGGGTCAAACGGGTTCCCTCCAATAAAATTAAAAAATTTTCGATTTTAACCGTTGGCGGGTCAAACGGGCGAGCGGGACAGGTCAAACGGGCGAGCGGGACAGGTCAAACGGGCGAGTCAGGTAGACGGGCGGGCGGGTCGGGTAGACGGGCGGGCGGGTCGGGTAGACGGGTCGGGCGGGACGGGTTCTGACACGGGTTTAGAACGGGCGGGTTTAAACGGGCGATTTTTCAAGGGCTCCACCCAAACCCGCCCTTAGACCCGCACCCGCGACCCGTCGGGGTTTCAACGGGTTTGGCCAACGGGCGGGTCGGGCGGGTAAAAGGCGCGGGCGGGGCGGGCGGGACCCGAACGGGTTTTAGCACTACACTACCGTGAACACTGCAATTCCAATAGCAAAAAAAAAAAAAAATATATATATATATATATATATATATATATATATATATCTATATGAGGAGGGATCCGTGGCCTCCACTCCGTAGCCTCCAGTCCTATTTTCCACCAAAATCAATTATATGGCCGATCCGGACCGTTCAGAACATTACTCATACTAATATAGACTTGGAGACTAAATTTTAGATTTTTTTGAATTTTTTACTATTTTATCTGACAGGTTGAAAATTGGATGTCTATAAGTCGTTAGATAAATCCAATTTTCAACCCGTCCGATAAAATAGTAAAAAAAATCTAAAATTTGGTCTCTAAGTCTATATTAGTATGAAGAATGTTTTCAACGGTCCGGATCGACCATTTTCATTGATTTTGACGAGGAGGCTAGAGGAGGCTACGAAAAAGGAGGCCAATGGATCCCCCCTCTATATATATATATATATATATATGAGAGATGCTATCGTGCTTCATGAAGTAGATGGATCTCGTGCTTCATGCTTTTAGAACCGTTGGATTGAAACTTTCTAGCCATTCATTTGGGTGCCTTCTTAATATTACGAATGTAATGGTACTATTCCCCTCCCTCGGGTACTCTTTCCCCCTTTATCGCCTATACTAAGTACACGTCTCCCAAACTTCAAGCTTTTCGGTTTTAGTTTATCCCTCTCTCGTCTTAAATTAATTTTATGACCGTTCCATCTCTGTTTTCCTAGAAATTATGAAAGAATTTAGAAAGCCATGAAAGATACTAACCAAAAATTAAGCTCTGATACCAGGTTAGGGTACGATCTCAGGATCTCAGCTTTCAAACTTCACAGATCACGACGGATGCGGGAGAGTAAGAAAGGTATTTGCGGAATATGAACAAGAATTAAAGGAAAAAGTAGAATTTTATTAATATCGTCAAACTTAGAGAAGTAAGACTTGCTGGTTCTCAGCGTGTCCTGCAACTCTGAATACACAAGGTATTTATAAGCTAAGAGACTCAAGAGTCTGGATTCTAATTTATCACATCGGGTGCTCATTGGGCCCCATCGACATGTGAATAAATTGATGTCCACAATACTCTGTCTCAAAAGACAACAAAAGTGAGTGGGTGACTCATCTAACCACTCAGACAAAGGACAAAGGTGCTCATATAATTGAGCAAAAGATAACAAAAGTGAGTGGGTGACTCAGCTAACAGCTCATATAATTGAGCACTACACTCCACTCAAAATAAAGTAAAAGGTGCTCATATAATTGAGCACTACACTCTACTCAAGATAAAGCAAACTTTTGGTGAACGGCTCCAATCCATCCACCTGTAACCCATTCTTGTAGAACTTGTGTCCGTCCATCTGTAAAGGGGCTTCATTTGCAAAATAAAAACAAAAAAACACACAATATAGAATAGACTCAACCTAAAAGACAGCAGTTACCCGTAGGACCCTGCCAGTCTGAACCTTAATTTATTTCACACTAATTCAGCAGCTCATGAACTACTACTGAATTTTTGGACTCAAAAATAAAAGAGGCTCACCATAGCTTCCTAAAACTCTACATTTTTACATTGGACTCAAGGATGAACTCAAGATCTTTTTCAATTCTTTTTAGTTTTTCAAGTTGCTCCTTAAGTTCCCAGTAGTTATTAGTTAAAATACAATCACTGCGTTGATATGGCTTACAGTATTTTTCTTCACGCGCAATAATTGAAACTAACCGTTGTATGTCCACCAAGGAGTTTCACACCTGCAGTTTCTTGGTGTTGGACAATCTTTGTGCGATCTCTTGGTATGATTCAAAATTCTGGTTTGGCCTTCTGAGATCTTTTAATATATGTGCATGTTCCTCATCTGTGGAAAGGTTTTTTTGATTCTCTCTTGCAATGACTGAACTTGTTTCTCTAGTATTGACTGATTGTTTCTCTCTCCATTGCTTAGTCCGTCCAGTACTGGTTCCAGATTCTCCAACATTAGTTCCTGGTTGTCTGTTAGACATTTTATGGATGAAGTGGGTTGGGTTGCGGCTGTTTGAGCTCGTTTGAAACCGGCGAGGTTGCGTTGGTTGTCGTCTGGTCAGGTGGTTTCTGTATTGACGGCAGCTGAGCTGGTCATGGTAATGGTGATGAGGTTCGACTGAGGTTAGTCTAGTGGAATCGCCTTAGTTGTCGCCATTCCAAATAGTACTAATTGGTAGCACAGAATGGTGGAGCAAAGAATTTGAGGAAAGCATCGGATTCCATAAAAATAAAAACACATGCATGAAAGGGTCTCCTTCGTATTTCCTGAGTAGAAGTAGATGCTTCCTAGCTTTACCATTTTCTAGTGATCCGTCGTCTTTAATACAACATAATCTACGTGACATATTTACCATGTCATTTCATCAACATTTTTAATAATTAAATATTATTAATTAATTCTATATTAATTATGATTTGCTTAACATTGGCTAACATTTTTGGTGATAAATATACAATATTTTTCTAATGTATGCCTAACACAAAATATGAATTAATTATTTCATTGAGAGATCGTTCATTGAAACTTCATATATTTTCTTGACGTGGCATTATTTTGATGGTATTGGTCTTAAATTAAGATTCATATATGAATGTTATGAATGTTGACTTAATAATTAAAAAAATGATAATTGTATTCAATAAATAGGACGATGATTCCTGGCCAACATGAGAGATTTGTATAATATATATATATATATATATATATAGAGGGGGATCCATTGGCCTCCTTTTTCGTAGCCTCCTCTAGCCTCCTCGTCAAAATCAATGAAAATGGTCGATCCGGACCGTTTAAAACATTCTTCATACTAATATAGACTTAAAGACCAAATTTTAGATTTTTTTTTATTTTTTTTACTATTTTATCGGACGGGTTGAAAATTAGATTTATCTAACGACTTATAGACATCCAATTTTCAACCCGTCAGATAAAATAGTAAAAAAATTCAAAAAAATCTAAAATTTAGTCTCCAAGTCTATATTAGTATGAGTAATGTTTTGAACGGTCCGGATCGGCCATATCATTGATTTTGGTGGAAAATAGGGCTGGAGGCTACGGAGTGGAGGCCACGATAAGGAGGCCACGGATCCCCCCTCATATATATATATATATATATATATATATATATATATATATATATAGAGCTATGCTATTATGCTTCAAGAAGCAAAAGGGAGTTTTGCTTCACATAATCTCAACCATTCGATTTCATCATGACCAATCCTGAACTGTGAACCTAGAAAACTTGAAATTGAAAGTCAGTAAAACACATACTAAATCGGATTTTAAGATACATGAGTGATTGGAGAATTACGTCAAAAAGCTCAAATTACATAGAAGCCCTAAAAGCCACTGAACCTATTGAAGAGCCCGCGGTTGGTTTTGTAAAACCAATTGAAGCAACAAGAGGCACATCAACTATAATCAAGCAAAATAACACAATAATACAACTCTTGGTTAAGATAAGCGAAGGAATTGAAGATTGTAAAGAAACCGTCCAAGATATCAGAAAAGTTGTAGCTGAACAAGCGTCAGCTGGGACAAAATTTGATATCACAAATACAATTGAAGATCTACAAAAGAGTTTAAATAAGCTAAGTCTAGGAGAACCAGTCCCTAGACCTAAAAAGAAGGAAGTACCCTTTTTCGTGTTCAAAGATCCACGTAAAATATTTGAAGAAGAGAAGAAGAAGTCCTCGTCTTCTTAAAAATGAACCGAACACGTACGGAAACCATTACGGAACCACGGCCGTCTATATCTAACCGTGAACAGAACAGCCGTAATGAAAACCAGACTCCAACAATAGATGATCAAATAAGAAACTACAGACGTGGTCATAGATTACGTCAGGAGATCTCAAGAAGATTACCCGGAAGGCGACAAATTGGGTATAACAGGAGTCTAGAGTCACAACTAAACTCGGACGCAGAATTAGATGTATCTCAGTTTAGAAGAGCGCAATTTGTTCCAGCAGAAACGTTATATCAAGATGGCTGGACAGCTACACAACATCGGGTTTATCAGCATTATTCTGACCAGAGAATACTGACAACGGGTGGACAACAGTTGGAGTTGCCATTCATCACACAGCAAAGCTATGAAGAAATTCGTAGGTCAGGCCTCCAACATTTGCACATTGGGTTAATTATGATTAGGTTGTACACTTTACACCGCAGAAACGCAGGCGTCAACGCACTGGTTGTTATCCGAGACACCAGATGGGCGGATGATAGATCAATTATTGGCACAATGGAAATGGACCTAACAGCCGGTACCCGATTGGCTTATCTTGCACCCAATATCATGCTTAGTATAGCAGATTTCTTTAACCATATCCAATTAGTTGTCCAAACTCATGGATATGAGAATTGGCAAGCAGGCGAAAGTAATTTGCTGTTAACAAGATCACTGATTGGTAGATTATCAAATACTAGTTACACTAGTTTCAGATATAACGTACAAAGGGTATCTGACTATTTGGCTAGTAGAGGTGTCCAGGCAATCCCCGATCAATCACACACAACTGAAAGTTTATGGGGTTTACAATGGGTTATTAGACCACCCAGTGTAGCAGAAGTACAACATCCTCAAGAAGCTGTTATTCGTACACGATCAGACAGTTCAGTGCTGTTAAAATTCAAGAATTATTCTGCTACAAAGCCAAATGAGGAACCATCAGTTGGTGTAAACGATGAAGAACAGTTATCTGATAATGAAATTACTCAAGAGACTGCCCTAGTACTATTTGTTAACGTGTCAGATGATGAAAAAAACAATGAGGAAGAAGACACATATTGGGAGTCTATCAAGCTAACGGCCAGTCTAGCCGAAGATATAGAAGAAGAACCTATATGGGATAACGAACCTATATGGGACCAAGATGAAAATGATGAAGAGGATTTCGTGAATCCTTTCGCGAAAGGTGGTGGGAATGACGATGAAAAAATTGAAAAATTAGAAACAGAAACAGTATACGTTTTAGGCCAAGACCCAGAAACTGATTATCCAATCCTAAAACAATTCCTTGATAAACCTACCACACAACACAAAGCTTTATCATCCTCAGTAACTTCCAATTACAACATACCACCTCAGCCAACTATGGGATTAAGAAATTATCCACCAGGAGGTCTTAGAAATGATCATGAGGCAGGAGGTAGTGGAGGATATATGCAAAGACCCAGAGGCTTACCCGGAGGTATCGGGAGACATCAGAATGAACAATGGAACTTGCCCACAGCAATGCAAGAACAAGGCGGGATGTTAGTTCTACCAGAAGACATTGGCCTATACAACGATGTGATATCCAGATGGGAATCCATAACTCTAAATCTAATAAGTGAGCGAAACTTTGATAGTAACAAAACAAAAGTACAATTCATCGAGAACTTATTAGGTGAAGTTGAGAAGAAGATCTGGATACAATGGCGTATGGCGTTTGAGGCTGAGTACTTAAACTTAGAGGCCATAGCTGATGATACGCAGAACGTTATTTCACAAATAAGAAGAGTCCTGATATTAGAAGATCCATACCAAGAGACTACAGATGAGCAGGATCGCGCGTATCAAGACCTTGAGAGATTATCATGCGAACATGTAAAGGACCTATTTCTTTACATGAATGATTTCAAAGTTCTAGCGGCAAAATCGGGGAGGATTTACCTATCTCCCGAATTATCTGAGAAGTTCTTTAGGAAAATGCCGCCACTTATAGGGAAAGAACTCGAAGAAGCTTTCAAAAAGAAATTTCCTGGCAACACAATTGGGGTAATTCCCCGGATACACTTCTCCTATCAATATCTAGCCGAAATGTGTAAGAAGGTTGCATTACAACGAAGTCTAAAAGACTTAACAATTTGTAGTAAAATACCCATTCCTGGTTACTACCAGAATAACAGAAAGAAGTATGGATTGAGGAAAGCCAAAAACTATAAAGGAAAACCCCATGATTCACACGTAAGGGTTTTCAAGCGAAAACATTCGGATAGGGTTAGAAAGTGTAAGTGCTTTATATGTGGCGAAGAATGTCACTTTGTCAAAGATTGCAGAAATAAAAACGGCAATCTAGTTAGAGCAGCGGTCATAGAAAACCTTGATTTACCAGATGACCTGGATGTTGTCTCTGTTGATCTCAATGAACCGGACAGTGATGCTATTTGCAGTGTATCTGAAGGAGAATCCGGTAGAACTGAATATCAAGTACGTACGGCAATAGAAGATTTACCATTAGAAACAAACTTGATTTTACAAATAACTGATTTCGGGTGGAGGAGTAAAATACAATTACCCGAAAACCAAGAAAAATGTGAGCATAGCTTTAATGATACCGAAGTCCAAAGCAGTTGCAGCTTCTGTAAACTTACCATTAAACCGGAATATGATAAAAGATGTGAAGAATGTGGTTTACAAATCTGTTCATTATGCGCCCCGTTCTATTTCGGGATACAAGTTAAACCAAAGGTTTCCTTACAATCGAGACCTTATAACAATAAAGATGCACTCATTAAAGAATTAACAAATTACATAGTGTATCTTGAGGGTGAAAATGAAAGGTTAAAACAAGTGTTGAGAGAACAGGAACTAATCAAAGATTTGACAAACGATTTTAACAACCTCTCTACACAAGAAAAGAATAAAGAAAAGATAGAGGTAGAAGATGTAACGGAAGATGAAACGGTAAACGTTCTATTCGAAATTGATGAATCATCTTACAAAGCCGAAACCTCTACACCACACCATGAAAAGAAAAGAATATTCAACCGTCTATACAATCTGATAGTTACGTTTGAAATCCCAAACGTAAAACCATTTGAAATAAGAGCTATCTTGGACACTGGTGCAACAAATTGCTCAATTGATCAAACAGCAATTCCAGAAGAAGCTCTTGAACCTAGCTCATACCCTGTTCAAATCACAGGAGTTAATTCAACCCAAATTGCGAATAAAAAGTTGAAAGGAGGACAAATGATTATTGGAGAAAATAAATTCAGGATCCCTTTTACATATAGCTTTCCAATGGGTATGCAAGACGGTATCCAAATATTGATAGGATGCAACTTCATAAGATCAATGCAAGGCGGTCTTAGAATCGAGGGCAATGTGATTACATTCTATAAAAATGTCACAATTGTTCAAACCACAACAGAAACTGTTGCCCACACAGTTGCAATTGATGAATTGGGATTAGACGAAATCGAATATATAACAATTCAGGATGCGATATATCATCAGTCCTTAATCACAAATCCCAAATTTGAGAAAAGATTCAGTAGCCTGTTATTAAGGCTTAAAGAACAAGGCTTTATCGGGAATGATCCTCTTAAACACTGGCAGAGAAACAAGGTCGTGTGTAAATTAGATATAATTAACCCGGACCTTACAATAGAGGATAAGCCGCTTAAGCATGTAACGCCGTTAATGAAGGATCAATTTGATAGACATATCAAGGCGTTATTGGAAATTGGAGTCATTAGACCAAGTACAAGTAAGCATAGAACAATGGCTTTTATTGTTAATTCAGGAACGTCTATTGACCCGAAAACGGGAAAAGAAATTAAAGGCAAAGAAAGGATGGTCTTAAACTACAGAACGTTAAATGACAATACTCATAAAGACCAGTATAGCCTGCCTGGAATTAATACAATCCTAAAGAAAATAAGTAATAGCAGGATTTTCTCAAAGTTTGATTTAAAGAGTGGTTTCCATCAGGTTGCCATGAGTCCTGAGTCAATACCCTGGACAGCGTTTATAGTGCCAGGAGGATTGTATGAATGGTTAGTTATGCCATTTGGCCTGAAAAATGCCCCTCCAATATTCCAAAGAGAAATGGATAATTGCTTCAGAGGAACAGAGACATTTATCGCGGTATACATAGATGATATTCTGGTATTTTCCGAAAATGAAGAAAAACACGCACAACACTTAGAGGTGATGTTAGACATATGTGAAAAACACGGTCTGGTCTTATCACCAACAAAAATGAAGATCGCAGTACCAGAAATCGATTTTCTAGGAGCTCAGATAAATCATGGAAAAATCAAGCTCCAGCCGCATATAATAAAAAAGATTGCCAATTTTGATATTGAGCAACTCAAAGAAAAGAAAGGTCTTAGATCATGGCTTGGGATATTAAATTACGCCAGATCTTACATCCCGAAACTAGGAGTTTTACTAGGACCTCTCTACTCGAAAGTCAGTCCACACGGTGATAAATGCTTGAAAGCCTCAGATATTGATCTTATCAGAAAAATTCAGGAATTGGTCCAGAATTTACCGAATCTGAGCTTCCCACCGGAGGACGCTTATATTGTTTTGGAAACTGATGGGTGCATGGAAGGATGGGGAGGCGTGTGCAAGTGGAAACCCAGGAAACATGACCCTAAATCATCTGAAAGAATTTGTGCCTATGCTAGCGGAAAATTTGATGTTGTAAAATCAACGATTGATGTAGAGATACATGCTTGCATGGAGACCTTATCCGCAATGAAGATTCATTACTTGGATAAATTCGAAATCACTTTGAGGACGGATTGTCAAGCAATAATCAGTTTTTACAACAAGTCTTCATCTAACAAACCCTCGAGAGTTCGATGGGTAAAATTTGTTGATTTTGTAACAGGTACAGGCATACAGGTAAACTTTGAACATATTGAAGGACGCTTGAACTCACTAGCAGATACTCTCTCTCGGCTAACGACATTAACTCTCAGCTTCTCATGGTTTTATGCAGATTTGTTCAAATGTTTCATATTTCAAATTTCCACTCTTAATTTGTGCATAAATTGAAAACTTTATTTGCAAAAACTTAATTATTCCAAACACTACACTATATTTCTCTCCCTTTTGCAAAGTTTGGCAAAAGACTCAAATCAAATATTGATTTCTCCCCCTAAATATTTGCATGATATTTCAATTATAAGTCAAGGTAAGCAAGCTCCCCCTCAATATATTAATTGTATAAATGTGATAATTAATCATAGATATTGAGTTATATACTTTTCCTCAGTTCAATTAGCAATTTATAATATGACAATCAAAGCACATAAAATAGGAAGCATAAGCAAGAGAACAAAATATAGTTAATATTATTGTGATCATAATCAATTGGAGTTAATATAGTCTTGATGTCCAAACTTCAAACAAGATGAACAAAATATAATCTTGGAGTTAATATTATTGTGATCATAATCAATTTTGTTCTTAGGTCTTCAATAATTCACGCTTGATATAAATTTCTCATTATGATTGTTTACAACATTTCTAGGGTGATAATTTGGTTGGAAGACATCATTGTATATCTTTCTTTGATAATTGCTACTAAATTTCTTGTATTTTGGTTGTATTTCTTGCTACTAAAAATAATGATATTTTTCAACCAAAATACATTGCTAGGTTGTATTTTGGTTGAAAAATATCATTATTTTTTTTTCTTTGAAAATTCTTACCAAGTTTCTTGTTAACATATAGCACATATAATCTACCATATCTATCTCTAATAGAAAGCTTTGGTGGTTAAACTCTATGATAGTTGTTAATCCTATAATCGTTTATAACTCTAGGTTTGTTTATCACATTTCTAGAATTAGACTTAGTGAACTTGGTTTTCTTAGTATATCTCTTGTTATACATATATGCATGATTTTAAGCTTCAATAGATTTGTCATTTGGCTTAGGTTGCTTTTTTATTATAGAAGGTTTTTTCCTCCACAAGTTCTAGTTCGATTTTGTCATGAGGACTTTGACTAATATACATCTTGTGTCATAATCAATTTTGGTATTATTGTTTGATGCCTTAACAAACTTAACAAATTTTGAAGACCAAGAATGTGCTTCTTTCAATTCATTTTCTTTATCTAAATTGACTTTGGTCTCTAGATCTTTTACTATAGTTTCTAGCAATTCAATCTTAGTCTTAAGTTCATTAATCATGGCATCTTTAACATCCGTAGACTTTTTAGACTCATTAAGTAACTCCTTAAGCTTGTGACATTAAAAGACTCTTGATATTTATTCAAATCACAAGACTCGTCACAAGAGTCATCATCATAATGAAACTTAAAGAGATCAAATTCTACTGTTTTAGCTCGGTTAGGAGTCTCCATAACTTGAGTGCTTATGATCTTTGTCTTTTCTTGAGTTGTCTTCTCTTTTGCACATGCATCTTCTTTTGCAAGACTTTAAGGCTTCTCAATTCTTCTTAGAATATCCATCTTTAGAAGAGTCGATGGCTTCTCAGTCCTTTTTGAAGCATCAACCTTTGAATGACTCAAATACTTCTTAATCAATTTTGAGGTGTCTATTCTTGGGATGCATGAGGGCATCTCAAGTCTCCTTGAGACTTTTTCTTACTCTTTGGCATATGCATCGTCTTTAGCTTGAGCTAATATTTTTATGATGCAGATTTTCTTTGGATGCATCATGTTTTTCTCCTTAATAGTTTCGAGGGCTATCTTCATAAAAGTCTTTTGTTTCTTCCCAACTAGAGCTAGTTTATTCTCTACTTCACCACCTCCGAGATTAATTTCTTATTCTTCACCTTCGCTCTCATAGGACTCATTTATCCAAGTAGCTTGCATTGTCTTCTTGTTAGTTCTCTTGAATCGTCATTCTTAAGCTTTCTTCTTTGGGGAAAGATAGCATGACAATTTTGAAAACTACGACCTCATTTGTTACAAGATAGGCACAACATCTTCTTGCCTTGAGCTAACCTTTTCTCATTCACTTTTTTCTCAAAGTCTAAACCTCCTTTGATAAGCTTGGTGAGAAGATCATTTACCTTGAAAGGCACTTGATAGAGGTTTTGATAGATGTCTTCACTTGTGTCAAATTTGCATGTAGAATTTTATGAAGATTACGCGGGTAAGGCCAAGGTCTTGAAAAAGGTCGAGCATTTTACTTATTTGTGGTTCTAATGTGAACATAATTGAGCATACACCTCTTTGGATTGGTAGGTAAAGTATTTTGCTTGTAGAGTCTCAATTGAGCTTACAATGTCATTCCATCCCGGTTTTCTTGAGATCAATCATAGGAGCTTACCTACAAAATCTTAAACACTATTGCTAGAACCTACTTCAACATATTCATTTCTAAAAAAGACAAGTCTAAAGTTAAGATTTTCAAAAGACTCATCTTCCTCAAATTTTATGTTCTCTAATTTTGTGGCTAAACCCACTTTATGAATTTTTTCATGTGTTCATTCACCAAACTAAAACAATGTCAAAATACTCTCACGAATAGACAATAAGAGAATTAGCTATTATAAACACTCTCAAGGTGTACATACTGAAGGGAAATGCTATTGTGTTATTTATGTTGTTCAATTGAGGTTTGTTGAATAACACAATAGCTATTATAAACACTCTTGGTAAGTTACAAAATTAATTATCAAATATTAATGGAATATATGAAATTATATTCTCTCCATTTCCCTTCCAAATTATCATGTTTACTTCTATAAACATTTCCACAAAATTAGGTATAAAAGTAGAATATCCAATTAGAATGATAACGATAAATTTAGACAGGTAGTTCTCTTGCGGTCGCAATGAATCTCATTGAGGTCGCAATTGACTTGGCATTTTCAGACTTGGCAGGTCTCTACCATATCTCTTGCGACCACAATGGAGGTTGTTGCGACCGCAATCAATCTGCTGAAATTCAGCAGATTTGTTGCCAAATCTCTCCTACATTGCGGCCACAAATAGAGGTGGCAGACCCGACCCAACACGAGAAATCTGCCCGACCCGGCCCAACCTGAACTCGACCCGAGCTGATATTTTGATAAAGTCAAACTACTCGAACCCGACCCGACCCGACCTAAGATGATCTGTAACCCGAGAGGAAGCAACACATGAGCGACCTGAGCCCAACCCGACCCGACCCGAGATGAACCATAACCCGAGATGGAGCGACACATGAGCACCCGAACCCGACCCGACTTGACCTGATACAACTTGTGAATTGATCTAATTATTCTTGCCCACATCATAATCAAATTTTACTAACAAATCAACATCAGAGAAAGCCAAGATTACTAACACAATTCAATAATGTGACCGGATCTTTCCGATTGAACTTAAAACTCAAAATAATACTTGAAAGTTGTTGGTGCAACCCGACCCGGTCTCGCTCGACCCGACCCAAGATCTGAAAGTTGTTGATGCAGCCCGATTTGAAACTCGACTTTGTCTCGCCCGACCCGACCCGTCACTTGAAAAAGACCGACGTGACTCGACCCGAAATGCGACCTGACCTAGCTTGACCCTCCCATGACCCGAAAGTTGTCGACACATGACAACTCGAAACTCGATCCGACCTCACCCGACTCGACCCAACCCGACTATTGTAGACAATCAAACTAACCCGACCGGACCCGAACCCGCCCGACCGACCCGACTTGCAACCTCTAGCCACAAAGGATCTTATTGCGACCGTGATAGACTTACGTTTGTGCTGTTTTGCTTGGGCTTTGACTCTATTTAAGATGGATTAAGCCCAACTAATATTTCTGACTTTACACTAACAACAATATATAGTGTAATTAACTATAATCGATCTATCAATAATTATAATTAATTTATTTTAATTCTATATGGATCCGTGCCCAAAATCTTATTAAAATATGTATAATGCCTTGAATACTGAATTAATCACATTTACAACATTTCCACATATTACTCCTTGCAATATTATGTGACAGTACATGACATGTAGTAATCATACAACACATAGTCCAAACTTTATTTATTAGAATTGACGTCTCAATTCTAACAAAAAGTGATAAATTTTAAAATGATTATAATTAATTATGAATTTAGTATAAAGATATTCACTAATTTTCTAAATAATATTTAGTAAATTCTAAATAAAATTTATGTAAAAAAATTTACAAAAGTTTTATAAAGTCTATATATATATATATATGAGCACGGCTAAAATAATATGTATATGACATCTTATTCCATACATTGCATATATATAGCTGAATAAATAGAGAATTAAGTTGCTCAATAAATTATTCAGATCAAAATATTTTACAAATCAAATTTGGTTATTTTTAGAGCTTTCCTGTTATTTTTTAAATATTTTCTAAAAACAACCCAAATTTAATACTACAAAAGTGTCATTTTGAGTTGTTTTTATTTTTTTTTAAAAGCAAGAAAGCTGTAATATTCACAAAATTTGATTTCCTACAAGATTTTGATATGAAGAATTTATTGAGCAACTTAAATTTCAATTTTTGATCAAATTAAATATACATAGCCGCATAGTACGAAATATGATGTACTATGCATATTATTTTAGTCTTGCTCTATATATATATATATATATACATATATATATATAGCAAGGCTAAAATAATATGCATAAGACACCACATAATGTCCCATGCATATGTATATAGCTCAACAAATTGATATTTAAGTTGCTCAATCAATTCTGCATATCAAAATATTTTAAGAAATTAAATTTCATGATTTTCAGAGCTTTGTTGTCATTTTTAAATATTTTTTGGTGTTTTAAAGAAAAATATTATTTTATGAATTATTGCATGAAAAATATTTAAAAATAGCAACAAGGCTCTAAAAATCACGAAATTCAATTCCCAACAATATTTTGATATAAAGAATTTATTGAACAACTTAAATCTCAATTTATTAAGATATATATGTACGCATAGGATGATATGAGGTGTCTTATGCATATTATTTTAGCCTTCCTCTATATATATATAGTTTCTTTTAATTAAAGTTGCTATTAGTTACTATATATAAAGGACGAATAGATTCTATTAAGATAAGTCCTAGTATAGACTTTATAAATAATTTTAAATATATTTAAAGACAATTAGAATTACATCTCATTTGGATAAACATTATTGTTTGCAAACATACATTATTGTTAAAGTATATGAAGAATGACCCGTGATTTTTTTTAAATTGACGTACCGACAACAAAACTTGTTAATTACTGCCAAAAATGATTAACTTTTACGATAGTTGTTTTGTACATAAATGAAGGTGTAGAAAAAAACAATGAGACAATATGTGCTAATGATGTCTAAGAAAAGCATTCGGAGATTGCTGCACCATGGTCCGTCTGTGCCCACATCCCCCACTTGACTGGTCTGATCATTAGTACATGAATATGTCAATCTATCCCAAAGGCGGAAAAACAAAAAGATTCATTAGAAAGTACTTTGTATACAATATTAAAATACATAAAAGATTTCTTGATTGCATCCAAAAGTGCGTCATGCTATATAGTATTTTGATTTAATTATGAAGTTAAATCCACCACAAAGCATCCTATCCTAGTACAAGAAGTGTTTCTAATAGGATTACTTCATTTATGAGTGGTAACCTTCCAACAAAAATCTAAACCTTTCATAAAACCACAACGAAGAAGCATAGAATACCATTCTAAGTGCATTGATCAGAGTACTTCATTTATGTGTGGTAAACATTCAAGAAAACCCCGCAAAGCATCTTATCCTGCTACGAGAAGTGTTTCTGATCCGAGTACTTAATTTATGGGTGGTAACCTTTCAAGAAAACTCCAAACCTTTCAGGAAACCACGACGAAGAAATGTAGAATACAACTCTAAGTGTTTGATGACTATTACTTTATTTATGTGTGGTAAACATTCAAGAAAACCCCGCAAAGCATCTTATCCTGCTACGAGAAGTGTTTCTGATCCGAGTACTTCATTTATGGGTGGTAACCTTTTAAGAAAACTCCAAACCTTTCAAGATCCACCACGAAGAAATGTAGAATATCACTTTATAAACTTCATGACTATTACTTCATTTATGGATGGTAAACATTCAACAAAACATAGAAAAGCATTTTATCCTGCTACGAGAAGTGTTTCTGATCCGAGTACTTCATTTATGGGTGATAACCAATCAAGAAAACACCACAAAGCTTCCTATCCAACTACGAGAAGTGATCTTGATTTGATTACTTTATTTATGAGTGGTAACCTTTCAAGAAATCTCTAAACCATTCATGAAACCAGCATGAAGAAGCATAAAATACCATTTTTAGTGTTTCATGTCTGATTACTTCATTTTTGGGTGGTAAACATTCAAGAAAACACTGATCCGAGTACTTCATTTATGGGTGGTAAACTTTCAAGAAAACTCCAAACCTTTCAGGAAACCGCCACGAAGAGATGTAGGATAATACTCTAATTGCTTCATGAATATTACTTCATTTATGGATGTTAAACATTCAACAAAACACAACAAAGCATTTTATCCTGCTACGAGAAGTGTTTCTGGTCCGAGTACTTCATTTATGGGTGATAACCATTCAAGAGAACACCACAAAGCATCATATCCTACTACGAGATGTTTTCCTGATATGATTACTTCATTTATGAGTGGTAACCTTCCAAAAAAACTCCAAACCTTTCATGAAATAACCACGAAGAAATGTAGAATACCATTCTATGTGCTTCAAGTCTAATTACTTCATTTATGGGTGCTAAACATTGAAGAAAATATCGCAAAGCATCTTATCTTGCTACGAGAAGGATTTCTGATCTCAATACTTCATTTATGGCTGGTAACCTTTCAAGAAAACTCTAGACCTTTTAGGAAAACACCACGAAGAAATGTAGAATACCATTCTAAGCATTTCATGACTATTACTTCATTTATGGGTGGTAAACAATCAAGAAAACACCACAAATTATCTTATCCTGCTAGGAGAAGTGTTTCTGATCCGAGTACCTCATTTATGGGTGGTAACCATTCTTCAAAACTCCAAATGTTTCAGGAAACTACCAAGGAGAAATGTAGATTACCACTCTAAGCGCTTCAGGACTATTACTTCATTTATGAATGGTAAACATTTAACAAAACAAAGCAAAGCACTATATCCTGCTACGAGAAGTGTTTTTGATCCGAGTACTTCATTTATGGGTGATAACCAATCAAGAAAACACCACAAGGCATCCTATCCAAGTACGAGAAGTGATCCTGATATGATTACTTCATTTATGAGTGGTAACCTTGCAAGAAACTCTAAACCTTTCGTTAAACCACCACGAAGAAGCATAGAATATCATTGTAAGTGCTTAATGTCAGATTACTTCATTTATGGATGTTAAACATTCAACTAAACACAACAAAGCATTTTATCCTGCTACGAGAAGTGTTTCTGGTCCGAGTACTTCATTTATGGGTGATAACCATTCAAGAGAACACCACAAAGCCTCCTATCCTACTACGAAATGTTTTCCTGATATGATTACTTCATTTATGAGTGGTAACCTTCCAAAAAAACTTCAAACCTTTCATGAAATAACCACAAAGAAAGGTAGAATACCATTCTATGTGCTTCATGTCTAATTACTTCATTTATGGGTGCTAAACATTGAAGAAAATACCGCAAAGCATCTTATCTTGCTACGAGAAGGTTTTCTGATCTCAATACTTCATTTATGAGTGGTAACCTTTCAAGAAAACTCTAGACCTTTCAGGAAAACACCACGAAGAAATGTAGAATACCATTCTAAGCGTTTCATGATTATTACCTAATTTATGGGTGGTAAACAATCAAGAAAACACCACAAATCATCTTATCCTGCTACGAGAATTGTTTCTGATCCGAATACTTCATTTATGGGTGATAACCAATCAAGAAAACACCACAAAGCATCATATCTAACTACGACAAGTGATCTTGATATGATTACTTAATTTATGAGTGGTAACCTTTCTAGAAAACTGTAAACCATTCATGAAACCATCATGAAGAAGCATAGAATACCATTGTTAGTGTTTCATGTCTGATTACTTCATTTATGGGTGGTATACATTCAATAAAATACCGCAAAGCATCTTATCCTGCTACGAGAAGTATTTCTGATCCGAGTACTTCATTTATGAGTGGTAACCATTCAAGAAAACTTCAAACCTTTCAGGAAATCACCACGAAGAACTGTAGAATATCATTTTAAGTGAATTAGAGAATACCATTTTAAGTGCTTCATGTCTGATTACTTCATTTATTGGTGGTAAACATTCAAGAAAACACCGCAAATCATCTTATCCTGCTATGAGAAGTGTTTTTTATCCAAGTACTTCATTTATGGGTAGTAACCTTTCAAGAAAACTCCAAACCTTTCAGGAAACCACCACGGAGAATTGTAGAATACAACTCTAAGCGTTTCATGACTATTACTTCATTTATGGGTGGTAAACATTCAACAAAACACAACAAAGCATTTTATCCTGCTACGAGAAGTGTTTCTGGTCCGAGTACTTCAATTATGGGTGGTATCCTTTTAAGAAAACTCTAAACCTTTCAAGATCCACCACGAAGAAATGTAGAATATCACTATGTTAGCTTCATGACTATTACTTCATTTATGGATGGTAAGCATTCAACAAAACATAGAAAAACATTTTATCCTGCTACGAGAAGTGTTTCTGATCCGAGTACTTCATTTATGGGTGATAACCAATCAAGAAAACACCACAAAGCATCCTATCCAACCACGAGAAGTGATCCTGATATGATTACTTTATTTGGGTGCGTTTGGATCGCCCTAGGATAGCACAAACCCGAGAATAGCTGCTATTCTGAACTTCAAAACGATCCAAATATGTTTTTGCTATTTTGGGTTAGTGCCAAATGGTTGCTAATCCGCTAACCCGTCAATTGGTTGGGTTAGCAAGGTTAGTGGTTGTAAGGATACCAAAAATAATTTATTATTATTATTATCAGTATTATTATATTATATATTATCATTACCATCGTTAAATTATTTATTTATTTATTTCTAATTATTACCAATATAATTATAATAATAATTATTATTATTAATATTATTATAATTATTATCATCATCATTATAAGTATTATATTATCATTTATTATTATTATTATTTATCATTATCATTATCATTATATTATTTATTAATATTATTGTTATTATTATTATTTATTATCATTATTTATTATTACATTATATTATCTATTACTATATTATATTATTTATTATTAAATTTATTATTATTATTATTTATTATTATCATTATAATTATTATATTATTATTATAATAATAATTATTATTATTAGTTTTATATTATTATTATTTTCATTTTTTATTATTACTTTTTTATTATCATTATTATTATTTTATTATATTTTTATTTTTTATTTATTAATATTATGTATTATTATTATTTATTTTTATTATTGTCATTATTTATTATTATATTATATTATTATTTATTATTATATTATTTATTATTATATTATATTATTTATTATTATATTATTTATTATTATTATTACTTATTATTATTTATCATTATAATTATTATATTATTATTATTATATTATTATATTATTTATTATAATATTATCATTATTGTTTTATAATAATTATTATTAATTTATTATTATTATTATTATTATTATTATTATTATTATTCTTTTATATTATTATTATTGTCATTATTTTATTATTATTTTTTTATTTTGTATTATTGACATTTGTGTTATTATTATTATATTATTATAATTTTATTATTATTATATTATTATTATATTATAAATTGATATTATTATTTTATTATTATATTATTATAATTTTATTATTATTGTATTATTATTTTATTATTATTATTCGTTAGAAAACTAAAATAATTTATTATTTTACTAATTCTCACCATCACTACTCCAAATGTGCAATCCAAACAACATTTTCACTAACATAGATAGCACAAAATTAGCACTATTTTTGCACAAACCTAGATAGCACTATTTTTGCACTATTTCAACTACTAATCAAGATAGCCCTATTTTTGCACTAACCATGACATGATCCAAACGCACCCTTTATGAGTGGTAACCTTTCAAAAAACTCTAAACCATTCATGAAACCACCATGAAGAAGCATAGAATTATATCCTACAACGGGAAGTGTTTCTGATCTGTGTACTTAATTTAGGGGCGGTAACCTTTCAAGAAAATCCAAAACCTTTCAAGAAACAACCATGAATAAGATAATACCATTTTAAGTGCTTCTTCTCTGATTACTTCATTTATGGGTGGTAAAAATTCAACAAACCACAGGAAAGCATCTTATCCTACTACGAGAAGTGTTACTGATCCGAGTACTTCATTTATGGGTGATAACCATTGAAGAAAACATCACAACGCATTCTATCCTACTACGAGAAGTGTTCCTGGTATGATTACTTCATTTATGAATGGTAACCTTCCAAGAAAACTCTAAACCTTTGATTAAACCACCATGAAGAAGCATAGAATATCATTTTAAGTGCTTCATGTCTTATTACTTCATTTATGGGTGGGAAACAGTCAAGAAAACCCCGCAAAGCATCTTCTTTTGCCAAGAGAAGTGTTTCTGATCCGAGTACTTCATTTATGGGTGGTAACATTTCATAAAAACTCCAAACCTTTCAGGAAACCACCACTCTAAGGTCATCTTGACTATTAATTTCATTTATGCATGGTAAACATTCAAGAAAACACCGCAAAACACCTTATCCTGCTACGAGAAGTGTTTTTTATCCGAGTACTTTATTTATGATTGATAAACATTCAAGAAAACACCACAAAAATCCGATTCTACAAAGAGAAGTATTTATGATATGATTACTTCATTTATGAGTTGTAACCATCCTAGAAAACTCTAAATCTTTGATGAAACCGCCATGAAGAAGTATAGAATACCTTTATAAGTGCTTCATGTCTGATGACTTCATTTATGGGTGGTAAACATTCAAGAAAGCACCGCAAAGCATCTTATCCTGCTACGAGAAGTGTTTCTGATCCGAGTACAACATTTATGAGTGGTAACATTTCATAAAAACTCCAAACCTTTCAGGAAACCACCACTCTAAGCTCTTCTTGACTATTAATTTCATTTATGCGTGGTAAACATTCAAGAAAACACCGCAAAGCACCTTATCCTGCTACGAGAAGTGTTTTTTATCCGAGTACTTTATTTATGATTGATAATCATTCAAGAAAACACCACAAAAATCCGATTCTACAAAGAGAAGTATTTATGATATGATTACTTCATTTATGAGTTGTAACCATCCTAGAAAACTCTAAACCTTTGATGAAACCACCATTATAAGTTCTTAATGTCTGATTAATTCATTTATGGGTGGTAAACATTCAAGAAAACACCGGAAAGCATCATATCCTGCTACGAGAAATATTTCTGATCCGAGTACTTCATTTATGAGTGGTAACCATTCAAGAAAACTCCAAATCTTTCGGGAAACTACCACAGAGAAATGTAGAATACCACTCTAAGCGCTTCATGACTCTTACTTCATTTATGGGTGGTAAACATTCTAAGAAAACTCTAAACCTTTCACGAAACCACAACGATGAAGCATAGAATACAATTCTAAGTGTTTCATGTCTGATTACTTCATTTATGGGTGGTAAACATTCAAGAAAACACTGCAAAGCATCTTATCCTACTACGAAAAGTGTTTCTGATCGGAGTACTTCATATATGGGTGGTATGCTTTCAAGAAAACTTCAAATCTTTCAGAAAGCCACCATTGAGAAATGTAGAATACCACTCTAAGCGATTCATGTGTATTACTTCATTTATTCGTGGTAAACATTCAACAAAACAGCACACAGAATTATATCCTACAACGGGAAGTATTTCTGATCCGAGTACTTAATTTAGGGGTGATAACCATTCAAGAAAACACCACAACGCATTCTATCCTACTACGAGAATTGTTCCTGGTATTAATACTTCATTTATGAATGTTAACCTTCCAAGAAAACTCTAAATCTTTTATGAAACCACCATGAAGAAGCAGAGAATATCATTTTTAGTGCTTCATGTCATATTACTTCATTTATGGATGGTAAACAGTCAAGAAAACCCCGCAAAGTATCTTCTCTTGCTAAGTGAAGTGTTTCTGATCCGAGTACTTCATTTATGGGTGGTAACATTTCATAAAAATCCAAACCTTTCCGGAAACCACCACGGGAAATGTAGAATACCACTCTAAGCTCTTCTTGACTATGACTTTCATTTATGCGTGGTAAACATTCAAGAAAACACCGCAAAGCACCTTATCTGCTACGAGAAGTGTTTTTTATCCAAGTACTTCATTTATGGGTAATAACCATCCAAGAAAACACAACAAAATATCCTATCTTACAAAAAGAAGTATTTCTGATATGATTACTTCATTTATGAGTGGTAACCTTCCAAGAAAACTCTAAACCTTTGATGAAACCACCATGAAGAAGCATAGAATACCATTATAAGTGGTTCATGTCTGATGACTTCATTTATGGTTGGTAAACATTCAAGAAAACCCCGCAAAGCATCTTATCTTGCTACGAGAAGTGTTCCTTATCCGAGTACTTCATTTATGAGTGGTAACCATTCAAGAAAACTCCAAACTTTTCAGGAAATCACAACGAAGAAATGTAGAATATCACTCCAACCGCATCATGACTATTAATTCATTTATGTGTGGTAAACATTCAACAAAACACAGCAAAGCATTTTATCCTTCTACGAGAAGTGTTACTGATCAGTGTACTTCATTTATGGGTGATAACCATTCAAGAAAACACAACAACGCATCATATCCTACAACGAGAAGTGTTCCTAATATGATTACTTCATTTATGAATGCTAAACATTCTAAGAAAACTCAAAACCTTTCAGGAAACTACCACGAAGAAAAAATATAGAATACCACTCTAAGCGCTTCATGACTATTATTTCTTTTTTGGGTGGTAAACAATCAACAAAACACCACAAAGCATTTTATCCTGCTACGAGAAGTTTTTCTGATCCGAGTACTTTATTTATGATTGATAATCATTCAAGAAAACACCACAAAAATCCGATTCTAAAAAGAGAAGTATTTCTGATATGATTACTTCATTTATGAGTTGTAACCATCCTAGAAAACTCTAAACCTTTGATGAAACCACCATGAAGAAGTATAGAATACCATTATAAGTTCTTAATGTCTGATTAATTCATTTATGGGTTGTAAACATTCAAGAAAACACCGGAAAGCATCATATCCTGCTACGAGAAATGTTTCAGATTCGAGTACTTCATTTATGAGTGGTAACCATTCAAGAAAACTCCAAACCTTTCAGGAAACCACCACGAAGAAATGTAGAATATCACTCTAAGCGCTTCATGACTCTTACTTCATTTATGGGAGGTAAACATTCTATGAAAACTCTAAACTTTTCACGAAACCACGACGAAGAAGCATAGAATACAATTCTAAGTGTTTCATGTCTGATTACTTCATTTATGGGTGGTAAACATTCAAGAAAACACCGCAAAGCATCTTATCCTACTACGAAAAGTGTTTCTGATCCGAGTACTTCATTTATGGGTGGTATCCTTTCAAGAAAACTCCAAATCTTTCAGAAAGCCATCATTGAGAAATGTAGAATACCACTCTAAGCGATTCATGTGTATTACTTCATTTATTCGTGGTAAACATTCAACAAAACAGCACAAAAAATTATATCCTACAACGGGAAGTATTTCTGATTCGAGTACTTAATTTAGGGGTGGTAACCTTTCAAGAAAACCCTAAACCTTTCAAGAAACCACCATGAATAAGAGAATACAATTTTAAGTGCTTCTTGTCTGATTACTTCATTTATGGGTGGTAAACATTCAACAAAACACAGGAAAGCATTTTGTCCTACTACGAGAAGTGTTACTGATCCGAGTACATCATTTATGGGTGGTAACCTTTCAAGAAAACTCCAAACCTTTCAGGAAACTACCACAGAGAAATGTAGAATACCACTCTAAGTGCTTCGTGACTATTATTTCTTTTTTTGGTGGTAAACATTTAACAAAACACCACAAAGCATTTTATCCTGCTACGAGAAGTGTTTCTGATCCAAGTACTTTATTTATGGTTGATAACCATTCAAGAAAATACTGCAAAGCATCTTCTCTTGCTACGAGAAGTGTTTCTGATTCAAGTACTTCATTTATGGGTGGTAACCTTTCAAGAAAACTCCAAACCTTTCAGGAAACTACCACGGAGAAATGTAGAATACCACTCTAAGTGCTTCGTGACTATTATTTCTTTTTTTGGTGGTAAACATTTAACAAAAAACCACAAAGCATTTTATCCTGCTACGAGAAGTGTTTCTGATCCAAGTACTTTATTTATGGTTGATAACCATTCAAGAAAATACTGCAAAGCATCTTCTCTTGCTACGAGAAGTGTTTCTGATTCAAGTACTTCATTTATGGGTGATAACCTTTCAAGAAAACTCCAAACCTTTCAGGAAACTACCACGGAGAAATGTAGAATACCACTCTAAGTGCTTCGTGACTATTATTTCTTTTTTTGGTGGTAAACATTTAACAAAACACCACAAAGCATTTTATCCTGCTACGAGAAGTGTTTCTGATCCAAGTACTTTATTTATGGTTGATAACCATTCAAGAAAGTAATGCAAAGCATCTTCTCTTGCTACGAGAAGTGTTTCTGATTCAAGTACTTCATTTATGGGTGGTAACCTTTCAAGAAAACACCGCAAAGCATCTTATCTTGCTACGAGAAGTGTTTCTTATCCGAGTACTTCATTTATGAGTGGTAACCATTCTAGAAAACTCCAAACTTTTTCAAGAAATCATCACGATGAAATGTAGAATATCACTCCAACCGCATCATGACAATTACTTCATTTATGTGTGGTAAACATTCAACAATACACAGCAAAGCATTTTATCCTTCTACGAGAAGTGTTACTGATCAGAGTACCTCATTTATGGGTGATAACAATTCAAGAAAACAAAACAAGGCATCATATCCTACAACGAGAAGTGTTCCAAATATGATTACTTCATTTATGAATAGTAAACATTCTAAGAAAACTCTAAACCTTTAATGAAACCACCATGAAGAAACATAGAATACCATTTTAAGTGCTTCATGTCTTATTACTTCATTTATGGGTGGTAAACATTCAAGAAAATACTGCAAAGCATCTGCTCTTGCTACGAGAAGTGTTTCTGATTCAAGTACTTCATTTATGGGTGGTAACCTTTCAAGAAAACTCCAAACCTTTCAGGAAACTACCACGGAGAAATGTAGAATACCACTCTAAGTGCTTCGTGACTATTATTTCTTTTTTTGGTGGTAAACATTTAACAAGACACCACAAAGCATTTTATCCTGCTACGAGAAGTGTTTCTGATCCAAGTACTTTATTTATGGTTGATAACCATTCAAGAAAACACCACAAAGCATCATATCCTACAAAGAGAAGTATTTCTGATATGATTACTTCATTTATGAGTGGTAACCTTCCAAGAAAACTCTAAACCTTTGATGAAACCACCATGAAGAAGAATAGAATACCATTATAAGTGCTTCATGTCTGATTACTTCATTTATGGGTGGTAAACATTAAAGAAAACACCGCAAAACATCTTATTGTGCTACGAGAAATGTTTCTGATTCAAGTTTTTCATTTATGGATGGTAACCTTTCAGGAAACCTCCACGAAGAAACATAGAATACCACTCTAAGCGCTTCAAGAATCTTACTTCATTTATGGGTGGTAAACCTTCAATAAAACATTGCAAAGCATCTTATCATGCTATGAGAAGTATTTCTGATCGGAATACATAATTTATGGGTGGTAACCTTTCAATAAAACCCTAAACCTTTCATGAAACGTGAAGAAGCATAGAATATCATTTTAAGTGCTTTATGTCTGATTACTTCATTTTTGGGTGGTAAACATTCGAGAAAATACCGCAAAGCATCTTATCTTGATAAGAGAAGTGTTTCTGATCCGAGTACTTCATTTATGGGTGGTAAAATTTCAAAAAAAACTCCAAACCATTCAGGAAACCACCACAGGAAATGTAGAATACCACTCCAACCGCATCATGACTATTACTTCATTTATAGTGGTAAACAATCAACAAAACACCACAACGCATCCTATCCTACTACGAGAAGTGTTCCTAATATGATTACTTCATTTATGAATGGTAAACTTCCAAGAAAACTCTAAACCTTTAATGAAACCATCATGAAGAAACATAGAATACCATTTTAAGTGCTTCATGTCTTATTACTTCATTTATGGATGGTAAACTTTCAAGATAATACTGCAAAGCATCTTCTCTTGCTACGAGAAGTGTTTCTGATTCAAGTACTTCATTTATGAGTGGTAACCTTTCAAGAAAACTCTAAACCTTTCAGAAAACCACCACGAATAAATATAGAATACCACTCTAAGCGCTTCATGACTCTTACTTCATTTATGGGTGGTAAACATTCTAAGAAAACTCTAAACCTTTCACAAAACCACAACGAAGAAGCATAGAATACCATTTTAAGTGTTTCATGTCTGATGAATTCATTTATGGGTGGTAAACATTCAAGAAAACACTGCATAGAATATCATTTTAAGTGCTTTATATCTGATTACTTCCTCTATGGGTGTTTAACATTCGGGAAAACACCGCAAAGCATCTTATCTTGCCAAGAGAAGTGATTCTGATCCGAGTACTTCATTTATGGGTGGCAACATTTCAAAAAAAATCCAAACCTTTCAGGAAACCACCAAGGGAAATGTAGAATACCACTCTATGATCTTCATGACTATTACTTCATTTATGGGTGGTAAACATTCAAGAAAACACCACAAAGCATCTTATCCTACTACGAAAAGTGTTTCTGATCGGAGTACTTCATATATGGGTGGTATGCTTTCAAGAAAACTTCAAATCTTTCAGAAAGCCACCATTGAGAAATGTAGAATACCACTCTAAGCGATTCATGTGTATTACTTCATTTATTCGTGGTAAACATTCAACAAAACAGCACACAGAATTATATCCTACAACGGGAAGTATTTCTGATCCGAGTACTTAATTTAGGGGTGATAACCATTCAAGAAAACACCACAACGCATTCTATCCTACTACGAGAAGTGTTCCTGGTATGAATACTTCATTTATGAATGTTAACCTTCCAAGAAAACTCTAAATCTTTTATGAAACCACCATGAAGAAGCAGAGAATATCATTTTTAGTGCTTCATGTCATATTACTTCATTTATGGATGGTAAACATTCAAGAAAAAACTGCAAAGCATCTTATCCTACTACGAAAAGTGTTTCTGATCGGAGTACTTCATTTATGAATGGTAAACTTCCAAGAAAACTCTAAACCTTTAATGAAACCACCATGAAGAAACATAGAATACCATTTTAAGTGCTTCATGTCTTATTACTTCATTTATGGATGGTAAACTTTCAAGATAATACTGCAAAGCATCTTCTCTTGCTACGAGAAGTGTTTCTGATTCAAGTACTTCATTTATGAGTGGTAACCTTTCAAGAAAACTCTAAACCTTTCAGAAAACCACCACGAATAAATATAGAATACCACTCTAAGCGCTTCATGACTCTTACTTCATTTATGGGTGGTAAACATTCTAAGAAAACTCTAAACCTTTCACAAAACCACAACGAAGAAGCATAGAATACCATTTTAAGTGTTTCATGTCTGATGAATTCATTTATGGGTGGTAAACATTCAAGAAAACACTGCATAGAATATCATTTTAAGTGCTTTATATCTGATTACTTCCTCTATGGGTGTTTAACATTCGGGAAAACACCGCAAAGCATCTTATCTTGCCAAGAGAAGTGATTCTGATCCGAGTACTTCATTTATGGGTGGCAACATTTCAAAAAAAATCCAAACCTTTCAGGAAACCACCAAGGGAAATGTAGAATACCACTCTATGATCTTCATGACTATTACTTCATTTATGGGTGGTAAACATTCAAGAAAACACCACAAAGCATCTTATCCTACTACGAAAAGTGTTTCTGATCGGAGTACTTCATATATGGGTGGTATGCTTTCAAGAAAACTTCAAATCTTTCAGAAAGCCACCATTGAGAAATGTAGAATACCACTCTAAGCGATTCATGTGTATTACTTCATTTATTCGTGGTAAACATTCAACAAAACAGCACACAGAATTATATCCTACAACGGGAAGTATTTCTGATCCGAGTACTTAATTTAGGGGTGATAACCATTCAAGAAAACACCACAACGCATTCTATCCTACTACGAGAAGTGTTCCTGGTATGAATACTTCATTTATGAATGTTAACCTTCCAAGAAAACTCTAAATCTTTTATGAAACCACCATGAAGAAGCAGAGAATATCATTTTTAGTGCTTCATGTCATATTACTTCATTTATGGATGGTAAACATTCAAGAAAAAACTGCAAAGCATCTTATCCTACTACGAAAAGTGTTTCTGATCGGAGTACTTCATTTATGAATGGTAAACTTCCAAGAAAACTCTAAACCTTTAATGAAACCACCATGAAGAAACATAGAATACCATTTTAAGTGCTTCATGTCTTATTACTTCATTTATGGATGGTAAACTTTCAAGATAATACTGCAAAGCATCTTCTCTTGCTACGAGAAGTGTTTCTGATTCAAGTACTTCATTTATGAGTGGTAACCTTTCAAGAAAACTCTAAACCTTTCAGAAAACCACCACGAATAAATATAGAATACCACTCTAAGCGCTTCATGACTCTTACTTCATTTATGGGTGGTAAACATTCTAAGAAAACTCTAAACCTTTCACAAAACCACAACGAAGAAGCATAGAATACCATTTTAAGTGTTTCATGTCTGATGAATTCATTTATGGGTGGTAAACATTCAAGAAAACACTGCATAGAATATCATTTTAAGTGCTTTATATCTGATTACTTCCTCTATGGGTGTTTAACATTCGGGAAAACACCGCAAAGCATCTTATCTTGCCAAGAGAAGTGATTCTGATCCGAGTACTTCATTTATGGGTGGCAACATTTCAAAAAAAATCCAAACCTTTCAGGAAACCACCAAGGGAAATGTAGAATACCACTCTATGATCTTCATGACTATTACTTCATTTATGGGTGGTAAACATTCAAGAAAACACCACAAAGCATCTTATCCTACTACGAAAAGTGTTTCTGATCGGAGTACTTCATATATGGGTGGTATGCTTTCAAGAAAACTTCAAATCTTTCAGAAAGCCACCATTGAGAAATGTAGAATACCACTCTAAGCGATTCATGTGTATTACTTCATTTATTCGTGGTAAACATTCAACAAAACAGCACACAGAATTATATCCTACAACGGGAAGTATTTCTGATCCGAGTACTTAATTTAGGGGTGATAACCATTCAAGAAAACACCACAACGCATTCTATCCTACTACGAGAAGTGTTCCTGGTATGAATACTTCATTTATGAATGTTAACCTTCCAAGAAAACTCTAAATCTTTTATGAAACCACCATGAAGAAGCAGAGAATATCATTTTTAGTGCTTCATGTCATATTACTTCATTTATGGATGGTAAACATTCAAGAAAAAACTGCAAAGCATCTTATCCTACTACGAAAAGTGTTTCTGATCGGAGTACTTCATTTATGAATGGTAAACTTCCAAGAAAACTCTAAACCTTTAATGAAACCACCATGAAGAAACATAGAATACCATTTTAAGTGCTTCATGTCTTATTACTTCATTTATGGATGGTAAACTTTCAAGATAATACTGCAAAGCATCTTCTCTTGCTACGAGAAGTGTTTCTGATTCAAGTACTTCATTTATGAGTGGTAACCTTTCAAGAAAACTCTAAACCTTTCAGAAAACCACCACGAATAAATATAGAATACCACTCTAAGCGCTTCATGACTCTTACTTCATTTATGGGTGGTAAACATTCTAAGAAAACTCTAAACCTTTCACAAAACCACAACGAAGAAGCATAGAATACCATTTTAAGTGTTTCATGTCTGATGAATTCATTTATGGGTGGTAAACATTCAAGAAAACACTGCATAGAATATCATTTTAAGTGCTTTATATCTGATTACTTCCTCTATGGGTGTTTAACATTCGGGAAAACACCGCAAAGCATCTTATCTTGCCAAGAGAAGTGATTCTGATCCGAGTACTTCATTTATGGGTGGCAACATTTCAAAAAAAATCCAAACCTTTCAGGAAACCACCAAGGGAAATGTAGAATACCACTCTATGATCTTCATGACTATTACTTCATTTATGGGTGGTAAACATTCAAGAAAACACCACAAAGCATCTTATCCTACTACGAAAAGTGTTTCTGATCGGAGTACTTCATATATGGGTGGTATGCTTTCAAGAAAACTTCAAATCTTTCAGAAAGCCACCATTGAGAAATGTAGAATACCACTCTAAGCGATTCATGTGTATTACTTCATTTATTCGTGGTAAACATTCAACAAAACAGCACACAGAATTATATCCTACAACGGGAAGTATTTCTGATCCGAGTACTTAATTTAGGGGTGATAACCATTCAAGAAAACACCACAACGCATTCTATCCTACTACGAGAAGTGTTCCTGGTATGAATACTTCATTTATGAATGTTAACCTTCCAAGAAAACTCTAAATCTTTTATGAAACCACCATGAAGAAGCAGAGAATATCATTTTTAGTGCTTCATGTCATATTACTTCATTTATGGATGGTAAACATTCAAGAAAAAACTGCAAAGCATCTTATCCTACTACGAAAAGTGTTTCTGATCGGAGTACTTCATATATGGGTGGTATGCTTTCAAGAAAACTTCAAATCTTTCAGAAAGCCACCATTGAGAAATGTAGAATACCACTCTAAGCGATTCATGTGTATTACTTCATTTATTCGTGGTAAACATTCAACAAAACAGCACACAGAATTATATCCTACAACGGGAAGTATTTCTGATCCGAGTACTTAATTTAGGGGTGATAACCATTCAAGAAAACACCACAACGCATTCTATCCTACTACGAGAAGTGTTCCTGGTATGAATACTTCATTTATGAATGTTAACCTTCCAAGAAAACTCTAAATCTTTTATGAAACCACCATGAAGAAGCAGAGAATATCATTTTTAGTGCTTCATGTCATATTACTTCATTTATGGATGGTAAACAGTCAAGAAAACCCCGCAAAGTATCTTCTCTTGCTAAGAGAAGTGTTTCTGATCCGAGTACTTCATTTATGGGTGGTAACATTTCATAAAAATCCAAACCTTTCCGGAAACCACCACGGGAAATGTAGAATACCACTCTAAGCTCTTCTTGACTATGACTTTCATTTATGCGTGGTAAACATTCAAGAAAACACTGCAAAGCACCTTATCTGCTACGAGAAGTGTTTTTTATCCAAGTACTTCATTTATGGGTAATAACCTTCCAAGAAAACACAACAAAATATCCTATCTTACAAAAAGAAGTATTTCTGATATGATTACTTCATTTATGAGTGGTAACCTTCCAAGAAAACTCTAAACCTTTGATGAAACCACCATGAAGAAGCATAGAATACCATTATAAGTGGTTCATGTCTGATGACTTCATTTATGGTTGGTAAACATTCAAGAAAACCCCGCAAAGCATCTTATCTTGCTACGAGAAGTGTTCCTTATCCGAGTACTTCATTTATGAGTGGTAACCATTCAAGAAAACTCCAAACTTTTCAGGAAATCACAACGAAGAAATGTAGAATATCACTCCAACCGCATCATGACTATTAATTCATTTATGTGTGGTAAACATTCAACAAAACACAGCAAAGCATTTTATCCTTCTACGAGAAGTGTTACTGATCAGTGTACTTCATTTATGGGTGATAACCATTCAAGAAAACACAACAACGCATCATATCCTACAACGAGAAGTGTTCCTAATATGATTACTTCATTTATGAATGCTAAACATTCTAAGAAAACTCAAAACCTTTCAGGAAACTACCACGAAGAAATATAGAATACCACTCTAAGCGCTTCATGACTATTATTTCTTTTTTGGGTGGTAAACATTCAACAAAACACCACAAAGCATTTTATCCTGCTACAAGAAGTTTTTCTGATCCGAGTACTTTATTTATGATTGATAATCATTCAAGAAAACACCACAAAAATCCGATTCTACAAAGAGAAGTATTTCTGATATGATTACTTCATTTATGAGTTGTAACCATCCTAGAAAACTCTAAACCTTTGATGAAACCACCATGAAGAAGTATAGAATACCATTATAAGTTCTTAATGTCTGATTAATTCATTTATGGGTTGTAAACATTCAAGAAAACACCGGAAAGCATCATATCCTGCTACGAGAAATGTTTCAGATTCGAGTACTTCATTTATGAGTGGTAACCATTCAAGAAAACTCCAAACCTTTCAGGAAACCACCACGAAGAAATGTAGAATATCACTCTAAGCGCTTCATGACTCTTACTTCATTTATGGGAGGTAAACATTCTATGAAAACTCTAAACTTTTCACGAAACCACGACGAAGAAGCATAGAATACAATTCTAAGTGTTTCATGTCTGATTACTTCATTTATGGGTGGTAAACATTCAAGAAAACACCGCAAAGCATCTTATCCTACTACGAAAAGTGTTTCTGATCCGAGTACTTCATTTATGGGTGGTATCCTTTCAAGAAAACTCCAAATCTTTCAGAAAGCCATCATTGAGAAATGTAGAATACCACTCTAAGCGATTCATGTGTATTACTTCATTTATTCGTGGTAAACATTCAACAAAACAGCACACAAAATTATATCCTACAACGGGAAGTATTTCTGATTCGGGTACTTAATTTAGGGGTGGTAACCTTTCAAGAAAATCCTAAACCTTTCAAGAAACCACCATGAATAAGAGAATACAATTTTAAGTGCTTCTTGTCTGATTACTTCATTTATGGGTGGTAAACATTCAACAAAACACAGGAAAGCATTTTATCCTACTACGAGAAGTGTTACTGATCCGAGTACATCATTTATGGGTGATAACCATTCAAGAAAACACCACAAGGCATTCTATCCTACTACGAGAAGTGTTCCTGGTATGATTACTTCATTTATGAATGGTAACCTTCCAAGAAAACTCTAAACCTTTGATGAAACAACCATGAAGAAGCATAGAATATCATTTTAAGTGCTTCATGTTTTATTACTTCATTTATGGTTGCTAAACATTCAAGAAAACCCCCGCAAAGCATCTTCTCTTGCTAAGAGAAGTGTTTCTGATCCGAGTACTTCATTTATGAGTGGTAACATTTCATAAAAACTACAAACCTTTCTGTAAACCACCACGGGAAATGTAGAATACCACTCTAAGCTCTTCTTGACTATTACTATCATTTATGCGTGGTAAACATTCAAGAAAACACGGCAAAGCATTTTATCCTGCTACGAGAAGTATTTTTTATCCGATTACTTCATTTATGGGTAGTAACCATTCGAGAAAACACAACAAAACATCCTATCCTACAAGGAGAAGATTTCTGATTTGATTACTTCATTTATGAGTGGTAACCTTCCAAGAAAACTCTAAACCTTTGATGAAACCACCATGAAGAAGCATAGAATACCATTATAGGTGCTTCATGTCTGATGACTTCATTTATGGATGGTAAACATTCAAGAAAACACCGCAAAGCATCTTATCTTGCTACGAGAAGTGTTTCTTATCCGAGTACTTCATTTATGAGTGGTAACCATTCTAGAAAACTCCAAACTTTTTCAAGAAATCATCACGATGAAATGTAGAATATCACTCCAACCGCATCATGACAATTACTTCATTTATGTGTGGTAAACATTCAACAATACACAGCAAAGCATTTTATCCTTCTACGAGAAGTGTTACTGATCAGAGTACCTCATTTATGGGTGATAACAATTCAAGAAAACAAAACAAGGCATCATATCCTACAACGAGAAGTGTTCCAAATATGATTACTTCATTTATGAATAGTAAACATTCTAAGAAAACTCTAAACCTTTAATGAAACCACCATGAAGAAACATAGAATACCATTTTAAGTGCTTCATGTCTTATTACTTCATTTATGGGTGGTAAACATTCAAGAAAATACTGCAAAGCATCTGCTCTTGCTACGAGAAGTGTTTCTGATTCAAGTACTTCATTTATGGGTGGTAACCTTTCAAGAAAACTCCAAACCTTTCAGGAAACTACCACGGAGAAATGTAGAATACAACTCTAAGTGCTTCGTGACTATTATTTCTTTTTTTGGTGGTAAACATTTAACAAGACACCACAAAGCATTTTATCCTGCTACGAGAAGTGTTTCTAATCCAAGTACTTTATTTATGGTTGATAACCATTCAAGAAAATACTTCAAAGCATCTTCTCTTGCTTCGAGAAGTGTTTCTGATTCAAGTACTTCATTTATGCGTGGTAACCTTTCAAGAAAACTCCAAACCTTTCAGGAAACTACCACAGAGAAATGTAGAATACCACTCTAAGTGCTTCATGACTATTATTTCTTTTTTTGGTGGTAAACATTTAACAAAACACCACAAAGCATTTTAACCTGCTACGAGAAGTGTTTCTGAACCAAGTACTTTATTTATGGTTGATAACCATTCAAGAAAATAATGCAAAGCATCTTATCTTGCCAAGAGAAGTGTTTCTGATTCAAGTACTTCATTTATGGGTGGTAACCTTTCAAGAAAACTCCAAACCTTTCAGGAAACTACCACGGAGAAATGTAGAATACCACTCTAAGTGCTTCGTTACTATTATTTCTTTTTTTTGGTGGTAAACATTTAACAAAACACCACAAATCATTTTATCCTGCTACGAGAAGTGTTTCTGTTCCAAATACTTTATTTATGGTTGATAACCATTCAAGAAAACATCACAAAGCATCATATCCTACAAAGAGAAGTATTTCTGATATGATTACATCATTTATGAGTGGTAACCTTCCTAGAAAACTCTAAACCTTTGATGAAACCACCATGAAGAAGCATAGAATACCATTATAAGTGCTTCATGTCTGATTACTTCATTTATGGGTGGTAAACATTAAAGAAAACACCGCAAAACATCTTATCGTGCTACGAGAAATGTTTCTGATTCAAGTTCTTCATTTATGGATGGTAACCTTTCAGGAAACCTTCACGAAGAAACGTAGAATACCACTCTAAGCGCTTCAAGACTTTTACTTCATTTATGGGTGGAAAACCTTCAATAAAACATCGCAAAACATCTTATCTTGCTATGAGAAGTATTTCTGATCGGAGTACATAATTTATGGGTTACCTTTCAATAAAACCCTAAACCTTTCATGAAACGTGAAGAAGCATAGAATATCATTTTAAGTGCTTTATGTTTGATTACTTCATTTATATGTGGTAAACATTCAACAATACACAGCAAAGCATTTTATCCTTCTACGAGAAGTGTTACTGATCAGAGTACTTCATTTATGGGTAATAACAATTCAAGAAAACAAAACAAGGCATCATATCCTACAACGAGAAGTGTTCCAAATATGATTACTTCATTTATGAATGGTAAACATTCTAAGAAAACTCTAAACCTTTAATGAAACCACCTTAAAGAAACATAGAATACCATTTTAAGTGCTTCATGTCTTATTACTTCATTTATGGGTGGTAAACATTCAAGAAAATACTGCAAAGCATCTGCTCTTGCTACGAGAAGTGTTTTTGATTCAAGTACTTCATTTATGGGTGGTAACCTTTCAAGAAAACTTCAAACCTTTCAGGAAACTACCACGGAGAAATGTAGAATACCACTCTTAGTGCTTTGTGACTATTATTTCTTTTTTTGGTGGTAAACATTTAACAAAACACCACAAAGCATTTTATCCTGCTACGAGAATTGTTTCTGATCCAAGTACTTTATTTATGGTTGATAACCATTCAAGAAAATACTGCAAAGCATCTTCTCTTGCTAAGAGAAGTGTTTCTGATCCGAGTACTTCATTTATGGGTGGTAACATTTCATAAAAACTACAAACCTTTCTGTAAACCACCACGGGAAATGTAGAATACCACTCTAAGCTCTTCTTGACTATTACTTTCATTTATGCGTGGTAAACATTCAAGAAAACACGGCAAAGCATTTTATCCTGCTACGAGAAGTATTTTTTATCCGATTACTTCATTTATGGGTAGTAACCATTCGAGAAAACACAACAAAACATCCTATCCTACAAGGAGAAGATTTCTGATATGATTACTTCATTTATGAGTGGTAACCTTCCAAGAAAACTCTAAACCTTTGATGAAACCACCATGAAGAAGCATAGAATACCATTATAGGTGCTTCATGTCTGATGACTTCATTTATGGATGGTAAACATTCAAGAAAACACCGCAAAGCATCTTATCTTGCTACGAGAAGTGTTTCTTATCCGAGTACTTCATTTATGAGTGGTAACCATTCTAGAAAACTCCAAACTTTTTCAAGAAATCATCACGATGAAATGTAGAATATCACTCCAACCGCATCATGACAATTACTTCATTTATGTGTGGTAAACATTCAACAATACACAGCAAAGCATTTTATCCTTCTACGAGAAGTGTTACTGATCAGAGTACCTCATTTATGGGTGATAACAATTCAAGAAAACAAAACAAGGCATCATATCCTACAACGAGAAGTGTTCCAAATATGATTACTTCATTTATGAATAGTAAACATTCTAAGAAAACTCTAAACCTTTAATGAAACCACCATGAAGAAACATAGAATACCATTTTAAGTGCTTCATGTCTTATTACTTCATTTATGGGTGGTAAACATTCAAGAAAATACTGCAAAGCATCTGCTCTTGCTACGAGAAGTGTTTCTGATTCAAGTACTTCATTTATGGGTGGTAACCTTTCAAGAAAACTCCAAACCTTTCAGGAAACTACCACGGAGAAATGTAGAATACCACTCTAAGTGCTTCGTGACTATTATTTCTTTTTTTGGTGGTAAACATTTAACAAGACACCACAAAGCATTTTATCCTGCTACGAGAAGTGTTTCTGATCCAAGTACTTTATTTATGGTTGATAACCATTCAAGAAAATACTTCAAAGCATCTTCTCTTGCTTCGAGAAGTGTTTCTGATTCAAGTACTTCATTTATGGGTGGTAACATTTCAAGAAAACTCCAAACCTTTCAGGAAACTACCACAGAGAAATGTAGAATACCACTCTAAGTGCTTCGTGACTATTATTTCTTTTTTTGGTGGTAAACATTTAACAAAACACCACAAATCATTTTATCCTGCTACGAGAAGTGTTTCTGTTCCAAATACTTTATTTATGGTTGATAAACATTCAAGAAAACATCACAAAGCATCATATCCTACAAAGAGAAGTATTTCTGATATGATTACTTCATTTATGAGTGGTAACCTTCCTAGAAAACTCTAAATCTTTGATGAAACCACCATGAAGAAGCATAGAATACCATTATAAGTGCTTCATGTCTGATTACTTCATTTTTGGGTGGTAAACATTAAAGAAAACACCGCAAAACATCTTATTGTGCTACGAGAAATGTTTCTGATTCAAGTTTTTCATTTATGGATGGTAACCTTTCAGGAAACCTCCACGAAGAAACGTAGAATACCACTCTAAGCGCTTCAAGAATCTTACTTCATTTATGGGTGGTAAACCTTCAATAAAACATTGCAAAGCATCTTATCATGCTATGAGAAGTATTTCTGATCGCAGTACATAATTTATGGGTGGTAACCTTTCAATAAAACCCTAAACCTTTCATGAAACGTGAAGAAGCATAGAATATCATTTTAAGTGCTTTATGTCTGATTACTTCATTTTTGGGTGGTAAACATTCGAGAAAATACCGCAAAGCATCTTATCTTGATAAGAGAAGTGTTTCTGATCCGAGTACTTCATTTATGGGTGGTAAAATTTCAAAAAAAACTCCAAACCATTCAGGAAACCACCACAGGAAATGTAGAATACCACTCCAACCGCATCATGACTATTACTTCATTTATAGTGGTAAACAATCAACAAAACACCACAACGCATCCTATCCTACTACGAGAAGTGTTCCTAATATGATTACTTCATTTATGAATGGTAAACTTCCAAGAAAACTCTAAACCTTTAATGAAACCACCATGAAGAAACATAGAATACCATTTTAAGTGCTTCATGTCTTATTACTTCATTTATGGATGGTAAACTTTCAAGAAAATACTGCAAAGCATCTTCTCTTGCTACGAGAAGTGTTTCTGATTCAAGTACTTCATTTATGAGTGGTAACCTTTCAAGAAAACTCTAAACCTTTCAGAAAACCACCACGAATAAATATAGAATACCACTCTAAGCGCTTCATGACTCTTACTTCATTTATGGGTGGTAAACATTCTAAGAAAACTCTAAACCTTTCACAAAACCACAACGAAGAAGCATAGAATACAATTTTAAGTGTTTCATGTCTGATGAATTCATTTATGGGTGGTAAACATTCAAGAAAACACTGCATAGAATATCATTTTAAGTGCTTTATATCTGATTACTTCCTCTATGGGTGTTTAACATTCGGGAAAACACCGCAAAGCATCTTATCTTGCCAAGAGAAGTGATTCTGATCCGAGTACTTCATTTATGGGTGGCAACATTTCAAAAAAAATCCAAACCTTTCAGGAAACCACCAAGGGAAATGTAGAATACCACTCTATGATCTTCATGACTATTACTTCATTTATGGGTGGTAAACATTCAAGAAAACACCACAAATAATTTTATCCTACTATGAGAAGTGTTTCTAATCCGAGTACCTAATTTATGGGTGGTAGCCTTTCAAGAAAACCCTAAACCTTTCATGAAACCACCATTAAGAAGCGTAGAATACCATTTTATGTGCTACATGTCTGATTACTTCATTTATCGGTGGTAAACATTCAAAAAAACACCGCAAATCATCTTATATTGCTAAGAGAAGTGTTTTTTATCCAAGTACTTCACTTACGGGTGGTAACCTTTCAAGAAAACTCTAAACCTTTCAGGAAACCACAACGAAGAAATATAGAATACCACTCTAAGTGCTTCGTGACTATTATTTCTTTTTTGGGTGGTAAACATTCAACAAAACACCACAAAGCATTTTATCCTGCTACGAGAAGTGTTTCTGATCCGAGTACTTTATTTATGGATGATATCCTTTCAAGAAAACTCCATATCTTTCAGGAAACCACCACAGAGAAATTTAGAATACCACTCTAAGTGGTTCATGACTATTACTTCATTTGTGGGTGGTAAACATTCAACAAAACACCACAAAGAATTGTATCCTACTACGAGAAGTGTTTCTGATCCGAGTACTTAATTTATGGGTGGTAACCTTTCAAGAAAACCCTGAACCTTTCAAGAAACCACCATGAATAAGAGAGAATACCATTTTAAGTGCTTCATGTCTGATTACTTCATATATGGGTGGTAAACATTCAAGAAAATACCGCAAATCATCTTATCCTGCTATGAGAATTGTTTTTTATCCAAGTACTTCATTTATGGGTGGTAACCTTTCAAGAAAACTCCAAACCTTTTAGGAAACCACCACGAAGAAATGTAGAATATCACTCTAACCGCATCATGACTATTACTTCATTTATGGGTGGTAAACATTCAACAAAATACAGCAAAGCATTTTATCCTACTACGAGAAGTGTTACTGATCCGAGTACTTCATTTATGGGTGATAACCATTCAAGAAAACACCACAACGCATTATATCCTACTACGAGAAATGTTCCTGGTATGATTACTTCATTTATGAATGGTAACCTTCCAAGAAAACTCTAAACCTTTCATGAAACCACCATGAAGAAGCATAGAATATCATTTTAAGTGCTTCATGTCTTATTACTTCATTTATGGGTGGTAAACATTCAAGAAAACAACGCAAAGCATCTTATCTTGCTAAGAGAAGTGTTTCTGATCTGAGTACTTCATTTATGGGTGGTAACCTATCAAGAATACTCCAACCTTTCATAAAACTACCACGGAGAAATGTAGAATACCACTCTAAGCGCTTCATGACTATTACTTCATTTATGAGTGGTAAACATTCAACAAAACACAGTAAAGCATTTTATCCTGCTACGAGAAGTGTAACTAATTCGTGTACTTCATTTATGGGTGATAACCATTCAAGAAAACACAACAAAGCATCATATCCTACTACGAGAAGTGTTCCTGATATGATTACTTCATTTATGAGTGGTAACCTTCGAAGAAAATTGTAAATCTTTCATGAAACCACAACGGAGAAGCGTTGAATACGATTCTAAGTGTTTCATGTCTAATTACTTCATTTATGGGTGGTAAACATTCAAGAAAGTACCGCAAAGAATCTTATCTTGCTACGAGAAGTGTTTCTGATCCAAGTACTTCATTTTTTGGTGGTAACCTTTCAATAAAACTCTAAACATTTCAGTAAACAACCACGAAGAAATGTAGAGTACCACTCTAAGCGCTTCATGACTATTACTTCATTTATGAGTGGTAAACATTGAAAAATACACTGCAAAGCATCTTATCCTGCTACGAGAAGTGTTTCTAATCTGAGTACTTAATTTATAGGTTGTAATCTTTCAAGAAAACTCCAAACCTTTCAATAAACCACCACGAAGAAATATAGAATACCACTCTAAGGTTTGGACCCGAAATTCTGGAGAGAAATAGGAAGAAGAAGAGAAGACAAATCGGGTCTACGAGTGCTTCCCAAGAAGGCACTCAAGAGCAAGGAGGAGGCGAGGCGGTGGATATGACTTATTTCGACACCGAGATGGGTGAGGCACACGAGTGAGAGTGTATTTTAGTCATGACATTTATTTTCTTTGTGTTGTTATGTTGTTTAGTGGATTGTGTTGTTATGCTTGCTATGCTATGACTTGTATGCTGTGTTATGTCTTGCTATGTTGTGTTGTATGGTTGGATAAATTTTAGTCATTAACTTATGTGGTTAAATAATCTTTGATAGTTTATTGCATTGCTTAATATGTTATACATCTTTGTTTGTTTGATTTAATATTCTCAATTGATGCCTTGCTTGCTTATAATTGGTACATGGTTGCATTTAAAAATGGTATATTGGAGAATCAATGAATTGAGGGGGAGTTATGCCAAAATATTGGCTTCAATTATGGAATTGCAAAATCATTTTACATATTGGGGATGCACAAATTGAGGGCGAGTTATGCAAAAATGTTGGCTCAATGGCCAAAATTGCAAAATCGTTTTAATACATTGGGAATGCACAAGTTGAGGGGGAGCTAAAACATTTTTTAAACAAAATCATATAAACCCTTTTGTATGATTTTCAAAAAGGGGGAGAATTCATATGTGCACTAATGTCTTAGGTTTTGCAAATCAACAAAAAGGGGAGATTGTTACCACAAATAATTTCTCAAGTTATTGATTTGCAAAACAACGTTTAATCTTATCAAGGCGTTTGTTGTGGAGAATAATTGTAGGAATTTGAAGCAAGATCAAAAGAGCAAATAGATTAAATCAAGGGAGATTATGGAGCTCAAGAATTCAAGATCTTATAAAATAATTTAGGTTTAATCTCTAGGGGTCCGTTTGGCACATCTAGAATAGTGGAATAGAGTGCTATTCTATTCCACGTAAGTGTCAAACAACATTTTAAGTTTTCATAATAGTGCAAAATTTTGCTATTCCACTAAACCAACTAATAGGTTGTTTAGCGGTTTAGCAATTGTGGAATAACAATTAGTATTTTATTGTGTTGTATTATATTTAGTAATTAATAATATTTTATTATATATATCACCCTATTTATTATTTAATTTTATTATTACTGAATATAACACATATTATTATGTTATTATTTATTATTATTATTATTTTATTGTATTTTAATATTTCATCATTACTATTATTATTATTATTAATATTATTATTGTTATTATTATTTATTATTAGTATTATAATATTTCATCATTATTATTATTTTATTATTATTTATGATAATTATTATTATATATTTTATTATTATTTTTATTTATTTAATATTATTATTTTATTAGTATTATAATATTTCATCATCATTATTATTATTATTTTATTCATTATTATTTTTTATTTTTTATTATTTTTTATTATTGTTATTATTATTTATTATTAGTATTTAATATTTCATCATTATTATTATTTTATTATTATTTATGATAAGTATTATTATATTATTATTATATATTTTATTATTATTATTATTTATTATTATTATATTATTTTATTAGTATTATAAGATTTCATCATTATTATTATTATATTTATTATTATTTTTATTATTATTCTTATATATTATTAGTATATTATTATTATTATTTTATTAATATTATAATATTTCATTATTATTATTATTATTATTATTATTTATTATTATTTATCATTATTTGTTATTTATTTTTATTTTTATTAGGATTATAATATTTCATCATTATTATTATTATCGTCAATTTTATTATTTTTATTTATTCTGAAAAATAATGCATATTATTGTTAATTTATTATATTATTTAGTTTATTATTGTTATCATTACTATATTATATCATAATCATTATTATTATCATAATTATCAATATTTCTACTATTTCAATTAACACTTGTCAAACGACAATTTTGTTCTTCGGAATAGTCAAGATACCACTATTCTACCACTCTTCTACCACTCTTCCAAAATTACAGTACTATTCTAAAAACTATTCTACTTTTATCACTATTCTAGTGCTATTCATTGATTTGCCAAACGGACCCTAGAACTTTAGCTATTTACAAATTGGGAGTCAATTAGTAAAATTATAAACCAAATTGAAGATATTGTTATAACGCCAGATTTGGCGTTATAATGCTAGAGTGCAAAATCACGAATTGGCTAAGTATGAAAGCAATTCATACTTAGCGTTATAATACCAAATCTAGCGTTATAACTAGAGGTGGCAGAACCCGACCCGACCCGACAAACCCGCCCGACCTGAACCCGACCCGACCAGATATTTTGATAAAGTCAAACTATTCGAACCCGACTCGACCCGACCCGGGATGATCCGTAACCCGAGACAAAGCGACACATGAGGACCCAAGCCCGACCCGACCCGAGACGACCCGTAACCCGAGATAGAGCGACACATGATGACCTGAGACTTAGACCTAATATAACTTGTAAATTGATCTAATCCTATCTTGCCAACATCATAATCTAATTTTACTAACAAATTAACATCAGAGAAAGTCAAGATTTCCTTGTACAATTAAATAACGCGACCCGATCTTGTCCGATTGAACTTAAAACTCAAAATAATACTTGAAAGTTGTCGGTGTAACCCGACCCAAGACCCGAAAGTTGTCGATGCATCCCGACCTGAAACCCGACCCGATCTCGCCCGACCCGTCACAAGAAAAAGATCGACGCAACCCGACCTAAAACCCGACCTGACCTCGCCCGACCCGACCCATGACCCGAAAGTTGTCGACGTAACCCGACCCGACCTCACTCGACCCGATCCCATCTTGACTATTATAAACGGTCAAACTAACCCGACCGAACCCGAACCCGCCCGACCGACCCGACTTGCCACCTCTAGTTATAACGCCAAAAAACAGAAAATTTCAAATGGATTTTTAAAATAGATTAAGAAGGAAATAAATTTCAAAACTTCAAGAATATGTCTTAAATAACATTTAAGTTTATGAATATAAACTTTATTTCATCAAAAATATTATTTGACTTAATAGCAAAATTTTCAAACCTCAAGTTCCAGAGACTTGGGCGTTATAACGCTTAGTCAGGATCTTGGTCAAATTTGGCTAAGTCCTCAACTTTGACGTTATAACGTCAAGTCTGGCGTTATAACGCCAGATTGAGTCAGACTTTAAAACCAATTTTTAAAATAGTAATGAGCAAATAAAAATTCAAATGATCAAGATTACATCTTAAATATTGTCAAAGATTATCAAAATGATTTTAGTATATTCAAAAATATTGTTTTGATTAGTAGCAAAAATTTCAACCAGAATTTCCATAGACATGGCGTTATAATGCCAGATCCGGCGTTATAACACCAAGGTGATCAAATGTCCAAAATTTTCTAAGTACTGGACAATTTTGGTTTAGCATTATGTCCAAAATTTTCTAAGTACTACACATAACTTGGCATTATAATGCTAAGTTAAAGTTTCACAAAAATACAAATCCAACGTCACAAAATTTTGTCCTCATTCATCATAGCATTATAACGCTAAGTTTTCTACATAACATAACAATATAACGTTATGTCCCGAAGACCTAACTTTTGTAGAATTCGGCATCTATAAAAGGGGTCTTCTTCTTCTTTCTAATAATCTGAAACTTGAGCTTTTAAAATCAAAACCAGCAGCCATTATCAAAGCACTCTCCCAATTTTATTTAGCTAAACTATTCAAGAGTGTGTTGAGAGTTAGCTAGTGCATCCAATTTATTGTTCTATTGTCTATTACTCTATTCTCTATTTGTGAGTCGTTGTTATAAATTAAGTGTCCAATTATCCTACCAGAATGTGTAAAGAAGGTTGGATTCCAACGTGTATTTGAAACAATTGTTAGTGAAGCGGACCGAGCTTTTTACCACAAGAAGCGGGGGCACCGAGGACCCGAAGACGTAGGCGAGGTCGTAGTGCAAGCCGAACTCCGTCAATACGCGATTGAGCCATCTCTTTACTCTTTACTATCTTTTAATTTATTAATTTCTAATTGCATTGTGTGATTTGTACTTAATCACTTAATTAGGGATTAGTGAATTGTTGTTTGAGTTGGCCAATTAGGAAATTGATTGAATTGCCGATTAGAATTGTTTATTTGAGACGAATTGATTAGTTGGTTATTACGCTTTCACAATTAGAGTTTAGTTACTTAGCAATTGCCATTAGCAATTGTACATACATCTTGACGCCTAGGTGTATCATTTTGTGACTACCAACAAGCCAAAAATGATTAAACGCGAGTCCAAAAAAATGTCAGATGTCATATAATACAAAATATATTTAATCCATTTAGTATGGATAATAGAAAAGGATAAAAGTAATATTTTGACAGCTAATTTATATATGGATACTTATATCATCATTTATAGTTTTTAAAATATAATAGATTTTGAATGAATTTGTGTCATATGATATATTGTTGATTACTATTCACAATAAAAAGAAATCAAGTGATGCAATTAAAGTTACAAATAAAATTTATGAAAATAAGTCCAATATACTGCAACATCAAGTAATATAAATTCTGAAATGCCTACTAAAGATAACTTACTAAACAATAAAGAGGATTGAAATGTATATTTAAATCATTAATGTGTATGGATATGTTCAAGTAGAGCTAAACTTTTTAAGTCAATCAAGTACAAATTGAACATAAGAAAATATAAGTTGTTATTGATACAAACTATCACTTAAGATGTATCTAAAAACACTTATTACAGAACACAATGAGACATTATATATAAAATACTTAATTATTTGAGTATATAGAGTTTATGGGGTATGATAAAAAAAAAACAAGATTTATTAGTCACTTTTCAAAGAAGAAAACATGAATTAGAATAAGACTCAAAACCAAAGTTATAATTACGTTCTAATTCGTGTTAAGACTAGTAAGGATGAGATTTATGACCAAAGTACTAGTCTTATTCAAATCTGGTGAATGTTACATATTAAAAAAATAGTCTTTATCATTAGACAAACTCCACCTCACATAAGAGACTCAATTGTACATTAATAACACATAGACCCAAAATAGATGCATTGCTAATCGCGATATTATTAGCTATAATCATGTGTGTTTTGGAATAATATATTTGTGTTGTTAGATCATGCTTCAATTAGAGACTCAACAGTATATTAAGAATATATATTGACCCAAATAAATGCATTGTTTTTTGCTATGTTATTAGCTATAAGACGGTGGCTATTTTGGAATAATGTATTTGTGTTTTTTTATAATTTAGTTGTTATTTCCAATTATGGAAATAATAAAAATTCTCAAAGAAATATTGTGCAAGTGCCAAATTTACTAGAGAGAAAAGATTGCAATATTTTCAAAAGATTATACGCATACAACGATAAAGTAATGTTTTCAAGTCTCTCTATAAAACATGACTAATGAAATAGTTCTATACTCTCAAAATGTAAATTAATTGTCTTATATATAGGAAGATGAAACTACTTATCGATAATAATATTTTGAATATTTTTCTCATTACCTGAATAGTATTAGATCCATTTTGGTACAAATGAATATTTGGAACAATACAAAATTTGGATCGTAATGTATGAGAAATATAAAGTTAAATTTTGTCGATAAGACTTTCATCATATATAAGATTTCAGTTATAGAGATTTTTCTTCAAAGATTATTTAAGAAGATTATTGGTATTGTGTTTTCAATAGATATTAAAGATGATTGTTCCTGAAATAGTAATATAGATGAAATAATCTATAAGATGCAACCTATATTTTTTATAGATTGTAAATTAAATATAATATCTATGTTGTTTAAAGGCCTCAATAAAGACATGTGAAAAATTATCAAGTTGTTATCTCATTTGGTTTACAGTCAAACTTGATAAATTTGATTATTTAGATTATGTGGATGTAAAATAGAAATAAGATAAGTATTAGTGAATAAGAAATAAAGATTAAAATAAATGCTCTTAATTGATTAAGAAAGCAATGTATAAAGTCTAAGTATTTGTATGCCTCGTTATTGTAAGCATTAGATACATGTTAGTCTACACACGTCAAGATTATGATGTTAACACGATTAAGAAAATACTTAGAAAAATTGAAGTTAAAAATAATTATAATAAGATGTTTTATGCAAATAAGAGATCTTAAAGTACTTATAGCGAACAAAAGACTATATATATTCACTATCAGATATTGGTAAAGTTTTTTGAAGTCGTTAAATGTACTGAATCTGATTTTAATATATGGTTTCATGAAGATATCACTTATAATGAACTCAGTACATAGATCATTTAAGTTATATTGTGATAATAAATAAGGCATACATGATAATGCTTGAAACTTAATAAGGATAAAATATTTTATAAGTTTTATAATTGAATAAAAGAGAGAGTGCATAACAATGAGTTAAAGATAAAACATACATATTCCATGTTTGCAGATCCACCTATAAAGAAATTACCACCAAGAATGTTGAATGAGCATGTTGCTCATATGAGTATAATTTCTATTTAGGAAAGTTTAAGAAAAATGTGGGAGTATGATATTCACCTTGTTCTATGATATGTAATTTGTAACAAGCTATGAAATATACATATTGTGTTTTGGATCTCATTGTTTTATCTCTTTAAAGTTTTGACCTCACTAAAGTAAAGAATAAGATGACTCAATCAGAAATAGCCACGTGTAATCACACTTGCATGTAATTTCTGAACGATATGTCCAAATTTGATTCATGTCATATAATTATATTTGGCACTGTGATTTAAATCTGGATAACTACAAAGTGAATGTGGGAAACACCGCTCAAGTTCCTTATAGCTGGTGGACCAAATTGTGCAAGAAATACGAATGAAAAGACAGAAAAGTTTTGCATGCAACAAAGAAAAGTGATATATAATCAATAAGACCACATTTGTCCATGTGAAAGATTGTTGAAATTGAGACGTCAGATCCAATAAATAAAATTTATGAACTACGTGTTATATGATTATTATATATCAAGTATTGTCACCAAGCTTTTAAAAAGCGGCGATATAGCGCCGATAAAACGGATATAGCGGAAATTTTGCTATAACCGCACGATTTATTTCAAACACGCCGATAAAGCGGTTTTTGGCGATAAAGCGGAATTTAGCGGTGATAAAACGGATGACGGTCTGAAAAAAAGCGGTGATAAAGCGGATATATCGGTACTTTTGTTCAAATAGTCATAACTTTTGACTCGTAACTCCGATTTTAGTGATTTTTTATGCGTTGGAAAGATCACGACAAGCTCTATATTTTGTTCCATACATAACTTACAAATTCTCATCAACAAACTAGTTAAATTCAGATTTTTTTCAAATTATGTTGCATTTTTCTATTAAAGACATAAGAGAGATGCAAAATTTCCTGATAAATTTATTTAATTTAGTAATTTCATTGATATTCTTGACAATTTGCTTTAAAATAATGTATATGTAAAAAATAGCGATGTTGTGGTTTATCGTCCGCTTTATCACCGCTATACCGCTAAACGCTAAATGACTTCCGCACCGCTATGGACCGCTATACGCTATTTAAAACCTTGATTGTCACTAATATTACATTGCTTAATATGATGCCATATAAATATGATTAATTAAGGAATGATATAATATGTATTTCATTAAATTTTGGATACAAATACATATATAATTAAAGTAAATTAATTATAATTGTTGATGTACCAATTATAATCAATTCAATTAATACTAGTGTAAATATCTCATGAATCATGTCATAATTTTTATAGATTAAGAGATCTTAATAAGATCTCGAAAAGGATGTCATCATCTTTAAAGATGACAATATATTGCTAAGATGTAAAAAAGATACGGAATCTTGCTAAGATCTCAAGAAAATATGATATCTTGTTAAGATGTCATTAAGATACAAGATCTTCTCATAATTGCGTGATATTTTCAAGATACTAAATGTACTAGTATTTAAGGATAGTCCAAATAATACGGGTGTATTATGTGTGCATGTGTTGCACTGAGACTCTATTTTATTTTCTCTATTAAAGACAAATACCTTAGCTTTCATTCATGAGTTGGAGGAAAAAAAAGAGCATTCGTATATCCTTGGAGGGACTCGTGGGCGGTTAGTTATGAAGAAGCAGAAGAAGACGCTCAAGACAACGATTGCACAAGACCATTTAGTTATACTGCTTGAGACTCAGTTAAGACCAACATAGAATGACATGTAATTAAACTGCTTATGTTTAATTTAAATATCTTAAGTCTTACACAGAATATTAGCAATGTTTAATTAGAATTTTGTATGATACATGACTATACCTAATTGAACTTCACCCAACAGTTTTAATATCAAATTGATACATAAGTTCAAGTCAAATAATAAGGCAATGATATTTGAGAATCATTTTTTGTAATTTACTCGAAAATAGCAACAAAATATCTTTGTTTGCCAGAATAATGATAACATTTATTATTATTTTTTCTGTGAAAATCACATTATCTTCATCTCGATCATAGGCGTTTATAGTAAAAAAAAGTACTAGTTTCAACATTTTCCTTATATTTTAGTACGATTGGACTGTTCACTGGTCCTATTTTTTTTGTAATGAAGTTCTGTGATTGTACGAGGAAATTAGAGGGGTCCCTACTCTAAACTTGCATTTTGCAGTTTGTATTGAACAATTCAAATTAATCGTTCTTGATAATATTAATATTATATATTACAAGTGCTGATTTATTGCCCTTTTTTTTTGCTCACTATGTTAACGAACAATAATGCTAATTTTGAACCTATTTTTTATAGTAAATTTGTTCGAACTTCAACAAAAAAAAAAAATTACATGAATTTGAAGATGTGAAATAGGGAAAGGAAAGGAGTCACCTTCCATGATAAGCTGCCCCCAGACAATGATACATCTCTATCTCCAACCTTTTCTTTTTTCCTTTATGAGCTTGCCTATACACACACAATCATATAAGCCAATCCTTTTACTATGTCAATTATTAATCCAACAAGGCTACAAAGCCTTTCCAATGCACAAATTGTCAACTAGCAGCAGCAGCAGCAGACATACAGAGAGAAAGAGAGAGAGCGAGAGAGCTGCTGAAGTTGGTTCCTTTGCAACAGCAGGACCTACACCTACTGCATATCATCATCAGGCATCAGCAGTTGCAGTTGCAGTTGCAGTTGCAGCTACAGCAGCTGCTACTGAGATCTGAATTCACAAATAAAAAGCAGCTGCTACAGCTCTCCTCTGTCATGTTTTTTCCTGCAATAGAACAGTTATCACATGCATCATGCATGCTCTACTCTACTGTTTAATAACTAATTCAAATCGGATCTTTATACCATCGATCTTCCCAGCTTATAATTATGTTGACATGTGTATATATATTCAAGATCTGCAGACTGCAGCAAACTTTTTATTACTAATAATTAGAGAACCGCGCTAGTACTACTTTATGTGAGTTCAAAGAAGTGTTTGCATCTAACATTAAAATTTTCCTAAGCCTTATCTCTTCATTAAAGATCTTCAAAAATATCAACAAAGTGCAAAGATCTTCATTATAAGACCAGTTTTTTATTAATAGAATTTTTTTGTTTCATATTTGAAACATAACAACACTTTTCTCTAAAAAACAATTCTGAAAACTAAAAGACCGGTTTAGAGATACCTTTCCTTTGGTTTTAAAGATTTGAATTATGATCTTCAAAGAAATTGAAGCATATGCCACAGGAAATTCTGAAATGTCATTGTATCCCTGATACTGGTCCTTTAGTACTATTTAGATTTTTTTACAGAAAAATATTTAGTTTATATTAAGAACGGTATCACATATATTGTTCTTTCTATTTGTGATATAAAAAAAAAAAGTACATAAAAATGTGAAATTGTAGAGTAGAGAGAAGAGAGAATATATTTGTGTATGTGCAAATTAAATAAATAATTTGGGGAGCTAGCCAATCCTTTTGGTGGCTTCCTTCTTAATTTACACAGTGGGGGTCTGGTATTCTGGCGTTCTGATGCTCTACAACAGGCTGCTGCCTCTACCCCAATAGCCATAGAGTCACAGAAGCAGATTCTCCGTCGCGCAGCAATAATGAACGCTTCAGATTCTCTGCACTGTAGGTTACGGACGACCCAAATTTAATTCAGAAGATCTAATATTATAAAATTTAGCTTGCAATCTCGATACAAATCAAAAACTGAAATTTGATACACAACACGCATAGTATTTGTGCTGCGCGGTAGAATATCTCATTCCTAGAGTCACCCCCACAGCGCTATTGAAATCACATCCCATGCTGCCATGAGCGGATGAGCCCATGAGATCTTTTTCTTTTGTGCAAGCGAATACTCATAGTACAAGGAACCCATTGTTATCATTGTCAACATGTACAGGGGTCACATGGGCAATGAATGTGCAGCTAAGCCTATGCAAACCCTTATTATATATGTTGAGCTGTGAAAAGGACGCTCTATGACTCTATCTGCTATCTGCCTATTCCACATTTTCACGCCTGAATTTGCACCGAAAAATAAAATTATGAAATCGATTACATGGTTATAATAAAATGTTAAATATCATTATTCAAGAATGAAAAAAAACCAGAGTGATATTTATGTCATTTTCTATATCTTTTGTAAGACAAAGTAAATAATATTTTCCCTTGCTTTTCAGATGTTGAGGTTATTTTTTAAACCTTCTTTTTTTTACTAAATTGAATAACTAGATATCGCACAACAATTAAGTGACATGTCAAGCAAAAAATTATTTCTGACATAATTTGGTGTAAAAGAAAAAATGATAATGATGAAGAATGTGCGAATATCAGGATCAATTTTGAGGTGACATATCAAGATTTTGTAACCTACAAAATCAAATACCATATTGAGAACTTTATCTCTTATGCAAATACCTCTTAATGTCATAATGCTTTTATTGCTTCTATTGAAAAAATGGAAGAACCAACGATTTTTTATGAGGCCAAAAAAAAAATGATCCAATTTGAAATGAGGCCATGAAAGAAGAGTTGAATGCTCTTGAAAAAAACAATACTTATTTTTTTTTCAATTGCCCAAAGGAAAAAAACCTGTCGGTTGGAAATGAGTTTACAAAATAAAATATAATAGTGATGGTACTATTGAGCGGTATCAGGCAAAATTAGTGGCCAAAGATTATACTGAAACATATGATATTAATTGCCAAGAGACCTTTACCCACATGGAAAAATAAATACCATACGAATTGTATTATCCATAGCAATAAATAATTGTTGAAAACTATACCAAATTGATGTAAAAAATGTCTTTCTTCAATGAACACTTGAGGAAGAAGTGTATATGACCTTACCACTAGGCCATAAAAAAGAAAACAATTCTAACCTTGTTTGTAGATTAAAAAAAATATAACTATGGATAGAAGCAATCTCCGAGAGCACGGTATGAAAAAGTATCTCAATTTTTAATTAAAAAAGGTTTTAAGGTAAGACAATTTGATACATCACTATTTTCAAAACATGAAAATAATGATACAACCGTAGTCTTTTTTTATGTTGATGACATAATAGTTATCGGAAACAATGGTCAAAAAAATTGATGAGGTAAAAAAAACTCTAAAGGAAAATTTTGAAATAAAAGACCTTGGTAGATTGAAATATTTTCTAGGAATAGAAATAGCTCATTCTACTAAAGACATTTTTATTTTTGAAAGGAAATATACCATGGACATGTTGAAAGAAACAGATAAATTTTGAGGCAAACCGGTTGCAACACCAATTGATAGCAATTGCAAATTGAATTCCGAAGAAGGTGGACTATTAGAAGATATCACCCAATACTAAAGACTTGTAGGTAAACTAATCTATCTAACGGATACAAGATCCGATATATTATATGTTGTAGGACAAGTAAGTAAATTCATGCATGCAGCAAGAAAATCACATCTTGATGCAATTGATAGAATATTGAGATATTTTAAAAAATCACCGGGAAATGATATATGAATGTAAAACAATAAGTCTAATGAAATATGTGCTATTCCGATGCAGATTGGGCTGAGAGCTTTGATAGAAAATCAATAGTCGGATATTGCACATTTGTAGGCGAAAATATAGTTACCTATAAAAGCACGAAAAAAATATTGTGACACGATCAAGCGCGGAAGCGGAGCCATGGCATCTACTGCAAGCGAGCTCACTTGGATGAAACAATTACTTGGAGAATTGAATTTCTCAATCAATGATCCAATGAAGATGTATTGTGATAATAATGCGACAAGACAAATAGCTTCGAATGCGGTATTTCACGAAAAGACCAGGCATATCGAAGTTGATTGTCACTTCATAACAGAAAAAGTTCAACTCAAGAAAATTGAAATTACTTATGTAAAAAGTCAAGATCAATTGACCGACATCTTTACAAAGGGTCTCATGCCGAAGGCATATGAGGAAATAGTTAGCGAGTTAGGATTGACGGATATTTACAACTCAAACTAGTTTGAGGAGAGTGTTAAAAACAAAAAAAATATAAAATATAAAGAAAGAGAAGAATGGGAAATTGTGACAAAATAGAAAATAGAAAATAAAAAGAGAGGAACCGTACATGTTACCGTTAGGTACCAACTATACACTCCAATATGTATAAAAAAATGTAAGTGAGAGAAAATATATCAATATAACAAAAAGATTATTGAAAACAGAAAAATCAATTCGTTCTTATATTTTTTTTTCAGACGGAGCTACATGCATGGTGATAGCTAGTGTAACAATTGTCATTTGTACCCAACTCAAAAGAAATAACTAATGTCTATGGATAGAAAAATTAAAAATATATATATAAGTAGTCAAAACATATCAATCAGTCCATTATAATTGCAAAGAAGTGATTGAATTTGCGAGCCATCTTATATTGATTCAATCATGAGATTTTCTTTTAAATGTTTAGAATTGAATTTTTCCACCATTACAATGATCCGTAAAATAAAATTCACAAATCATCTTATTTATTTTTTCTTTGTTGTACCTTTTCTTTTTTGTGATAAAAATTCCACAAAAAATCACAATCATCAAATTTGACAAGTTCATCAATTATTCATCATCTACTCATATTTGGATTACCTTCAGCTTGAGTAGATAAGCTCGGATGAAAGATTGTGGGGGCATGCTGAGTAGAGCATGGACTTGAATTTGTTGTAGCGCAGTAGCGCGCTACAGCAAATGGACGGTCTGGATCGATCGTCAATTTCGCGATCGATCGTCAGTGATGGAAGTCAGGAGGTCTTTATACTTTGACATGAATCTTGATGCAATAAGTGAAAATCGAACTGTCCAAATCTGCACTATATCGTCTCGCACAGCACCAGATCTCGTTCCGCAGAGCATAGGTAGAGTTGCTTTAAGGATTTCATCTCCTCGTTACGTTCCCCAAAATGAAATTGATTTCTTGAACCAACAGTGCGCTGGAACGAGTATTGTAATTGATGGATGAGGTTAAATTATTACTGTCAAATAGGGTTGTTGCCTGTAGCAACGACTTTCTTTTTGTGTCGCGTATTTGTAGTGCCATTTCAGGTTGATGAAAATTTCACCTCAAGCGTGTAGAGTAGTTAATGGATATGATGATTCATAGACATAATGGAATGAATATTATTGAACATTTATGAAATGAATGATTTTTATTTTGATTAAAGTTAAGTTCAAGTTTAATTGTTAAAACTGAACTGGACTAATTGTGAACAAATTGTTGAATAATTGCGGGTTCAACGTGAGATTAAATGCAAATATGTACAAACATTCCAATAGATTAACCAAATTCGAAATCTCTCTTTCACAGAAAGAATATTAGTTATTCACACAAAGAAACCTAAGTTATTCGATACAGTTATGGAAAAGCATCCATTTAAAGAGGATTATGCAATTTTGAGATTAAGTAAATCAATTAACAATTTCAAGAATTAAGATGAGAGATTTAGATTTCTAGGATTTCTATCCACTTGTTTATATCTACTTGATCAATTAAAGGTTTGTTTTGTATTATGAAGGCGCAATTAACAAGTTTGGTACTAAGAGATATTTATATGTTAATATCATATCTAAACTAGAACAATTTCACCTTTCGATATTTGGTCATCGTAGTCTAAACTCATTTAGTCTCAATTGCCTTAATCTACTTAAACAATTGCAATTCACCTCTCGGTACTTGGTACAATTATTCAATTCAATTAAGTTGGCCTATAGATGACAATCGTCACGTTTCGATACTTGGATTACCATCTACCTTGTTACTTGTGGTCGAGATCTAACAATTCAATTTCTCAATTACAATCATTAAATCCAAAGTATGCAATTTGGTCAAGATCACAATAAGCAATAAAACAAGCACAAGCCATAATAACAAAAACGATCATCATATCATAATACCAAGTAAGATACAAGCCAAGTTTCAAGTCTCCCTAAAAACCTAATGGAGAATTAGCCCTTGATGGCCATGAAAATAGAACTAAGCAAGTAAAAGAAAACAAGAGAAGGAGTGGAAGAATAAACCAAAGGGAATGATGAAGTCTCTAATGGCCTCCTCTTCTTCTTCCTTCATCTTCTTCTCTTTCTTCCCCAAAATCTCTCTCTTTCTCCCAAAAGTGTAATGAAAATCTCTCTCAAAAGCATGTCCTAAACAGATCTGCACCCCCTATTTATACAAAAATAAACGAATCTCTAAATAGCCTCTAATAAACTTCCCAAAATAAAACTGAACTGCTCTGCCGACTTTGGTTACTGCCGTAATGAAGGGTCATTACGGTCGTAATGAGTGCTAAAAATGGCAGACCGTGCAAGAATAGGGTCGTGGGATCTATTCCGAGAAATGTCAGTTTTGGTTACGATCGTAATGAAGGATGATTACGGCCGTAATGAACTCTTCTGAGGCTGAAATTGACTAAGTCATTTTCTGGTTACGGCCATAATGGGTTTTGGTTACAGTCGTAATCAAGTTTTCTGAGTTTGAAACTGACTAAGTCCTGAAATATGGTCTCTCGGAAAAACACCATTACAACCGTAGTGAGAACTTATTACGGCCGTAATGGATGTAATTAGCTCTTGTGGTGACTAAGTAATGTGTCTCGGGATAGGGTCATTACGGCCGTAATGGGTACTGGTTACAGCCATAATGGGTTGATCTGAAGAGGTTTTGGCTAAGTTCTGGAATCTGCAGTCTCGGGATGCGGTAATTATAGCCGTAATGAAGGTTGATTACGGCCATAATGGGTGATTACAGCAGTAACGAAGGTTGATCACGGTCGTAATGGGTGATTGCAGCAATAATGAAGGATGATTACGGCCGTAATGAATCCTGTAACTTTCTGATCTCGCTCCCAACTGCTTCAAGTGTCCAAAAATAGCTTCTTGTGCTTCCATTACCTATTTCCTGCATTGTAAACTAATTCTAGGGCAATAACTTGAACTTGAGACTTAAACTTGAGTATTTTGACCAAAATTTACCGGACCTTGGCTTAAATTGCACAAAATACCCTACAATTCTGGTATATAATTTTGTCTTATCAATGTGTAAGTATTGTCATATAGGACCGAAATATATAATAAAAAATTGATATAGATCGGTACCCGTTCGGGATTAATCTCGAATAGTCCTCCGTATGAGATTGCTCTTTGAACACTTTGTCTCATTTATGATTAGTGGACATATGATAGTTGCAATCTGGTGTTTGGAGATAATTCAGTTTGGTATTTTCCTAATTATTCTCACAAATGCATGCGTACATTTAAATGTGCATCGGTGTATTCAGGTAGCAGAGGGGAAATGCTATAGGATTTTTCGCAAACACTAGATTGCAACTATCGTATGTTCACTAATGAGACAAAGTGTTGAAAGAGTGAGTTAGAATTGTTGGCCAACCCAAAACCTTATGTAAAGCTCTTGATAACCCATATATATCCTATAATTAAAATGAAAATAATTTATTTTCCAGATGGATCATTGTAGAGGAGTTGGAGAATTTATGAAGTATGCCGGAGAATATGTGAAATTGCAGGGTAAAAAAATACTTTTATGTTAGAACTTGGTTAGGCATATGGAGGTCGATAAAGTTGAATTGCATTTTGATTAGGGATGGATTTATGAGATGCTACATCTGATGGATATGGCGTTGTCACCACTTTACGTATTTTTGGCCCTCAAGATGAGCACGCCGAAAGTTTGATAGAAGTAACCGGGACGAGTAGGATTGAAAATGTTGAACATGTACTAGATAAAGATGTTGAAAATGTACGGAATGAGTTAAGATACCATTCACAACGAGCATATCCTATCCGGCCAAGTTAAGGTGACCATCGATGAAGTGGTTCAAGATCAAGAACACGCGATTGTTCCTAATCCAACAAACGGATTAAGTGAAGTTGGTGAACTAGTCATTTATTTTCTCTCTTGGCCTTCCTTTTTAGTCGAGTTGTATACTCCCGAGCAGGTATTCAATTGTTTCCCATTTTTTTATGCATATAGTTTGACTTCCATACTTACATGATTTCTGCGTAGGCTCCCACACACGAGAAGCAAATCGAGCCGAAGATAAAAAAGAAAGGCGCTAATGGAAAGCTCGGTCCGTCCTCGCAGGACACCACTCCTTTCCGATAATTTATTGAAGCTCCTTGATGAATCATGCAAGAAATTGTACGGTGAGTCTCTTTTTAATTGTATTTATAGAGTATAAAAAATAATTCAAGTTTATTGCAACCTTACATGAAGTTGCAATTTCATAAAATCCAATTGTACATATGATGAACCAACAAGATGATCAGACTATATTCCAATCTGGTGATAAGGGTTTGTTAGGAATCAATGACGGCACTACCTGAGTGAGGTCATAGACCTCCTTAAGTCGGGTTCTTGGCTAGGCGTCATGCTTCTTCAGACATGGTGCAAGTAAGGATCTTCAAACTTGTTATTTATGCATAGTATATGTCATTGAAATGCAAATATAATTGCAATATACATACATACATGCAGGATTCTAGCGGAGCATCTTGGAAACTTCGGGATCTTGTCGAAGTTTTGCTTTCTTGATTCCGCCTTGTGCTCAATGACAAATGTGATAACCGATGTCGCCACTATGGTGAATTATGTTACGACATTCTTCTCGGTTCTCCAAGACTCGTCATCCACTATTCTTTGTCGTACATTCAAGGGTTAGAATAATTATCTTTTCGATAATATAATTTATTTCCTATAAATACTAACTAGATTAAATTTGAATTAATTGTAGCCCTCATTGGTATCTTCTTGTTCTCCAAATCTCCTCGGAGCAAATTTATGTGATTGATTCACAAAACAAATCGGGGAACAAGCTCGACGCCATTCCGGTTTTAAATGCGTAAGTCATCTCAATCTCAAACACTTTTAATATAGATGATTAATTCTACTGATTTCCGACTTCTATTGATTTTTACAGGGCGCTATGACAATATTATCAAAGGATGGAATCAAGCAAAACAAGTAAATTCGAGATCAAGAAAGTCAAAGTACGTGTCTTATTCTTATTTTGAACTTCATTCGCAATTAGATCAATTTAGTAGGATTTGAGCCTTTTTATTAAAATAGTACGTTACTTTGTAATTTTTGTAGAGTCCTCCGCAACCCAATAGTTGGGAGTGCGAATATTACGTCATGTGATTGATGTATCAAACAGCTACGACGTATCATGATGCACCTAGCTTGAGATCGCTAAAGCTTAAGTTGCAAATTCTATTTTAGAACGAAATATTTATACATAATTAATGTGTGTTATCGAATTGCAATAATATTCTAATTTCTTTCAGGAGCTTGTTCCAAATCCCTATTCATATTCAGCGGGCGATATCCTCGAGGTAAAAACATTGATTTGCGATTTTGTCAATTATTATTTGTGATATATTGTGTGTTGTGACTTTAGAGATGTAGGACACTTGTATGTTATATATGTGAATATTTTATGCACTTGTGACTTTGTATCGTGACTTTGTGTTGTGACTTTGTGATATAGTTTTGTTAGTTATTATGGATGTGATTATATGTGATTATATTTGGAATAATTTTGTTTGTACCACTCAAAACTGGAGAAATCTCAGAAATGCCACTCAGAATTGATTTCTTTCATTTTTGCCACTCAAAATCACTGGTATCTCCTATTTTTGCCACTTTTTTCAAAAAGACAAAAATGCCCCTGTCATGGCTTCTTTGCTTCTTCTTCCTCTTCTGTACTGATACCAGTTCGCCTTTCCCTTCTCCAAAATCGATCCCAAAGTCAATTACAACATCATTCGGAGCGACATCAATAGCGAGGTCGGTGGTGGCTGGAGTGAACTTGGACACAAAGTAGCCATGACAGGGGCATTTTTGTCTTTTTGAAAAAAAATGGCAAAAATAGGAGATAACAGCTATTTTGAGTGGCAAAAATGAAAGAAATCAATTCTGGGTGACATTTCTGAGATTTCCTCAGTTTTGAGTGGCACAGACAAAATTATCCCATTATATTTTGTATGCATGTATATATGTAACTCGATTATTAGGGATGAATTGATTGATACTGATTGCATTTGTTGTTATATACATTGATATGCATTATTGTTATATGTATATGAATTGATATCTTTATACTACTAGCAACCTGGGCTAGCCACAGAAAATCAAACGGAACAAAAAAAAATACATATTAAACTGGCATTTAGGCCGGTGTAATAGATCTACGCATTTATTATATATAAATAAGACCTTTAAAACTGGCCCTTATATATAGTTCGATTTAATAGACTGGCTTTAAAACTGGTATTTGTGTGCAGTTTGGTGTAATAGACGGTCTTTAAAAGCGGCATTTGTTTGTCATCCACTTTAGAAACTCACCTTTAACAGCGGAATTTAATACATGTCCAGTTTTAAAGGTCCAACCTTTAAAAGCAGATTACACGAATCATTTAATAACCCAGTAATAAACTAATTCGCAACGAGAGCTCAAAGGGAGCTCATTCATTTGTGAATCCCTCTCTTCCCACTCGGATTCAGAAAATGGGAGTGAATACGATGGGTCCAACTCCTCTGATGGATAAGGATCATCGTTTGATCATTTGAAGGAAGTATCTCACTTTTTTTATACAACGTAGTAAAGCCAGAACATAACTGTTAGATTGTGTTCTAAAAGTTATCTTTTGCTGATTACTTTTATGTTATATTTAGATGTGTTCAAAAAGATGCACTTGGTCTTGAACCGCAGAACTCTAAATATAATGAATATACAACTTTAAAATATTTACAGGTCTTGAATATTAGCAGGAACACTAATATACCATATAAAACTGTCGTGTTGATTAAAAGTACGTTGTAGTTCTGCAAATGTTGATAAAAGATTATCATTTAAAAACACAAATATATGAAGTGTTTCATATATTAAACATACCTAATAGATAAAAATATTATATGGATTATGTTTGTGTCATTGATGTTTTTATCGTGTCTTTGATTCTAAGATTGAGACATGTATCTTTTTCACATGAGGGATGTATACCGTGATTATTATTAAAAGCTACTTACAACAAGTAGTGATAAATGTAATAGTCTTTTGTATATAACTTGTGCGAAAAAAGGGTATATGTCAAGAGCATCATTGCCACTCATTAATAATGAGAAATGATATTTTGTGGGCCCCTTGGTAAAGTAGAATTATAAATGTATCCAATATAACTGAAGTGCAGTTATAATTTTATAATTTACTTAATGGAAATCGAGAAACAATTATAATACAAAGATGACACAATCCTACTTTGTATAATAATTATAATATCATAAGGCAAGGAATGGACACAGTAATGTTAATGATAACATTACTAGAAGGATCGTATTTTGTAAAGATTTACTAAACATCTATGTTATTTGGTAACTGTAATGTATAGCTAGAATACCGCTTACAGTTTATGCAATAAAATGTTTTATCTCATTGCCAACATAACATAGATCCTCAACATAGGTCACACCAACTGAACAGGAAACAAGAATAAATATTTTAATATATTTTTATGTACGAGATTTCATGTTGCATGAAATAAAGGTACATACTGGAATTATTAAAATATTGTCACGTGATGTGACTTCCTAGCGGGAAAATAAATTTATTGAAAAGTGTATATTATGAGTATAATATAAGTTTCATTATTATAATAATATGAGAATATTTTTATGATATATAAATTTATTTAAAGCCCAAAGTCCAATATAATTTATTTAACAAATAAAGAGATAGAGAAGAAATTCATAATTATGGCTTCAAATTCGGGTCAGATTTTAAAGCTCCTTTAAATAGGAATTTGAAAGGTCAAAATATAACCAATCTGGACAAATGACCTATGCAAATTGAAACCCTCGAAGTGTAGAATCCAATGGTGAATATTTGAGGTCATTTGGAGTTTTCTAGAGAAAGTTATGGCAACTTTAGTGCTGAAAGGTCAGTAGTTAATGTGCCGGTTTAAATTTCATTAATGCCTTAATTTCTAAAGAAATTTGAAGAGTCTTGATATGATGTTTAGAGCCTATAAATATCATATTTAGCCAGAGATTATGAGGTGACAACTTCAACTAAGTTTTTCTCTTCCTCTAAAGATTTGCTAAATATTTATCGATTAAGCAATCGATTACGTAATGGGCGATAAAGCTAGGAGCGGACGAAGAGGATGCTAGCACGAACTCGACGCTATTCTTGTTTCGGATTCAAGGTGAACCGAAGAGGAATAGAGCTACGTTAAAGACCATAGGTATTGTATCACAATCTCTCTTGTAGGAACATATATGATTGTGATTAGTGATGCAAACAAATGAAGTAAAATTAGCAATAATGAAACGATCCTAGATGTTATCGTATAATTTTTTTAATTTTTGCCCGATTCGCATCATGAAATCCTACAATAACACCGATCCTAGTCTGATTTTAAAGGTTATATTGGATCGGTTTTAAAAGGCAAAACTGTAGTAGTGATGCGAACGCTCTATATAATTTCATGGAGAAGGTCACTAAGTATGATTAATTCTAATGCTACATCGAGGTTAAGGAACCATCGTGGTGTGTTGCGGTGTTCGCAATATGTTAAAATCTCCTAGTACGATCTAAGATAGATCATCTAGCTTTTGTATTTGCATTAACTCTTGAAGAAATGTCCTTTTAAACGATTCTGCGGTTGATCCATATATGTTAGTTAGCATGAAGATGGAATAGTTGATCTTCAAGATTACTCTGCAAGAGTAAGCGTGCGTGAATGTGTTCTTGTCACTACAACAAAAATGGCCTATTATAGCTCCCATTTTATAGAGAATTTACGCTAGATCCGCTATAAAGTTTGTCCAATGGCCTTTAATAACGGAGCTTATGGGGGAACCGCTATAAAAACCTGATTTTTAATAGCGGATGATGCGCAATGTCCGCTGTTAAAATCTTTTAATAGTGGTGGTACATAAAGGTCTGCTATTAGAAACCTTTTAATAACAGATGTACATAGGAATCTGATATTTAAAAGGCCTTTAATAGTTGTGGCACCCTAGAGGCCGGTATTAAGGCCTTTAAAAGCAGATTTGCTGGACAACCCGCTATAATAGACCCACTACAGATAGAAATCGGTATCCCATCCATATTTCATGTAATCCACAGCGTCTATTCTTACGTGATCTAACGATCATAAATCGCGATCCGTTAAACTATCACACGGATAACTCTCTCTCTTTATATGTCTCTCTCTTTCCAAACTTCTTTATTTTGCTGGAGCAGCTTCTCTTATATTTTGTTTTTTGAAACTCCTCTCTCTCATCTCTTTTTTTATCAATCTCTTGTTTCTCTCCATCTCTCAACTTTAAAAAAAATATAATCACTCAAGTATATACTTGCTACTTGAAAAAACTATTTGCTATTTGAAATTTTTTCCTATTTGATGCTTTTTTTCTTTTTCCCGATTTTCCTGATAGTTTTCTTTTCTTTGAAATTAACAAGTGGAGCTTCCCAAAACCTCATAATACTTTTTCTTTCTGATTTTTTTTTCCTTTTTCTCGATTCTTTCTCCTTTTTTCTTAATTCTTCTATATTGAAAGTAAGGCTCCTTGTTTCATTTATTGTACATGTCACATGTCACTTAATGAGGCCCACTTACATGAAAATATGAGATCGAATCTATGAGGCTAATAGTGCATTTACACCTTAAAAAAAATCATATCTATGAATAACAATGGAGCCCCAGCCAGAAAAATTTGAATTTGATTTAACTTCATAATAAATTAGTGGGTCTGAGTCATAAAACCAAGCAAAAAAAGTTCATGGAATTTGTTGTCAATTAAGCGGCTGTGATGGTACAGCCGTCATACGCACGCTTTTTTATGTTTTTGCAAACTTTAAATAGCGGATGGTTGTTGAGATTCGCTATAAAATTTCTTTTTTAATAGGAATTCTCTACGAGACCCGCTATAAATTTTCATTTTAAATAGTTGTTGTCTCCCACAACCCCTTATAGAGTCTCATTTTTTATAGCGGACTGTTGACAGGTTTGATAAAAAAAATTTATTCTTTAATAACGAATACTCCAACATTTAACAGTCCTCCAATAACAGCTTCCTCCACTCGTTATTAAAGAACTTTCTGTCCCGGTATTGAAGGGAAAATCGGTAGTAATGTGCAAATAAATATGTCCATGTTCTGATTAATCCCTCTCCGAGTGTGTATCCAGTTTTTAGCATGAAATGAATTAAATTGAGGTGGAAATTAAAGTTGTAAATTATTTGGATTTGCTTCTTCTACAAAACCAAAATTAGTGAAAAAAGGATTTTGAGAGAGTACATGTACATGTCAGAATAGGATGCATAATAAATTCTTTGTCGGTCCGTGATGGCTGTAAAACATGAGCATTCAAAGGATCCCCCGGAACGAGATCTACCGCGCAGTATCGTCACTGTGCGTGCTGCGCAGTAAATCTCAGTCTTTAATTTGCATCAAGATTCGTGCAAGCTAAACTTTATAATATCAGATCCCTGAATCAAATCTGGACCGTCCGTAACTGACAGCGCAGTAAATTTGAATCGTCCGTCGGTACTGCGCGGTAGAAGAATCGGGTCCCCCCTTCTCCCTCTCTTGTTTTAGTTTGTAACACGAATCCAGCGTCCAACCAAGCATCGAACAAAAAGTAGTAAACAAAATTGGACAGAACAGATGCAATCATTGATAGTGCATGTCATGTTTATTTTCCAAATAATGCAACATACAAGTGTGCGTGTATGTACCCACAACACACACACACACACACACACACATTATGTCTTCTTCTCTTCCTTTTCTTTTACATTTGCGGGCGGGATTGTCGGATTGATCACGCGCTTGTCAAATACATGCCATGCCAGATAAAGGAAAAATGTAACCTAATTCAAACACCTATCAATCTGTCATGATGTTTGATTGAAACACACGCACTCTAACAAATACGACCCATTTGTCGTTTTTTTTTCTTTTTGGGAGCTAATATATCGATACCTTTAGTGATATCACTATCGATACCAACAGAACATTTAAATTCAGTTTGCATGTTGTTTTTTTTATGATACATGTTGTTTTTTATATTATGCATATTGTTTTTGTTATTATGCATATAATTGATCGGACGCTTCACTGAAAACGAATGTCGCTACGCTCACCGACGCGAATCGCGACACTCATCGATGCGGACTGGACGAATCCAGTTGCATTTATTTTGAAAAGTTGTTTTAGTTATTATGCATGTTGTTTTTGTTATTGTGCATGTTATTTTTTGTTATTATGCAAGTAAATAACATGCAAAATAATACAAATAACATGCATAATAACAAAAACATCATGCATAATAACGAAAACATTAATAAATCATAATTATAACAAAAAAACATAATGAACTTAGCATATAAAGCATAAGTATTTGACTGTTATTCATGTTTTTAGATGCACAATAACAAAAACAAAATGCATAATAACGAAAACAATATGCATCATAAGTAAAACAAATTTTCATAATAAATCATAAATAGAACAAAAAAACATATTGAACTTAGCATATAAATCATAAGTATTTAACTGTTATGCATGTTATTAGATGCACAATAACGAAAACAACATCAATAATAACGAAAACAATATGCATCATAAGTAAAACAAATTTTCGTCGGAACTCAACTGGACGTGTCCAATTGGTATCGCTTACGGTATCGAAGTTGGGATCCGCGAAACATTTTCCTTTTTAATATAAAAAATTTAATAAATTATAAATAGAAAGAAAGAGTATTCTGAAAGTAAAAAAATAGAAAAATTCGGAGTTGGCAATAGAAAAACACAATATTCCAACTCCGATCTTTATGATACAAAAAAGGCCAACACGCACCGACCGTTCTCTGGCACCTTTTGTAAAGATTAGTGTTGGCAACACTGATCTTTACACTAAAATGCAATTGTACTATGTTGTCAATATCATCTAATAGAGTATGTTTTTCTCTATAAAAATCAATCCATGATCTTTCACTCTCATTCTATAAAAATTATCTATAAAGTTCTCTGTAAAATTATGATTCCCTATGAAGTACTCTATTTCAAAACGAAAATTTCAATTCTTTATTTCACAACCAGCAAACTTTGTTCACAATTAAAAAAATTGGAAGAAGTCACTAAATTTGTAATTTTTTTTATTTTCTCTGTTCTAATTTTTATGTCATTTTAAATTTAATAATTTACTTTTCTTGTTGAGTGTACTTTATAATATTTTACTTGTTAATAATTTATTATTGTAGGAAAATAAACTTAAATAATAGATAAAAATTTAGGTACTCTAAAGGATGGATACATTGAGTATACAGTGTACTCATCTTTTGGAGTACTCAAGTTTTTACCTAAATAATAACCTAAAGAAGAAAATTTTCCCAATTATTCAAAAAAATATAGATTTTATTCATTATTACTTTCTAAATTGTTACCTATTTTTTGTATTTTTTTATTGTATTGTGTAGTAATTTTATGCTAGCAATATATATTATCTATTTTTTAAATTAACTTAAAATAATAGATTGTAAAAACTAATTTATTAGTATGTTTTGTGCATAGGTTGTTAATAGAAATGATTGTAATAAATATGTATCACGGAGGTCAGATACTGAGATGACCAACAGGTGTAGATTGCAATATATGTGTCAAATTTTCATTTCATGTAACAGAGGAAACTAGTTTTCATGAAGTAAGGAGACAAATTTATGTCGAACTTGGCCTACTTTCGAGTCAATTTAAGTTGAACATAAATGCACAACTAAACACTGATTTTCATGAATCCTATTTTTATAACTTATTGGGTGTAGATAATTATATCATTTGGAAGTTAGTTATCCAAGATGTCACTCCGCTTATCAATTTTTGCATGTTGAAAGTAGTGGTTGAGTCAACACCAAATATATATAATACTAGTCATGATCCAAAACTCGACAATATGACAAGAAGTAGCTACACACTACCAGTAAAGAGAAACAGTCCACTCGCAAATGAAGACAATCTCAATTTTGAATAAAATCACGTATGTCACATAGTACATAGGTAAATGATTTAAATGAAGAACTAAGACAAGATGCTGAATTAGGTCATGAATCTGATGGTCATTTGATGGTTCCAACAATTCGGGTGATAGTAATATCGATGTCAACATGAATGATATCGAGACTTGGCTAAATGTAGAGGAAATTTTAAAGCAGTGGCGACGATCAAGATCATTCATTAATCAGGGTATGAAGCATCCTTGTCTGTCATTCAGTGATCAAGAAATAATGTCATATATTGATCATCCCTTCTTCAGAGTTGCCCCTCAGTTCGACGATTCACTAGAAGAATGTCAGACTTTTGATCTAAAGATTATTTGAAAGAAAAAAAACTTTGAAATTCATATTAACGAAAATAAAGAAATTTATATGCAAAATAGTAACACAAAAGTGTACATCTTGAAATGTAAAAACAACCAATGTCCATGGATGCTATATGCAAAGAAAACAAGCACATGTGCTGGGGCAATATCCACTAATCTGCATGAGCACTCATGTTATGGTAGTGCTACTAGATTAGACCACAGTCAGATGACTGCTCAGATGGTTGCTGAAATCATTAGAAATCCTCTTAAAAATAATCTAAAAACAAAATTAAAAGAGGCATATGGGTTGGTTCAGACAGTGTATCCAAAAGTGGAGCCCTCCTATAACAAAATTTGGAGGAAAAGAGAACTAGAAATTGGTGACTTGTTCGAAAGTTGGGAGAAGTGTGAGATGATGACGCTTTTATTGAGCGTCATTCATGCCTCTAATTCAGGTACCAAATTTCTACTTGAGTCGGACTATACTGAACACATTGATTTACATATTTTCACACGTGTAGCATGGGCATTTGGGCCATGCATCCAACCATGACTCTACCTAAGACCGGTGATAAGTATCGATGTTGGACATCTATCTAATAGGTACAAATATAAGTTATTTATGGCTTGTGCTTATGATGCAGAGCAACAACTCCTTCCTTCAAGATTTTGCATGCTGAAGAAGAGTCGGTATAAAATTAGGAATGATTTATGAATTGGACCCGTCAACGAGGTTGTGGGCCTAGTCGAATATGTGTCATATCAGACCAAGTTGTTGGTATAAAATTGATATTTGATCAACATAATTTAGGATGGTGTGAATGAATTGGGAAAGTTGTCCATCAATTGTGCATTCAACACGTCGCTTGGAATATGCATAGTAAATATCATGACAAAATATTAAAAGGGGCTTTCAAGTGGACTATTAGAAGAAAAAAACTCTGAAGATTTCATGAGGGAATGCAAAGGATTTGTAGAAAAATGGAAGTGTATGTGACTATATCGAGAAGAATGCTACAAATCTTGATAAAGAAAATGATCTTTTAGTATTATATAAGTGGGCTCAATGTGAAAGGTTTAAATATATGAGGTATACTGACAAGCAATGAATCAGAGTCACCAAAATATTATTTTCATATTTGCAAGAAAACTTCCTGTGTACACACTTGTAGAGCACACATTTACAAATGTGTCGTGTGGTTTGTTGAAAGGAGAATGATCGTTGCAGGATGAGAGGCAAGAGGCTTGTTGTTCCTCGAAAAAATGACAAATATGTTAAGAAGAAGAGGAGATAAAGGGAGAACACATGAAGTCATGTCCATGATTTAGGAAGGACATTTTCAAAATAAGTATGATGTTCTTGTGATGGATGGCGTAACCGCAAGGATATGTATTAGTTCATGAAATAAAGTTTTGTTATTGTTACTTCTAATATGAAAATTCTTACAAAATTATTCTAATTAATTAATGTTTAATTTCAGAAACATCGGGGAGATGTGAAATATAAAGTGTCATTTTCAACGAGAGATATACCTACATGTCAATGCCGAAAATCATCTAGTATTCCATGCAATCATGTCCTCACATTCTTATCATTTAAAAATATTGATCTGAAGGACTACGTCAGTCTATATTACACCTTAGATAATTACACTAATACATGGTCTGGGATGTTCGACGGATTTGGTAATGAACGAGATGGGCCCCTTTATCATGATCCTATTATATGGCAAGATCCAACAAAAATCAACAAAGACAGGAGGAAACATCAAAGTTTTTTTATGGTGATGGATGAAATAGAGGAACATATACGACGACGTAGTGATGTCAATTCAAATCAAGATAAGATGCAAGCAAGATGTAGATCTGGTATATTCGATATTACTAGATGTTTTATTTGTATGCATGCACATGACAAAGCTTTTGTCACTATAAAAAAGGAACATACATATTCATATTTATTATTTTTATTTCGTGAAAAATAAATTGGGATATTAATATTTATTTTATGGATAATACTAAAATTAATATCAATTTAACATACGAGAACAATGTATGTTAATGAAATTATGTAACATTCTATCCTAATTTGAAATAAAATAAAAAATGTAGCGGATAGTTCTATTTACCCGGAATCTAACATCCTCGTTCTCTTGACTGTGATTCGTAATCTTGAACTTTGAATGTCCAAAATCTGGCAGGCCTTCTAGAAAAGCCGTATCAACTTCTAAACAATCATAAATAAGACCGCTCCACTCGTCATCGATAAGTTCAGTGATAGAAACACAAATGAATTACACAAGTACGACTAAGTATAAATTTTAATAATTAATATAATTCAATTATTAAAAATAATACATATTATTTTAATTTTATCTTGTATATATAGGTTCCACAAGCAACTCACGTCCTTCAACATTACTGTCATCTCACCGACTTTGAGATGAAATGTACAAATCTCTAGTCTTCACTGCTCGACCAAAGCAGTTACCATGGCCCTATATAACTTTAACTTACAATCGTTAGTGAACTTTGTCAATTGATATAGGCCCAATCGTTTCAAAGCTGTGGTCATTTTTTAGTGGTATGGTACGACTTGGAAGTGTGTATTTGCCCTCAAAACAAATTTTCCTGTGTTGCATTACATATGTCTGTAATCCAGACAAACTAATGAAAAATTAAAATAAAATATGAACATGCTGAATAAAAGAAATTAACTTGCATTTTTAAAGTACCTTGTTTGTAATTTGGGACGACCTATGTCGGTCTATAGGTAGAAATAACACTTGTGGATATTGTCGTTGAGTCATTAATAATCACAACAATTATTTTAAAGAATTAAGCTTACTCTATAATCACTACAAATTGGTATAACATTCGTTAATTTGGTATCGTAGTTGCAAAATTTTACTATAGTACAAGATTAAAAAATTTACTATAATTTGATAGTATTTGATACCGTGGTAGAAAAATTATACTAAAATAGGTAACAAAATTGTAACTTTTGCAAAATTAGCCAATATTTTGGCATAATAACCCAATAAGTACAAAATATCCATGAGTTAATTTAACAACCACAATTTCTAATTTGATGTCTATTATCAATATTTTCTACTTAATTTTTATCTAAATTCTAAATTTAATGAAAAAATTAACTTCAAAAAAAAGCACCGAAGAGCATGTTTGAATCAAGGAGAGAGTTTTCACCTTCTTTTGAACATTTTCTAACAAAATAACTTCAGCAAATGACTAAATAAAATTTAGTATTTTTTTTTCTCACCATGACTGAGAAGAAAGGGGCAACACTGGTCTTTCAAATACATGAAAATGCCGGTATTGTCAATATCGTGCTTTTGAATTTCAAAATTCTCATGGTATCCAAATCTGAGAAATTGTATTTTTGAAAGACCGCTATTGACAACGGGTCCGAATCTGCTGCTCGTAAATCCCTGCTTGTTTTCGATCCGACCGCTCGATCGCTACGGACGGCTGTGATTTGATTCAGGGGCAGATGCTTTGGCCGTTAGATGAGTTTTGAACGGTCCAAATCGAAACAAGCAGGGAAACAAGCAGGAATTTACGAGCAGGAGATCCGGTTCACAACCGTGCTTTTCTAAAGACCTGTGTTGTCAATTCTTAGATTTTTATTTTTCATACTTTTCATATACTCTTTTTTTTCTATTTATAATTTATTTATTAAATTTTTAATGTAAACAAAATCGGCATTATTTGGATATGGATGGATTGATGGATAGGAACCCAAATTGCTCCAGTATCTTCCGCTATCTACTCCGATAGTGACTTGTACGAATTTGGCCGTAATTCCAGCATACCATTTCTCTTTTATTTGTATATTCTTTCATTTCATTTTAATTTTCTAAACATATATTTCATTGAAAACGATTAGTTAGTTTTGGTTATTTATTATGTATGCAGAGACGGAGATCAGATTTTTTCTAGTAATTATGACAATGGTACTGATAAAAATAGTTACGGAGTTCGAGTTTTTTGATTAAATGATCAGAATGGTAAAATTTTTATCGTGCGATATTTTTTTGAAAATTTATGTACGTGAATTTTTCTACCATCCAGGAACAAAAATCTTTGTTCTGAAAATTATTTACAGCTCTGACCATATATAGCAATTTTTTCACAATAGTGACCATAATTAGCAAAATTTTCTAAACATTTAATTATGATTTTGATCAAAAGTTCTTTAAATTAGATCCACTCTGAATGATAATATAAAAATATAAATGAATATATATTGCAGCTAGTGTAGAGTGAAAACAAAAAGACAAAATTAGAATTAAATGGTCATAATTTTTTGCTATATATTGTCAAAATTGTAATTAATTTTCTATACAGTCAGCATTATAATTAAATGCTCAAAACAAAAAAAATGACCGCACAGTAGAAAATCTACCGTTCGACAGAAGAAGAAAAACTGCCGCACGTAGAAAATCTGTCATTCTGACCGTTCAAATGAAAAATTCAAACCTCTTAACTACTTTTTTTCAGTACCATTTTGATAATTAAAAAAAAAAACTGGACGGAGACAGCCCGTCCCTAATTTGAATTTTAGCAATAGTACGAATTGGTCACCCTTATACATAATTTATCGAACAATCACCTAGAAATGTGTTTTCTTTTTTACTTTTTATCATTCAATGTTTAATGTACTTCCGTGCATTCTTATATCATATATATATATATATATATATATATGAGCATGGCTAAAATAATATGCATAGTACACCCCATTTCGTACTATGCATATATATATATATATATATATATCAATAAATTGAGATTTCAGTTGTTCAATAAATTCTTCATATGAAAATATCGTAGGAAATCAAATTTTGTGATTTTTAGAGCTTTCTTTCTATTTTTTAAATATTTTTTAAAAACAGTCCAGATTTAATACTACAAAAATGTCATTTCTGGACTGTTTTTAAAAAATATTTAAAAAATTACAAAATTTTATTTCCTACAAGATTTTAATATGAAGAATTTATTGAGCAACTTAAATATCAATTTAATGACCAAATTAAATATAAATGACCGCATAGTACGAAATGGAGTGTACTATGCATATTATTTTAGTCATGCTATATATATATATATATATATATATATATAAAATCATTTCATTGGCCCATAAATACTTGGCGTATATAGTTATAATAAGAGTCCGCTATCTGCTGTTATTCTTGATGATAACAGGACTCTATTATTCTTTGATCCGATCGTCAGATTTTTACGCTGGATGAACGAACGGTTCAGATAGACTGCACGAGACTCGATGTATTATATAATTTAATCGTTAGATAAAAAATAGACGGTCAAATCTGAAAAAAACTGAATCATGTTATTCTCCGGAATAACAGCACGAGACTCAAATTGGTCCAATAGAAAAATATTTCATACTACAAGTTATAAAGACCATCGTTTCTATTAAAAAAATGAATTGCGAACTTTTGAGTTTGAACTAATTCATACGGAAGCATTTACGATAAAAAAAATGATGGGTTCGATCCAATTTGAGTGTACTTTTTTTAACAATGATCACCAATTTCCAAAAAAAAAAATTCATTTTTTTTACATCATAGTTCTCAAAATCGTCAGCATTTATTGTTAAATGTCTCTTAATGAAATTCTCACTTTTATGTTCGTGGAAGCTTGAATTCATGATTTTTTGGAAGTTATTCTAATTAGCTATACCACTAGACTACTAAGGGTCCGTTTGGCACTCCAAGGAATAGCCTATTCTTTGGAATAGATTTGCTATTTCAAAAATTGAAAGTGCCAAACACGGTTTAGTATTTTGGAATAGAGTTGGTTTTAGCTAATCCGCTATACCACCCATATGGTGGTATAGCCGATTTAGCAATTGTGGAATAGACTTCGGTTTAGTATTAGTATATTTTAATAGTCGGTTTACTATTATTATTATTCATTAGTGATATTAATATATTATTATAATATTTATTGTTATTATTATAACATTATAATATTATTATATTATTATTATAATATTTAATTTTATAATTATATTATTATAATAATATTATTATATTATATATTATTATAATATTATTATTATATTTTTATATTATTATAATATAATTATATATTATTATTATAATAATATTATTATATATTATTATTATAATATTATTATATAATTATAATATTATTATATTATTATATTTATTGTTATTATTATTTTATAATAATATAATAATAATATTTTTATAATATAATTATTATATTATTATATATTATTATATTTTTATATTATTATATATTATTATAATATTATTATATATTATTATTATAATATTATTATATTATTATATTTATTATTATTACAATAATATTATAATATTATAATTGTAATATTATTATATTATAATAATATAATAATATTATTACAATATTATTATATTATTATAATAATATTATTATATTATTAGTCTTAATATCATCCTTCAACTATTCTATTTCAAATCACAAGTGCCAAACAACATTGAATAATCTATTCTACTACTCTTCTACCACTCTTCCAAAATCACACTATTCTAGCTCTATTCTACTTTTTTAGCTATTCTAGCTCTATTCTTTGAAATGCCAAACGGACCCTAAGTGATTTGCTCCTCAATAAAAATTAATATCTTCAAACAATTAGGAAATAAATTATTGTAATTAATTGGATAATTTGTTGGAGCAAGACTATCTTAATTAATTTGGCAAATAACCCAATCTCAAGCAGACTATTAATTTGGGGGTTATGTTTATAATACAACCACAAATAAAAATCGAAAAAAGTAAAAAAAAATAGGCAAAAATACCATGAGACGGCTACTCACCAATAGGAAAAATTGTGTCAATAGATATAAAAATATCAAATATAAATAAAATTTGTTCCGAAATAATTAAAAAAATTAACCTTTCAGCGGCAAAACAAATTTACAGAATTTTTTTTCAAAAACATGTTTTAAATAACATTTATGTTAAGGTCATAAATTTTCGTGCACAATTATTTGCTAAATTTACATATAAAAGGACACGTGTACGGATTATAAATTTTCGTGCACAATTATAATTTACGCGCGAAAAGGATCTCTTTCTCCCGAAAATCGCACAACGCCATTTTCCATATTCACTACAACAACAAAAAAGATTTACAAACGGTTAAAACTTCAAAGTATCATTCACCAACAATTATGCAAGTGTGATTATCTAAAGGTTGTTGAAATCGTATAAAGAAAGGTTGATCAATGAGTGTTGTCAAAGAAAATTTAGTAATTGAGTATTTGAAATAAGATAATGATTGTTTTATAAATAACAGTTGTTATAGATATTTGAAGACAACAATTATAAAATAAATAATTGTTGTCTTAAGTTTTTATTTTTATTTTTTAAAATGTGAAATTTGTGGCTGGATAGTTCAAATTTGCTAACTAGTAATGTACTATTAAACTGATTATATCATCACAAAATAATTTCAAATTAAATTTATAAACATACAACATAAAAAATATTCCGTTACAATATTTTTCATATCACAATGAAGAAAAAAAGAAACAAAATGAAAATAAATTATCTAATTAGAAAAAATAGAAGAGCTATAACGAGACAAAATAGATAGCATAATTCTTGTCACTTGTTTCATCAAAAACATCCATCTGCAGACCTCTCGAGCATTTCTGTCTAGAGTTGATTTGTTTGCACAGAGAGGAGGACTGAGATAACTGGATGGAGAATAGCATATTTTTTAGGATTTCAACAAGGAAGTAGCTCAAATACATGCATTTGCTATTTAGAAAATAAAAGATATCGACATATCGATATATCAATAGACCAATCGATATGAAATTGATTCATCGATATGGCCATGACCTATGACGGTCCTTTCTGTTTTTTCTGTACTTAGTCAGTTTTTTCTGACTATCCCATACATCGATATATCGATACACAACATCGATATATTGGTATGTATCGATATGCACTATTTTGACTTGATTTCAAAGCTGATATCTCTGAAAATAAAAACATAAAAAATGGAAAAGTTATCCTATGTTTTTCAAGGACCAAGTACTAATGCTCCAAGACTCCAAGATGCTTCAAGATGCATCATCTTGCCAATCCTTGCGCAATCTAGACACATTATCTCAACAAATACATGTTAGATTTGCATTTTTTTTGCAAATTGTCAAACCAAGAAAGTTGATTAGTACAACAAAAACGCTTTCTCGATTTTTCAAAAATGCCCTTCTTTGTCTTTGGAGTTGACTTTCTGGGTCCACAATCTCCAGACTCATTATGACGAGTCTGAACTCGTTATAACGAGTTCCTCATATGTTACAACAATGCATTGTTGGAATTGAGATGTCAAATTCAATAAATAAAGTTTGGATTGTTTGTTATATGATTAATATATCACATACTGTCACTAATATTACGAGGAGTAATATGAGATATGCCATAAATGTGATTAAGTAATACAATGGCATAATATGTATTTCGCTAAGATTTTGGATGCGAATACATATGGAATTTAATGTGAATTAATTACAATTATTGATGGACCGATTATGATTAATTAAACTAATATTGGTGTTAATGTAATGATAGAAATATTGTTTGGAATAAAACCAATTGAATTTGATCAAGGGCCCAAGCAAAACAGTTAAAACAACAATTCCATTGCGGCCACAATGATACCCTTTGCGGCCGCAATAGAATATGACTGATTTGGGAAAAAATCAATAGATTTCAGTCCAAGTCAATTGCGGCCGCAATGACCCTCCGTTACGGCTGCAATAGAGTAGTCCAAAGGCAAAATTCTCTGCCTTATTTTGCTAATCTTTGTGACTTGTGCCTTATTTTGTGTGCGTTTTTCAATAGTAAATAACACAATTTGGAAAATAATTGAATAAAATTTAATATCAAATATTCCAAATAATATTTTATATTAATTATGGTATCTTTTCGAGATATATTTTCACTAGTATAAAAGACACTGAGTTTCCAAACATTAGCAACATTATTGTTTGGCACGCATGTGTTGTGCATAGACTTTCTCTATCTCTTCATTATGATAGAAATACTTCTCGATTGTGTTCGTAACCTTGAAGAAAAGTAAGTATCGAGAATTTTTTGGAAGAACTGTGCAATTTTGCACAATTATGCTCCATTTTGAATGTTTTTTTCATATATGTTCTTCTCTTGACTTGGAGAACATGATCCTAACATTAACTAAGGTCAATTGCACATGTTTTATACATGCACAACATAATTAAATTTGTGCAAATGTTAGTACATTATCTATTTTGTTATTGTCAAACAAGTTGAGTTTAAGTCAATATGTATAAATACCTAGTTCAAGATATATTAAAAAAAATTAACTAATTCAGATGTATTTATCTCTAGAAACCTGGTATTTTCATACCCATGTTAAATTTGACCTAGTAATGTCCGATTTTGTGGTAGTGAGATATATTAATAAATAGTACCAAGTGTTAATTAAAGTTCTTACTTCTTACTATATGATCTATATATATTTTTGTTTTCTTTGTTTTTTACTGTTTTTTATGCATTGATAGAAGCATGCTTTCAATTCCAGGACGTTAAATTGTGTTGGTCGGTGAAAATTGGCTTTGATGAATGGTTCAGATCATTTAGTTACTCTCCACTACCAAATGACTAGATCTGTTAAACGTGTAAAACGATCACGAAAGGGGTAGTTTTGTTAATCATTTTGTTTAATGAACGATTAAAAATTTTGTTTCGTTAACTATTTAGTTATAGAAAACGATTGAAACGATCGAAACGAATCAGAACGACTGAACTCCTTCTTTTCGCTCTTCAACCATCTACTCTCTCATCACACTAAAGCAAATCATAAACCGGTGATGAACAATTCTAACCATATACAAGAATCAAATTCTTCATCTCCTCTTTCGAGTAATCCTTCATCTTCTCTCTCATCACCTTCTATTAGCATAGCCATTTTTTTTTGGAATCAAAACAATTTTAACAACACACAGTCACAAATGAAACTACGAAACAAACAATCACGAAATAATATATTTTCGTTATCCATTATATTATTTAAACGATAGAATTTCTTTCATCGTAATTATTTAATTCGTCAAGAAAATAAATAGAAAACTATTAAACACACAATCATTGACAGTCCTACAAATGAATTTTCAAGGATGAATTTGAAAAATATGCAGAAGCAGAAAATTAATTAAAGGCTGAAATGGATCAGAAATATGCGACATGTCAGTTTTTAACATCTTTTATAACGGGTGTGGGGTAAGCTTCGCTATAAAAGATCAGTTTTTATAGCAGACCCTCGTTGGTTTATGCTATAAGAAGTGTCTATTATAGCGGCTTTCCTCAAAGGACCGCTATAATAGGTTAGTCTTCAAAAGCAGAGGTTTGGTAAAGTTTGCTTTAATATACCATCTTTAATAGCAGACCGCAGTTAAAATCCGCTATAATAGGTTGACTTTCAATAATGGATGTTATAAACTTTTAACACCCCCAGCAATAATACCCCATATGCCGATATTAAACACTACTAGAATTTTCATTATTACTGTGGTTACCTATACTTTTTTTCAATGGCAACTCAGGCTTCGATGAAAATATATATAATTGGCATTTGATGCTTATTATTTCTGTGGCAAATCCACAGAACAAATATTCACGAACTAAATTTATCTTGTTTCACGAAAGTAACTCACTTTTTTCACAGAAAGAGTAATATCTGGGCCCATTGTATCTATGGGTTGTGTAACGATGGCCTTTTAAGTTTTAAGTTTGTTCTCATTATCTTCGTCTCTCACCCTCTCACTCTATCCCACCAGATCCAGACCACTCTCCTTCATCACCACATCCAGCCATTAGTCGTTGCCTATTCCGAGCTTTCTCCATCTCTGACGGCATGATATCATGCATGATTGCCTTGATTACCATGATCAACTTCGTCGGACCAACAGATGACGCTAGCACCGACTCCTTATCTAAAGTTTTTGTTTTGTCCTCCCTTAATTACATGCAAAGTACAACACAATTTTCAGATATATATTGTTGCAATATCTTGTTTCAAGGTTGATTATAATTAGATATTAAATCAGTCAGATGTTATGCATGGTAAATGCTTGGATGGCAATATCACATGTAGATTATATATATATATATCAAAATAATAACAACAATTGTTAATCTTTTATGTAGTTGTGTGTACAAATTTGAATAACAACTTGATATAATTAATGTGCAGATACATGAGTTAGAAGATTTGAGGTACCATTTAATTAAGTTCAACTCATATGTGAAATTTTGAATAATGCACAGTTTGCATACTTGCATATTTCGTTCAATGGTGATATTTTTTTGTCTAAACTGGAGCCAATAAGATTAAAACATACGTCTACTAGTTTTTTAATTCGATGGCTGGTACAAAACTAATGGCATGTGAACTTCTTTATCGTATTTGCATAGAGAGGTACAATGTTATGTCAACTAATCAGATTATGTTTGCAATTCCTTTTTTATTGGGGTACCATGCTGAGTTTATGGTGTTGGTGTTTGTGTTGAATTTGGGGGTGTTTTATTTCAGCATCTTGTTGGTGTTTCGACTGTTACCTTGCTTTTATGTTGTTCTGTTAACACAACTAGATGGATTCTTGATAGTTATGGTATTGTATTGCGCAGATCTAAAGGCATACCTGGTCAACAACTACGTATTATATGTTCTTAATTATTACCAATTTTTATCCAACTTGTACTCTGATTTAAATTTTTTTTTTCTTAAATAACTTCTTTCATATTTAAGTTGGACTGAAAGATTGAAGGTGGTTAACACATCTGTTGGAGAAATTGACCTCAAAATAGGTAATCTTATTTTGCATAGTACTTATTTAGTCCATAGTACTTAATAGTATTCATGACAAATTACACTAATTTGTCTAATGATCATTTGCTATATTGAAAAATTATATGATCTAATTATGTTTGTTTTTTATGTACAATAAATTCAATTGCAGCAATAAATAGTGAATGAGAATGGACAAATAGTGAAAGAATGGAACAATAACGTACAAGAGCATAGAGTAATTATTTTGATTTATCGTATACTAATTTATTATAGATATTCGTTGAAAAGATATATGTTAATTTTGTCCATAAATAAGTTTGTTGTGGAGAATGTGAATGTAAAAGTGAATGTGAAACCCCAAAATTTTAAATGCGCTCTCAAACTCTGCCAAAACCCTAAAAGGTGAATGTGAAAGTGTATTTAGCAGACCTAAATTAACCAACACACATCCAAAGAAGTTAAAGAAATAATGAAAACAACACATACATAGCTGCCACAATTTACCAAGTAGTTACTCAGTGCTCGAAGATTAACTGAATTTGAATCGGTTATTAAAAAGATAGCTATGCGTGTGTAGTGCAGGTTTTGCTGATGTGAGCTGATACTAAGATACCATATTTGATATCGATTATTGATACCGAATTTATTATACATTTTTAGTTGAGTTATCGTACACATTATTTGAGTTATTATATATGTTATTTTTTTGTAATGAAATAGTTATACATGTTATCGATTTTATTATGTACTTTTAGTTGAGTTATCGTGCACATTATTTGAGTTATTATACATGTTATTTTTTGTAATGAAATAATTATACATGTTATTTTTTGGACTGAAATAGTTATGATATAACATGCATAATAACTCAAATAATGTGCATGATAACTCAACTAAAGATGCATAATAAAATCGGTATCGATAGTTGATATCAAATGTGATATCTACGAAACATTATCCTTTGCTGATATAGTACCAAAGCATTTTTATCTTGATCGTTGCGCCTCATAACCTTTATGAATCGGACTCTATGAAATTTTACTTCAGCAAATTCCAATTGTCTGAGCTAGAAATGTGGATTGAGTGAGCAAAAGCACCAAAATAAGTGATATGATGATATATTGTTCCTTTTTATTATTAATAAATATTTTTTATGGGGCCTGAAAAATGATAATCGAATGCGATAATTCAGTTTAATTTATGATCTGCCCCTTGCCTGGCTTGACACAGCATGGGTTTATTTAACACCATCTTTACATCTCTCTTTATGGAAGCCGGCACCTTAACTTGGGATGCTTTTATCCAAAAAAAAAAACATCTCTCTTTATAATAGAGAGTCATGTATAACCTTTCTAATTATTAATTTTGACATCAAGTCTAATGGTCTGCAAAATATATTATTTGCACGTAAACATCGTCATGTTATGTTATTTTATTTTGTAATATTTTCTAATTGTAAGAGTAAAACAAGGATAGACGCTGGAAGCCAACGGGCCGAAAGCAATTATTTTGTATATATTATTATTATATAATAATTTTCAATAAAAGTGAAACAAACATAGACAATAGAAAGCCCAACAGGCCCAAAATAATTTGGTTTTATATTATACAACATTAGAAAAAAATGAATGTACTTTCTAACAGAACTGTGAAAGGGGTAAACATTGTCTGCAACTTTTTTGGACATATGAGGGTTTTTCAAACTTTCTGCGTCTATTACTAAATGTCTCTTAAAGAGATTCAGAAGTTATTGTATTGTTTTGATTTAAGTAGTTGTCATGATATTATGCTAAATGAAACTTGTGCTAATTTTGGTTGATGGTCAGGAGCGAATCTAAAAAGGGGCTGGGAGGGGAGGTCGTCTCTTCCTTAAAAAAATGTTTACAAAATAATCTTGTATATTTATACGATTTATCAATTTTTTGAAAAAATAACTATATATATTTAAAAATATGTGTTATTTTGCTCTCGTAAAAAAATCCTAAGATTTTGCCCTTCCGATAGAAATTCTGAATCCGCTTGCAATGAATCTTTGGTTGGGGATGTGAGCATTATCAATCCAGTATGCTGGCGCTGGTATGAGGTTCTAGTTAATTTTTATCATCATATGGGCTGATTTGTGAGATAGTTTCAGTTGTAATAGAGGCATGTAACTTCGTGCTATTTCATCAAAATATAAACAATTAGAAATTTAAAATGTTAACATAGAAAGTCTGAAATTTTATATTTTACATAATTATGGAAATAAATACAATATTGTCATTAGAGACTAAATTAGTTTCCTAACTCCTTCCTCTTCCATTTTCTTCGATCGCCGTCTTGAACTCTGGCTTTGCTTTTCGACGCTAGTAAACTCCGGATACAGTTTCTTCGATCGCCGTCTTTGCTTTTCGCGACTTCATTTACCTTGCATCCTCCATGAAAGTTCAGCAGCCTATTGAGATTTCTAAGCTGCAATTCCTTTCGCCTTCTAATTATTTTTCTTGAACATATTCAGGGATTTTACAGCAATCCATGGAGGTCCTATGTTGAAACTTGAAAGTGCAAAAACCATATGTTGTTAGTTTGCTAAGTAAGATATTAAATGATTATATTTTTATATTTCTACTAACAAAATTAACACGAGCATGATCTTTTGTAACGACCTAACAACATTAATGTAATTTTTTTCAAGTTTGGGCATTCAATGGATTTAGGTAAAAACATATTTTCCCATATGTATTACACGGAATTTAGATGAAATTTGTTTAAAGAAAAAAATCCTTACTTTTTTAGGAATTAATGTTACTGATAAATAAGTAAAAAGTAAATAATATTTTCCAATTCAAAACCCCCAAAAATATATATATACCATCTCAGGAATGTTAAAGAAATATCATTAGAAATAAAATATATAACGAAAATAATTTTGGAATGAGATTTATTTACCTTTGTCGAGGAATTAATGAATCAGCAATAACTTTCATCTTTAAAATATTTGATTAGCTTGCAAGTGCAACAAGTTGAAATCATCCTCTATTTTCTCATAGCAGTAACTTTGAGCATTTTGTTTTAGGTGCTTGATAAAAATTGTTCATTCACTAATGAATTTCATGTTTTACATTTTATTCGTAAATAATAAAGGACCAGAAACACAAGACACATGAATGACTACACCAATGAAGACACAGAAGATCACAACAGAACTAATCAAGAGTTAGTTAGTTAGTTAAGCATAGCAAAATTGTATATATAGGTCCTAAGTACTGTTGTAATTTCAAGATTTAAAAGAAATAAAGATTCATTTTACAAGGATTACTGTCTCTCTCTCTAATCTCTTTATAGTATCAGAGCTCATAGGCTAGCGCCATGGCTACTGACTTACCTTCCCCCAATTCCCTCTCTTCTACAATGGAAAATCGATCAGCTCCTCTCTTCTCTGATTCGATTGTTCCTCTTACTCTCCCTATAGCCACAAAATTAAATCAAAACAACTATCTTACTTGGAAATCACAGATACTCCCTATTCTTCACGGGTATGATCTGGTTCGATTCGTTGAAGGTTCATCTCCTCCAGCAACAATCATCGAAGGTGGAACTGTGACAGTAAATCCTGATTACACGCTGTGGCACCGTCAGGATCAATTACTCCTTGGCTGGATCAGATCGTTCTTGACAGAGGTGATTCAATCTCAAGTGGCATTGTGTTCTACTTCGGCTAAGGTATGGTCTCACTTGCTCACGGCTTTCTCCTCTTCCTCGCTAGCTCGACTGACAGATCTGCGCAGACAGCTTCAGTCTATCACCAAATGATCTAAATCTTGCACGGAGTACCTCAACCAAATCAGACTGATAGCTGACGAGCTTTCGTTCAACGGAGCACCCGTCAGCAGTGACGATCTAGTCCTAGCTGTGCTCAATGGACTAGGTGCAGAGTACAACTCCTTCTCTGTCGCCATCACAACCATTAGCCGCAAAGAATCTTTCACGTTTGCTGAACTACACGGCATGTTGCTGGCACACAAAGCTCTCCTCTCAAATCAAAACCGAGGGTCGACTCTTCCCTCGAGCTCTTCGCCCTAGGTTTTCATGGCGACTCACAACAGACCGAGGCCACCAAATGGAGAAGGCAGAAATTTCAGATCTAGATACCGACCTAACTCTAACCAAATGGGGAATAGAGATGTAGGATCGGTTCTTGGACCGAGGCCACCAAGACCTCCTCTTAGCCGAAACCCAAGTTGGGATCAAATGGGCTCTACACAGTCCTATCCGACTCAGCCCAATTCTTCAAGAAATCTCTCCTCAGCCAGACAGCCTGCTGCGCCCAAAACAGATGCTATCTGTCAAATCTGCACAAAATATGGCCATATTGCCAAGCACTGTTGGTACCAGTTTGAGCAGAACCCTTCTTATTCCTATCAAGCTTTTGTGGCACAACCTTTTTCACCTCAACACAGTCTCAACGAATGGGTTCTTGACACGAGCGCAACAAACCATGTTACGGGGGACATAAACAATCTCTCTAATTTCTATGATTACAACTGTACCGACTCCCTCCAAATTGGACATGGTAGTGGACTCTCTATACATCATATTGGTTCATCTACTTTTTCAATCAACAACACTACTATTGTGCTTAATGAAATTCTTCATGTGCCATGTTTCTCAAAAAATCTAATTAGTCTTTCACAACTATTACTTGATAATCCGCATCTAACCTTTGAATTTCTCTCTTCTTGTGTTCTCAAGGACCTCCGCACCAAGAGGGTTCTTCTTCAAGTTACAACAACTAGAGGGCTCTACACATTCACCCCTCACCTTTTTTCTTTCTCCTCAAGCACTTCTTGGCACAAGAATCTCACTTGATGCATGGCATGATCGACTTGGTCATCCATCTCAAGACATCACCTTGGATGTTGTTAAAAAAAATTCTCTTCCTTGTAATTCCAATAAAATGAGTTTATCTCATAGTTGTTGCATGGCTAAAGCTAACAAGTTACCTTTTCTCCCTCTTTATCTTCTTCTCATTCTCCTTTGGAGTTGATACATTTCGATGTATGGGGATCATCCCCAATCACTTATTTTAATGGTTTTCGATACTATATCATTTTTGTGGATGATTTCACTCGCTTTACTTGGATTTATTTTACGGAACATAAGAGCGAAGTCACTAGAATTTTTGCTTCCTTCAAAGCACAAATCGAAAACCTACTTTCCACCAATATTAAAATCTTGAGAACCGATGGAGGAACCGAATTTAAACCCATTCTCTCTCAATTTCCCCAAATTACTCACCAAACCTCGTGCCCTTATACACCAGGGCAAAATGGACTTGCTGAGCGAAAACATCGACACATTGTGAAACTTGCACTAGCCATGATGACTAGAGCATCCATTCCTACAAAATTTTGGGACGAAATGTTCTCAAATGTCGTCTACCTCATAAATAGACTCCCTTCTTCTCACTCTCAAATACCATATACTAACCTCTTTCAAAAACAACCCGACTACTCTCTTCTCAAGGTCATTGGATGTCTTTGCTTTCCATTAACTCGTCCCTATAATGCAAACAAATTAGAAGCTCTTCCTTGTGTCTTTCTTGGTTATGCCTTAACCCAAAAAGGTTACAAATGTCTCCATCTACCTACAAATAAATTGTACGTCTCAAGATATGTACAATTTGATGAGTCTAAGTTTCCATTTCTCAGCTCTCAGGAACAATCTGAAATGATCCAGTCTCTAGAAAATTTGGATCACGGGAACTCTCTGTTCTTTGGTTTTCAGCAGAAACCCAGCCCAACAGAACTCAGTGACAGGCCACATCAAACACTTGGACAAGATCGGCCCATAAATGAGACGCAGGGGATTAACATTCAGCCCAGCGACTTTGAGCCAACTAACTGCGATCTAAACTCCTCCCCTGACCGTGATCTTGACGCTGACCAAGAATTCAATCTTGTCCCTGACCAAGAGTTAGACGCAGACCGCAGACCAGACACCTCTGGGCCGTCCGATACAATTCTAGAAACAACAACAAGCTCTACTCTGTTGAATGCCCCGATTCACCTAATGATTACCCGAAACAGAGACAATACTCGTCAACCCCGCAAATTTTCAGATTTTGTGGCTCTAACTAATTCAAGAGAGATTAAACCCACCACATTCCGACAAGCCAATTCTACTCTCGAATGGCGTGCTGCTATGGCCACCGAAATTAATGCTCTTGCCCAAAACCAGACATGGAAATTGGTACCTCCTTTTTCTGACCAACATGTTATTGGGTGCAAGTGGGTGTTTAAAATCAAGAGAGATGCTAATGGCAACATTCAACGTTACAAAGCACGTCTGGTTGCAAAAGGTTATAATCAAGAGGAAGGCATTGATTACCATGAAACTTTCAGCTCAGTTGTCCGGCCCACTACAATTCGAGTTGTCCTTGCCTTAGCTATTTCAAATAAATGGGAGATCAAACAATTGGATGTACAAAATGTTTTTCTACATGGAGATCTAGAGGAAAAGGTTTTCATGCAACAACCACCAGGATTTGAAGACATATCCAAGCCAAATCACGTTTGTCTTCTCTCAAAATCCCTTTATAGGTTGAAACAGTCTCCAAGAGCATGGTTTCATAAGCTAAGCGAGGCACTACTATCATTTGGGGTTCAAATCCTCTTCATATGATCCCTCTCTTTTTATAGCCCATGTTCAAGAACAAACTATTTTCATACTTGTGTATGTTGATGACATTATTCTCACTGCCTCCCATCCTAATGCTATTAAGTCTTGTTTATTCTTCCTTCAACAAAAATTTGCTCTCAAAGACTTAGGCGCTCTTCATTACTTTCTTGGCATTGAAGTATCATCAACTTCACATGGGATGCACCTCTCTCAAAAACAATACATCGCCGATCTTCTACACAAGGTAAAAATGTTTGACTCAAACCCATGTCTTACACCAATTTCCACTTCAACATCTCTCTCCAAATTTGATGGCAACAATTTTGAGGATCCTAATTTATATCGAAGCATTGTGTGAGCACTACAATATGCAACAATAACTCGTTCTGACATCTCATTTGCTGTGAACAAAGTCTCACAATTCATGCACTCTCCCAAAATACCTCATTGGATAGCTGTAAAGAGAATCCTGAGATATCTCAAAGGAATCCTTTCTCATGGAATTCAATTTACACCAACCAAGACCCTCACTATTCATGCATATAGTGATGCCGATTGAGCCGGCTGTCCCGATGATCGCAAGTCTACTTTAGGCTACTGCATCTTTCTAGGCTCCAATCTCATTTCCTGGAGTGCAAAGAAACAACAGACGGTCTCTCGCTCTAGCACTGAAGCAGAATATCGAAGTCTTGCAATTACTTGTGCTGAAGTAATGTGGATCCAATTTCTCTTGAAAGAATTGATTCTGGATTATTCTACACCCCCTATCCTCTGCTCTGGTGTGACAATATTGGAGCAACCTTCCTCGCTTCCAATCTAATATTTCATGCGCGAACAAAATACATTGAAATTGACTATCATTTCATCCGTGAAAGAGTCAGTTCCAATCAACTTTTGTTACGCTTTGTGTGCTCCAAGGACCAGTTGGCCGATCCTTTTACAAAGTCACTTTCTACACCTCGATTTCAGCATCTACGACACAAACTAATGGTTCTACCACCACCATCAGTTTGACGGAGGGTAATAAAGGACCAGACACACAAGACACATGGATGACTACACCAATGAAGACACATAAGATCACAACAGAACTAATCAAGAGTTAGTTAGTTAGTTAGGCATAGCAAAATTGTATATAGGTCCTAAGTACTGCTGTAATCTCAAGATTTAAAAGAAATAAAGATTCATTTTACAAGGATTACTGTCTCTCTCTAATCTCTTAATTAGTAAACATTTTTGACATGTGAAAAGAGTTAATAATACAAAAAATAAGGATCTATGGCAACTTTACCAAAACAACCGTTGCTAGATCCATGAAACATGGATCCCTGAAATGCTCTTTTATTACTTCATATTTTTTTTTATTTCACCAAAAAAATTGAGAGGTACATGAATCCCACTAGAAGAGTACATAGCAGTGGTCGAAAAGTCAATAATCCTTGTCAAAGACTGCTTCATATTTTTCGAAAAGTCGAAACATCTCCGATTTTTTATTACACATAATTAATCTAGTATTTGAAATCAAAATAATTGTTTCAAGTATATAAGTGAGAGATTTATTTCAAGTTTCTGATTGAGATATCTTGAAGCAGAGAAGTTATATAATTTATTTAGACCCGAACGGTTTCGCAGTCTAACGCACTGCTAGTTAGCACTACTATAAAAAATTCCGTTATCACCGGATTTTAAAAAGAATGCCGAATATCTTATCGAGGTTGAAAGGGATGCTAAAATTTTCTAAGATCTGTTGATAAAGGGTCTAATTTCTTCACTAGTTTTTAATAAAAATTCGATGACAAAGGTGACTTTTATCACCGAATTTTAATAAAGAATCAGTGATAAGTTGACCTTTGTCATTGGTGCTTAAGTTATATCTGGTGATAAAAATATAACCTTTGTCACCTGATTTCTATTAATGTCTGATGATAAATCGTATTTGTTTATTTGTTTAAATTTGCAGCTAATATCGGCTTTCCATTAATATCCGATGATAAATTTGTTATTTTATTTTGCGTGAACCAGGAATTTTTGTGTAGATGGCCCTGTATTGACAGCCATAAATTAATCCATAAATAGCACTATTATGTTTAGCCAGATCAACCCAGATCAATGCAAATTAATTATCCTAGTCCCAATGCAGATCAATCACATATATATATTTGTACGATACTATTACAAAATCATTCAAAGTTACAAAATCATTGACACATTTACACAATTTCTATTCAATCACATAAATTCACAATTACACCTTAATAAATAAAATAGAATTCTCGTTAGCAATTCACTTCCATTTTCATAGAAAAATAAATACAAAAACTGAACCAACACAAACATCATCTCATATACACTATCTAAAGCCGTACTCTATGCTATATCTATAAAGTATAATTCTAAACCCCAACATACTTGCAAAAATATAAAACTCCTCTAACAACACCAAATCACTAAATAAATCTAAACACAAGTATCAAACTAGTATTATCCCTCTGGTCCCTAAACATCTTCTTCCCACACTTCATAAAATCCATCTATATGATAGACCTTTGGAAGTCGACATTCCTCACAATCACCAGCAAAGCATCTTATGTTTCTAACAATCGCCGTCTCCGCTGCTTAGTTAGCTTTCGCACCTGATCTTAAGTGTAATTTGTCCCAAATCAACTCTCGATCAGAACTAAACCGAACCTCGCATACTTTCACTAGCTAATCACTAGTCTCATTCAACCTTTTCCAGCAAGAGCGAAAATTCTGATCATCCAAGAGGGTCATAGTCAATTCCTTGCTCCAGTATAGTGCACAAACTCTGGTCACCTCATGGACTGCAGCCAACACCTCACTGAACCAGCTGGTGTTCATCCAACACCACCCTTCTGTATCAGCTAGTCCCCTGTACCAGCTGGTATTCATCCCTCTGTCTTGTGCCAGCCGATCAACCAGCCTCTTTATACCTTCCTAATACTCACACGAATCGGCTGATTTCGTCCATCTGACTCACATCATCCCCTTATATCGCCACTGATATCAATCTATACCATCTAATAATCATCTGTCACCTAACTCTGTACCTTCTAATAAACCCCTGATACCAGCAAATGGCTTTGGCATTTATGAGTAGCGATGTTGTGCTTTTAAAGTTTATGAGTAGCGATATCATAGTTTTGGTTCTTTTTTAAACAAAATTTGTATTAGCATTAATGTCCGAAGGATTTATGCAAAAATAATTCAAATTACAATTAATTAATCAGAAATTTAGAAATTAAATTTATACCATATACCATAGAAAAGAACTCCTAAAAATCCTATATATAAATGTGTGCATAATTTAATATTTTGATAAATTAAAAGATCCTAGATTGTTTTACATTTTTAATTTCTGACAAAAAAATTAATTTATAGCTGTAATGTAGACTGTTAAATGAGCTTTGATGAAATGATTTTTTATCAGCAGAGGTTAACCAACCTGTAAATGGGAAAAATGTTCCCATCGTGCATTTTCACAACTTTAGAGCTAAATCTTGAATAGATCTGTTGTGTGTTTTGAACTCAACTACATGAATACTGAGACATATAAAATACAAAAATAAACAGAAAACTAATTATCATGCCTGTAATTCTGCATGTACTATGAATTTAATGAAAACAATATTCGTGAAAGATCTTTACTTTGTAAGAAATGTTTTATCACAGCATCATTTTGGTTGCTATATCACACTTCATCATCTGCATTACCTAGTCTAGCAAGCTGCACTGTTTCCTCCAAATAGTCACTATCATGATCACCTCCAGTACTATCCTTGCCGGACGATTTCAACAACTCCGGTGGGACCAATATATCGCTTGGGCTTGCATTGGGCACAAGAAAGATGAAAAACAATGTAAAAAGCCTAAGCACATTCCGTATAAACAAAGCAAGCCACAAGTTCCTGAAGTCAGTTCTTGTAACATGTAACACTTGCAAAAGAATCCCACCTCCGATTTTATGTGCCAAAGAGCCGAGGCTATCAATGCACATCAGGAGCGCGAAAAAGGTTCCCTCGATCCCTAAAGGGCAAAGCTTTGTGCTCAAAACGATCATGGGAATCCATCTGATCTTGGTTATGATTCGGGAGGTGCATTCTTCCATGATTACAAAGATAGGGTCTGGTAGACCTAGCTTTAGGTTCCAACGCAGCACAAAGAAGAGGTCAAGTATACCTGATACACCGTATAAGAGTTGAGCATAGAAGAGGAGGGTACGGAAGCGGAAACCCTTTAAGAATTTGTGGTAGATCAGAACTCCTACCATGGATGCCATGGCCCCTATGGCATAGATCATCCCCACAAACTCCTACAATGAATCAATTGTGTTTGTGAACAGTCACGGTTAGTTTGAGAATGTGCTGCATTCTGTTATTAAAAATTCTGACTAGAAGTACTACAATTGAAATTTAAACCATAGGGAATTTTTGCTTTAAAAAGTTTGTGTGAAATTTTGAATCATAGGAACTTCTATTGGAATGCCAACACCCTACCAAGTTTTAGCACAGTTTTCCTAAGAATCAATGAATTAAATTAAGTTTGCTAATTAAACTCAGCAGTGATAATTATTTTACTTGAGAAATCAGTGTACTCTAGAATTTTGGTTCTTCAGCATGAAAATCAGAGGCACAAGATGCCAGTTTGGTGGGAAAGTATCGGTACCTGAGAAAAATGAGGTCCGGCAGTTTTATCAGTGTACCAGTAAAATTGGCCTTCATGAGTGCTAACACTGAGTGCCAGGGAAAGGAACATGTAGAGCGATGGCTGCCACACTGCCGACTGCTTTATCGTTCTTCCCATGCCTTTTACCGCTGATCCCACCTTTCCCCATACCTGTACAAAATCAACACCGATCAATCATCAGAATTTTCGATTTACTTCAAGTAGTTATGTTCATATACCAGTCAGAAAGCAATTCCTGACATTTTTCGAAGATTGACAGACACGTAAGTTCTGCTTCAGTTTTACTGATCAATTAAAAACAACAATGCATATGCTGAACAGATTGCTATATGTATTTTCCAGATTGATGTAATTTACTATCTAAAATTTTCCTTTCTTTTATTTATATTTTTTCAGTTGTGATGTAATATAACAGGGGGTGTATTAGATTACTTTGAGGTCCTAGAAAAAAAAGAAACAATGAGAGAGAATACGGAAGCTGGTGAAATCAGTTTCACTTTTCAGCAAAAAATACATTGGTGAAACTTTTGATGAACAATTCTGTTCTGTAAATGATTCATATAAAAAGCTTTTAAACATTATTAATATTCCTGAATTTCAACCTTTTGAATCGAAATTATTAACTCTATAATATGATATTTTTCTACAAATATAAACAAATGGAGCATATATATTTTTCTTCAAGATGAATTTCTAGAGGCATGTATTCCAAAATTGTTTTTGTTTTAAGAGAATTAATTCAGAAATTCAGCCTGAACCCAAGCAATTTGAACATTAAGGTCAACTCAGTTTTGAATATAATATATTTTCAAGAGTAGTTATGCTATGGATCAAATTTATTCACCGCACATTTATTTCAAATCAATCATAGATGTTTATTTTTTTGCCAAAACTTGAAATCACTTTCTCAGACAAAGCGATGCAAGTGGTAATTCATCTGAGGCATTGAATTCTTTAGAAATGAACGGACCATATGATTTACGATCTATTACAGAATTTGGCTATTTTCAAATATATATCTTTGTTTTAAATGCGGATAGACCAAAGAGGCAAAGAGATTCTCAAATTGATTGTGTTCACATTTTCTCGGTTGACTAGAAAATTCCTGATTTTAGTTGATTCAGCTTCTCTCCATTGTAAAATCACTGGACGTTTCCGTGTAATCTTGAGTTCTTGACCACAAATTACTGATCAAACTATGCAACTGATATTCAAATAATCCCACTAACTTGAGAGAATCGTAGTCAATTTATTATCATTCAAGTCAAAGCCAAACCCGTGTGTAGTGGTTCCTTTGTCGATTGGACTTTTAACTTTTCTTTATATGTCTGTATCAATAAAAGCAAATTGCATAAATACTTTATATTCTTAGAAGAGCCAGAATCTGCAGCATTAGCAAGCCTGAAATCAGCTTATCCTTATTCATCAAACACACTTGTAACCATTTGAATAAACAAGCATGTTTTTTCCTTGTGAATTTGTATATATTTTCACTACTATTTATTTGGTAAATCTCAAGTAGGCATTTTTTCACTACATTCTGAAAATATCTTGGCATACAGCTGGGGAGTTATAACTAGAAGCAGACAGGAATTGACAAAATGCAATTTTCTTTGACTTCATAAATAATTAATTCCAATTAAAGCACACGTTACTCCGTACTACTAGTTGGAATTTTGTTGGTGGGGAAGTTGTTGAATTTAATTATTGTTATAAAATGTATTATTTCTTTTTGAAAAGTCATCCAAAAATTAATGACCCAAATGAAACATAGTTTGCACTTTGCAGCATATACTGATCCTCATCCTTTTTACTTGAAAAAAATTATTTCTATTTTCCAGTACTAGATTTGCTATATGAATTGGAAATTATGTTGCAAAAAAGTCAATATGGTTGTTTAATTTGCCTGCACTGACCTTCTCTTTATGTGAGACATGGTAATTCTTCGGTTCGAACAACACAAATCCAAGTAGAACCAGCAGCACCGCCGGCACTGCCATCAACGAGAGTGCTGCCTTTATTTAGAGAAGAAAACCCATGCCAAAAATAAGAAAAAAGAAAAATTATTTTCAACCTGAAGATTATTGTTAAAATTATGTATGCTATTGCAAATACCCAAATTTAATTGATGTTGTAGTGTACTGTGGTTTCCTTTTCCTTTTTGTTGATGAAAGTGTTCCAGGGAGAGGAATCGGCTTTCATTTCTTTTACAAAAGCAGTACTAGTTGCAAGAAAATGTCATGGTAGAATTAAATATATTTAAACCAAAAGTCAAGCAAACTACATAAACCATAGTATGCTTTGGTGTACCTAAACTACATCTGATTCACTTGAGCATAATAAAGCAATTGATTGGTATTTTTAATATCTTGGTCTGAAGATTTTATATGGTTTATATTAATTTGATCGTATTAATTTTGTGCTAAGTCAATTATAAAGTACATTATAAATAAACAAAACTAAGAGGTATAGGGGACCCACCTGAGACCCGAGATGATGAACGAGAAATCCGCTACTGGAGTATCCGATAAGAGCTCCAAGAGAAGAAAGAAACCCACAAAGGCTTTGCATATCGGGTGCGAGGTTGGGTTTGTTAATGCTGTTTGTTGCGATGCATGCATCTATAGTTACATCAGCCATGGCAACACAAACAGATAGGCCCACAAAGCACAAAACGGCCATGGCAACATGGAGACCAGTAATGCCAGATACGATAAGTGACGCCACTGTTCCAAGTATTCCTATAATAAAATTTTAACCTTATGGTGAGAGAAATGTAACATGCTTACAATTTGGTTATAAGGTGAAGTCATTATTTTCATTTTTTTATAAAAAAAACAATAAGAGTTTTCTCATGATTAATATCTTGAGTCTTGAATATTGTATCAATTTCAACCATTTGTTATGAACTTATGATTGTTTTTATGCATAGTAACACGGAGATAACTCTGCTGATTGCAAACAGGTGCTAAATCGATCTGAAATTTGAAAATTAACAGAAATTTTTTGTGCTTTTTTAAATTAAATAGAAAACCTTTTGTGCTTTTTTAGAAAAAATATTGAGTGAAGCTAGAATTCAGATAAGTGTATAAGTATGCCTTTTGCGAATTTGGATAAAAGTGTATATTCTAAAGTAGGACTTTTCATTTTTCTCTGAAACATGAAAAACAGAAAATATATTATTCAAAATGACTTTTTGATATAAATACTACCTATATGGATATTAACTTTTCTTGAGATTACATCATGAAAACCCAAATTAAGAAAATAGTCTTCCTTATTAAATCTTAGCCAAGTACAACGCCCTTTTTTATTTACTTAATTATTACCAAGTTAAAACAAAGGAAGGGAAAGATCTTCTAATTATTGGTAAGGGCTGTACTAACCACTGACCAGTATGACAAAGTAAATAACTAAAATAATATTATGAAGAACTACCAGAAAAAGAGAAATCATTGTGAGCAATGTCGTACCGGCAAAGATGAAATATGGCCTGCGACGGTACCCATACACTGGAAAAACATCAGTGAGGACACCCCAAACTGGTTTCATCAACCATGGTATATAATAAAAGCCACTAAACATTTGTACAGCCGACGGCTGCACCTTCTGCACATCCTTCCAGTAATAATCTGACACGACCCGGAAGAACGAGCCGGTAAATCCCTGGCTGAGCCCATAGACCAAGAACACACCAAAGACAAAACTCGGGTTTAGCTCCCGGCAGAGCATTGCGATCCATCGGAACGGTTGTAACAAAAGGTCAATACCGAATGTGTTGCTGTGCCGGCCTGGTTGGTGTGGCTCGGTCTCGTCTTGCGGCTTCTCGGGTTCGTCAGAGGCAACCGTCTGCCTGTAAATGAGATCTTGGGTTTCTGACTCCATGGCATTGGGGAGGAGGTTGAGATTGGGATGTGAATTGGATTGGATTGGTTTCTCTCCCTTCTTCTCTTGGGGAGGTGAGAACTTCTCTACCTTTTCTTTTTTTATGAGTTCTCATGGAAGGCATGCCTTTTGGTGATATTTTGGAGTTAGTTTATTTTATTCTCATCTGGCAAATGCGGCCATGACAAAGTCGTAGACTTTTGGAGTTGGTTTATTTGCCGCTCTACCCTGATAAAAATGCAAATAACAAACTTAACTAAAAAATTACTATAAATTACAATTTTTAGTCGAAAAGACGGACAGTTTCACAGTTTTTACTTAACGTGAAAATTGGAAAAGGAGAAGTCAACTGGAAATCGAAATAAGAACTTTACAAAAATAAAAGTGTGTTTGGACAATGTGCGCATACTTCTCTTACGAGAACATTGTCTATGGACGCATCTTTGTTATATTGTATGTAGCGAGTCTGTCACTACATAAAAGTATAAAACTGATTCATAGACAATGCATATGAATTATTTTCTTATTAGAAGTCGAGTTTGATATTCAATTTTCTTATTTACCATCTGGAGACCACAATTTCTTAATCTTTTTGTACATTTTCATTAAAAAAACAATGCATATGTATTTCTAGATTCAAAATATAATTACATGTACATTTGGACTAAGAAGCAAAGAAGAGCAAAAAGCAACTCCAGAGAAAAGGGAAGTGCAATTGGAGTTCTTTTTGGAGATCTGTGACATATTTTTAACCGTTAAATTGAAATATAGATCTCATATCTTTACCAAAATTCAATTACCCTAGGTTCTTCAAATAATAGTATATAAATTGTAGAAGATCCTCAAATTTTTTATTGGCAACGGTCTTAATCGAGGGAGGTGCGTTTGGGGGATCCGTATCTGCTGCTCTTATTGAGCAAGAGCAGGACCATGCTCTTATGATCTGGACCGTCAAATTTTGATCGGACCGCCCGCGGATGGAAATCAAGGACCATGCTAAATAAGAGCAGCAGATACGATTCCGCGTTTGGGAGGGTACAATGGCAACCAATTGTTTAAACCTTTTTGGAGTTTTCAGGTTCAAAACAAATGAAAGTATTTATGTAATGAATTGTATAACGGGTCAGAAACAAATATGAGGTGCCTTTAGTTATCACGGTGTCACTTGCTACAGATTGTTATTTACAGAATAAACACAGAAAATCAAGACTCCTTAATATTTTGGCAGGGCATTGACTTTATATATTAGTTGTGCTTTCTACTCTTGCAATAAAGATGCGAATATCGCATTCGATGATGCGATTGTGGTGTACATCATTTTTCGAAAAACTAAAATGTCATATAAATATATATAAAATAATAAAAATCATATTATTATTAAAATATTTCAATAAAATATTTTAATAAAAATAATATTTCAATATTATAATAGTTCTATAATAAATAATATAAATTATAAGACAATATATATAATTAAAATATTTCAGTCTTATCCCAATCATATCATGATGTATTCCAGTTGTATCACATCCGTATCCTAACGAATCTGACCAGTAAATAAAATAATGTGATACATCACCTAAAGTATCGAGTGCGTTTCACATGCAAAATCGTATCGGATATGTATCCAATACAAAATAATTGATCAAGCATTGGGGGTAATTTGATACCTAGTCGAATGGGACCAATATGTAACCAACTTTTTTTTTAGGATTGGGGGTAATTGATCGTAGAGTCTTTAATGATGCTTTTTTAGCCAAATGGTTGTGGAAATGAATCTATCAAGAATCAGGATTACGGGTGGATTTAAACAAGGTTTTTTTTTTTATCAATAGATCATGGAAGATGTCAAATTCTTCGCAAATATGGAAAGATATATCAAGCATCATGGATATTGTTTAAAATAGAACAAGTTGTAAGATCAAATCTGGAAAAAAAATGTAAGTTTTTTGACAATGTAATTGGGGTCATGGAGTACTAAAGCACAAGTTATGTGCTTTACATTCTTTTATTCAAACAGACGAATGCACGGTGTTTCAAGTTCTGCAACATAGATTTCGTGTAGGTAGATTATTTAAATTAATGAATTTCACTGGTGAGGCATATCAACAATTGCTTCAGATAGACTCAATATTGAAAGAATCTGGGAATGTGCAGGATAACCAAAATGATGAATTACATGGAACAATGAAGGTTCAAGGAGATTCACTGTTAAATCTTTTTACAAGTTCATAAAATACTCTCCTCATCTATCATTCTCATTGAGTTCAATTTGGCTAATGCTACAAGACAAAAATTTAACAATGGCCAATCTGAAGAAAAGATGTTGGAATTTGGTGAAATTTGTCATTTATGTACAAGAGGAGGGGAATTTGTTGAGCATTTGTACAAAAAATGTAACTTTGCTAGAGGTCTGTTTTCAAGGATGGTTAACAAATATAATTTGCCTTCTATATCGATACATCGTCTACTATGTATATTGCAAAGCAAGCACAACGATGTGAACCTTAGAGGAATATTGTTAATTACATGTTTTGTTTTATAGAAAAACATTGTGCTAGAATATTTACTGACAACTTCAAGCAGTCCAACATTCTGCTTCAGGAGGTAGAAGAAGAATGGAGGTCATAACAAACATTGAGATGTAACAAATGATTTTTTATTTTTATCCTTTCTTCTTTTTGTTTTGTTTTCTTAATCATTTTGTTTTGTTTTCTTAATCATTTTGTTTGTTTTATTTTATTTTTGCTTTTCTTTTTATTTTAATTTTTTTTCACTCATCTCATACCTAATGAGATGTCCATTTTCCATTTCTTTTTCTTTTCTGTTGTAAGACTTTATTTTTATTTTTTCATAAATGCAAAGTAGGGACTAGACTTCTATTTTTTGCAAAAAAAAAATGATAATAATTGTTGCTATTGGACTAAAGTTTGTATTGTTGGCAAAACAAACTGTAGCTATTATATATATAACTAATATAAGTTTCCGATATCTTCGTTATTGTAGAATCCACAGTATTTTGTAACAGTGAATTGCTATAGTAAATTCACTGTCCAAATTTCTTTTTTGTTGTCGAAATTTTTTTTGCTGCCGACGAATTTTTTTTGCTGTCGTCAATTTTTTTTTTTTGTTGTCGTCGGTTTTTTTTCCTTCACGCGAAGCACAAGCCTATACCTAGTTTTTCTTCATTTGTGCATCAAAATTCCGCATGAGAATTGATATTTTTGTAAGGTCATACTTGGTATTTCTCCTTTCTCAAACATATCTTCAAAAAACAACTTAAATAATCTCAGGTCGGAACTAGACGGAATAGTAACTTGAGAAGTTTTTTCTCAATTTGAATTGCTGAATTAAAGATTAACACTCGACCGTTAACTTAAAAAAAAATTATATTATTAATAAAAATCGTTAATTTTTAATCCGACAATTCAGATACAAACTTCTCCTGAGAGAGGATTTCATTTTGGAACTAGACAGCGAATAACCTTGACTTGGCCCCAATAAAGGAAGAACTAGATGTCAATAAAGCTACCCATTAGGCTGGGGACAGGCTAATTATATAACTGTAAATGTTATAATAAGATGAAATGCCAAAAAGAACCAAATGAGTTTGGAATGATGAAATTCTAAGTCTCGTAATAAAATAACCGAACAAGAACAATAGTTAACCACTACTTATATATCCAAATAATTTAAAAGCTAATCGAAATATTTATCCCAGTCAATCCAGACTTTTTCTAAGATACAAGGAGAATTCAGCAACTTACCAGTATAGAAGTGAGAACAATTAGATTATTTCCTCTTTGACAAATCGACAAGATAAGATATACACACAAAAAGAAAAGATACAACTCACTACATACAGTTTATAACAAAAAACCCAAACCTTGAGTAAATATCTCATTTGACAGAAGTCATCTGCTTCATCCATAGAGACCACTTAACAGCCTCGAGAAATTTTTCGTTTCTCTGCATTGCTGTGACAAGGTTTGCAAATGTGACCTTGTCAGGGTTTATTTTCTTACTCCTCATTTCTTGCACTAAACCAACAGCCTCTTCAGGCATGCCAGCAATACCATATGCCTTGATCAGCGTATTGTAACCGTATAAATCAAGCTCAAGCCCTCGCTCTCTCAACTCCTTCAACACACTCGAAACCTCCTCTATCCAACCTTTTCTTCCATATATATTAATCATAATGTTATAGGTATAGCGATCGAAGTTGTACCTGTCATCTTTCATCTTTTGCAATATGTCGTTGAAATCATCTAATAGATTTTCCTTGCCATAAGCATCTAGCATGCAATTGTATGCCTCAAGTGAAATTTGGTAGCCTGCACTTTGCATTTGCTGTATTAAGGAGCTCATTTTTGAAAAATCCCGATTTTGCCCATATGCTGCTATCATTGTGTTATACGACCTTACATTTGCCAGGCCTTGGTTAGATGCCATGTAGAACACCTTTTGGGCCTTGGCGAATAACCGCGCTTTCCCATAAATATCCAGCATTACATTAACTGTTATGGTGTTAGGAGCAAATCCTAACCGGATCATTTCATCGAACAGTCGGGATACCTCATCAACCGGCAAGGCACGGCCACAACAATTTATTATACAATTGTACATTGACTCATCTAACTGGATCCCAGTTTTCAGGATCCAATAGTAACTTCTTGCCAGTTTCTCTTTAATGTTGCATCTCTGATATGTTCGAAGCATGTCACGAAAGAGGTAAATGTCAGGGGTAATTCTGTCATTCTTCTCTATCATTTCCAAGACCGAGCAAGCCTTGTGTAGGTTCTTGGCTTTTAGATACTTCCTCACCGCTACACTATATGCTACCAGATCAAGTTTACTGTCAGATTTCTTCAGAGTAATGTACAAATCCTCAGCCTCAGTGAATTTTCCCATGCATGTGAACACATCGATCATAGTGCATGCAATGTGAATATTGCGGCGGGACCCATTTTCAGGCACGTGGTTGTAAACCCTCACAGCATCCTCATACCGGCTGGCCTCCTTGCAAGTACAAATCAACACATGGTAAAGATTATCTTCATAAGAACAATCTCTCCACTTCTTTTCGAGCAAAACCCTCATAGCATGGTCAATTAATGAACTTTCTACAAATGCCACTGCTAACAAAGAGCAAGATGTCGGGTCAAAGAGGACATGGTGGTAAATAGAAGCCTCTAGAAGGCAGATGATTCTATCCAACGCACCAACTCTTTGGTATGCCTGGATAAGGGTACTGATTATTGCTGAGTACTGGCAGCCCACCTCTCGCATGTCTGCTAGTGTCTCAGCTGCGTCTACTACATCAGCATGCCTCCTTGTAGGTTCACCATTGTGTAAAAATTGGATGCACTTGGTGTAAAGCCCAATCTCTTCAGCTCCTTATAAAATGATAGAGCCTCCTTATAATCATCAAAGCGGCCGAAGCCTTCTACCATTGATCTATAAGTAGTCTCATCAGGTGTTATCCCGATAGAATTAAGGCAATTAAAAGTCCCTTTAGCTGCACTCATATTGGACCCCTTACCATACCCAGTAATTAACGTGTTGTAAGCAATAATATCTGGTTCAAAGCCACACTGTTTCATAGAAACAAGCACTGATTCAGCCTCTTCAAGCTTGCCCTGTTGACTATATGCATTAAGCCTCACCAACCAGTTCTCAAAATTTGGTATAACACCATCCTTTTCCATAATTCCAATAATCTTGTCTGACTTCTCAAATAGGCCCAAACGGGTATAAATTGTGATCATGGAAGAGTAGGCACTTATGCATTTGATTTTATAATCCCTCATGTGGCCAAAAACATACTCAGCTTGTGAAAGATTCGAAGCCTTTTGGAACATTCCCATGAGCATACCAGCTGTAGAAGCATCGGGTACCACTGCTGCTTCTAACATGGAATCATACCATTTTCTCCCCCAATTAATAAGCCCCCTTTTTGCACAAATAAATATCAGTGAATTAAATAATTTCACATTCAATTCAGACTCTGAAATAGAGACCATTTCTGCGAGCAATGCCTTTGCTTTGTACCAGTGCTCTCTCCTTGCTACTGTCCTCAGGGCCAACTGGTATGCATCAGCATTTCCCTTCAATTTACCATGAGATCTCATCCAATCAAAGAATTTAATTATCCCTTCATCATTATTCTTCTCTAATTTCATTAAAATAGAATTGCACCTCTTGACAGTAGAGTCTGGAGTAACAGTAGATAAATAAGCATCAACCTGACTACTATTTTCTGAAACATGATACCCTTCTCCTCTTCTGAAAACATTTTTCCTCTGAGGTAAATGCTTTACTAGCTTGCTAACATGCGTAAATCTTTTTCTTGTGCCTATGACATTATCATCATTTCGAGTTTTTCGTTTCACTTTTGGATGAATTTCGTTTGATACCCATATCATGTTTCTCTGGCCAGACAGCTAAATCTTTTGTCGATTGGGCCCCACGAACGGCTTCAATTGGGCTAAATTTACCATTATGTAACCTCAAGTCAGCCTGGTTTCCCCAAATTAAGATATACTTTCTACATTTTGCTGTTAATGCAGGACCAATTGTTAGAAGGGACTGTGAATTGAAACCAACCAAATCAGCACCACTCGCAAAGGATTTCGTCGAAAGTATGTACCTTTTTGAATCAAACACTTCTTGAGCGGCACAAATTTTCAAAGAAGCCATTCTAATCAGAATTCATTTACTTCTTTCTAGTACCTCAAATCCTGAATCGACTCGAACATCTACCCAAGTGAGAGTATGGTCGTCGGTGCTTGCCAAATGGGGATTGTAAAACCCTCTTTTGAGTGGTGGAATGAAGAGGGGTTTAGATGAGAGAAGCGATTGGAGATTGGAGAGATCTTTCTTATCCAGCGAGGCAGGATTTTGATTTGAATTTTGAGGCTCTTTTCCTCTTCTACTTCCACTGATCAATTGATCAGTGATCAACACGGTCACTGGCTTTCTCTGGCTGAGATCGCTCATCTTTTGAGTGATGTTTACATAAATGCCCCTGTCTATTTCTAGCGATTGTTGGGCCGTTTGTGGAATTGGGTTTTATTTTCAGGGAGCTGATACGTAATACGTAGATACCATATTTGATGCTGATTATTGATATCGATTTTATTATGCATCTTTAATTGAGTTATTATACATGTTATTTTTTATAATGAAATAGTTATACATATTATTGATTTTATTATGTACCTTTAGTTGACTTATCGTGCATATTATTTGAGTTATTATGTTATTTTTGTAATGAAATAGTTATACATGTTATTTTTCGTACTGAAATAGTTATGGTATAACATGCATAGTAACTCAAATAATGTGCATGATAACTCAACTATAGGTGCATAATAAAATCAATATTGATAGTTGGTATCAAATGATCTACGAAATATTATCCTTATTTTTTAATTATTTAGGCTTTAGACCGGGAAAAAAATTGGGACATTTAATTTCTTCGCTACAAACAGTTTGTGAATGGCACAAACCATAAAATGATAATTGATATTATCAAACTTCCTTGTATTTTCTAGTGGTGGTGTCAAAATATTTTGAACGATGCATCTTCTGAGAAGAGCGAAACTACATTACTTCACAAAAATCATTTGTGTGGTATTTTGTATTCGTATCTCCATTTTTAAAATTTGAATGATCGATCTAAACAATTAAACATGCTCTCTATGTTAAAATCTCCTCATAAACTAAATTTTACTTATTTTAAAAGAGAGAAAAATGGTTAATTTGGTGATTTTCTAGACCATTCGATATGAATGAATTTTTCTCTCTTAAAATAGTACAAAAAATAAAAAATATATATAATTCAATTCTTAAAGAAAATTTAATATAAAGAACATGTTAAACAATTTGAAACGATAATTTAAATTTTAAAATTAAAAATATTGAAATAAAATGATGCTTTGTGAACCACCATAACCCTGCTCTCGTGAGAAATCATCATTAATGGAATTTCAATCGTCCACTCAATAAGGCACTGTATAAAGATTCTTGCATACATACTAACAATGAAAAAGAAAAGAGAAATTCAAATGGAAAACACAATAAGTTTGCAGCTGTATCGGCGTGTCGTTTTGAAGGATACGCTGACACTTTAATTTGAATCGTTATTTTTTTACCGCTCGATCTAAGTCGTTTATTTTTTATTGTATAATATGCGGCAATTTTTCTTTTGATTCATGTAGAAGTTTACTTTTTTTTGCTGAATTCTTTTGCTTCACTCTCACCACTCGGGTTTTCCCTCTCGTAATCGTGTCGTTGCTTTCTGTTATTAATTGATTTTCCTAATTAATTATTTTCTCTAATGCGGACCATTATTTTCTCTCTCTAAATGATTGATAAGTTTAATCACTTCTCTATGTCTCATCGTGTTCCTCTTTCTGTTTAGTTCTTTGATAATTCTTCATGATTATTTTCTTTAATTTGCTATCTGATCATTAATTTCAGTCTCATCATCTTCATCTTCCTTTTTAATACTTTCAATCATTCAATGTTGTTGTTTTTAGTTCTTACTTCTTATATATGACTCTCATTTTCATATTAATATTTTTTCCTTGTTCTCACAAAAATTGTCTCTGTTTTACAGACACACACACACACACACAAAATATCTTCACGGATTGCAAATCACTGGTTCAAGGTTGGAAGTCATCCAAGGTTGAAAGGTATTGTCTATTCCTAATTTTCATATATTGTTTACTATTCATCTGCTAATAATAAATAGTTGTATTATCTCTTTTTCTATATAAGAGTTTCATCAGGTTTTCAATATACATTGTATTTAATTGCTTTGTGAATCAGATTTTCTTTTTTATTTAAATCTTGGATTTAAAATTATAAAATTAATGACAAGGATGTTAATGAGATGATATCTAATTTAAGGTACTCTATGGTTTTTATTTGCATTATGATTATTATTATTCAACACAATAATCATGACATTTACCGTTCTTTCATTTTATCATTTCCAGATTGTATATACAATTAAGTAGTATAATTGAGCAATACTATCAGATTATTCGACTAGGGGTCGAGGTTAGGCATAAATTTATTTTTGCATGGTTCAAACAATAAAATAGAATATAATTGTTGAGTTTAATTAAAAAAGGTAAAAAAAAATCATGAAAAAGCAATAAATTAATTAAAGATAAATGATATGTATTGTGCAATTTGTACTTTAAATTATTTTAGTGGATTTGTTGTTTTTTCTTGACTTGTTATTATGATATATATTTATCAATTTTAACATACTTTGAATTGTTAATATAGATTAAATATGATAATCTATTTTTATATTTTTTTAATCGAGTATAAAAAAGACTATTTTTGTTTAATTCATATTATAGAGACAATTAAAAATTTAAGATTAATATTCATGTAACATCAAAATTATTTAATATGTGACATAAAATTCATCAATTTAATAAATAAATGAAAATCTCAGGATGCGGTGATTACGATGCATATTCTAGTTTGAATCAGTGAAAGATTGTACTTGTGTGGTCTTCGAAAGTAGTACATTCGTTACCTCTGAGTGTGAATCTCGCGAATAATGTGTAATTTGCACCAATTTATGAAGAGTATATTGCTTCATTGCCATAAAAACGGAAAATTTTCATAAAGGGCCTAGCAGCAATAAATTTCAACAGATAGGGCCGGAGGCACCCTAATAATTGCACAGAGGGCCAAGGGCGCGACTAATAGTCGCGCCTCTAAGTTTTTTGATTTTTTTTGCTGAATTCAAGGTTGTTTGCAGTGCATTAACGATCTGTGGGCCCTACAAGTCAAGGGCGCGACTAATACATGCGCCCCTAACATTCTGGGCATTTTTTTTTTCTATTTATACACATTTTATTAAATATATTAAAATAGTAATTTTAAAATGCACTTATTATATTTATTATTAATAGATGTGATAATATATTAAATATAAATATTATATATTTAATACAAGTAATGATATATTTAATTAAGTAATAATATATTTAATATAAGAACATATTGCATTATGTAATAAAAATTAGGTAGTAATGATATATTTATATTGAATAAGTAATAATATATTTATTATGTATAAGTAATAATATATTTAAAATAATATTACATATGAATTATTACATTATTATATATTAAAAATATTAAATATATTAAACTTAGTTATTAAATTATTAAATACATTATAAATATTATTACATTATTAAATATATTAAAAATATTATTACATTAATAAATATATTATTAAATATATTAAAAATATTATTACATTAATAAATATATTATTACATTAATAAATATATTATTAGAAATAAAAATATTAGAAGTAATAAATAAGAGTTTTTAAATATATTAAACTTAATTATTATAAAGGTATAGTTAGTAATTATTAAAAATAGAAATAATAATAGATTGAAGTGTTTTTTATTATAAGTGGAAAGGTTTATAGCTATTAATACTAAGGAAGTTACAACTATTTCGAGAAATACAAATGGTCCAGTGGTAGGGGGGTTTGAATAGAGGCGCTGAGTTTGTGTGAGGGCATGGGTTCAAACCCCCCTCCCTACCATTTTTTCGTATTTACTTAGGGGCGCATGTATTAATCGCGCCCCTAAGTGCTGAAACAATCCAGAGAACATCCAGAGAGCTGTTTTTGTTTTCAGCACTTAGGGGCGCATGTATTAATCGCGCCCCTATCTTAACACTCAAAATTACAAGGCAATTAAACAAGTTTGAAACAAGACAACTCCTTGTGTTAGCTTGTTTCTTGTTTAACTTTCATTTTCCTAAATGTATTACAAGGCAATTAAACAAGTTTGAAACAAGACAACTCCTTGTGTTAGCTTGTTTCTTGTTTAATTTTCATTTTCCTAAATGTATTACAAGGCAATTAAACAAGTTTGAAATTTTTTTGGTCATTCTTTAAGTTTGAAACAAGATTTTTTTGTTTACTTTTCTTTTTCCAAAATACATTACAAGGCACATAACAAGTTTTAAACATCGATATAATAAAACAAGCAACATAAAAAGTAATTAAAGCAACATAAAAAGTAATTAAACAAGTTATTAAACAATTAAACAAGTTTTCAACATAACAAGTCTCAAAATAGCACAAACATAAAAACATATATCAAACATGCATCGATCTAAATAATATCAATCCCCTACCCCGACGACCCCGACCGCGGCCACGTGTATCATAAGCGGAAAGGGTATAAGCACTAGGCGCTCGACCCGTCCTAGTAGTGCGCCGTAAAGGAATGATGTCCTCGTCTTCATCATCAGGGTTGCATGCTTGGCTCGAAGAGCCAAACACGTACTCGGCTGCACGCTCCACCTCGTCCTCTATTGTACGCTCAACATTTGGTTCCAGTTGGGCGGCTCCGGATCCTTGGCCGGGTTCCCATACTCCGCCCTGTGATAGATGTGAGTAAGGAGGGTGAAAGAGCGGCGCCTCGGGCATTTGACTCGCTTGCTCGCCACCCACCAACTGACCCAACCAGTCGTAGTGCTCCGGCTGGACGTGCAACCCCTCGGCTATGGATGGCTCCAAGTACTCATCCCTTAAGCCATGCTCCAACATCAGGTTGCGGAAGACAACTCCTTGGTCGACGTCTTCGATGTTTCCGCGACAAGTTCGAAGAACCTTTCTCGCGAAAGTCTTGAAGACACTGTTGGCGCTTTGTGCTATCACACCAATCGCTTCCCTAGCGAGTGTTAAGTTGCGAAGCACCTAATTAAACAATTTAGTTAGTACTTTATGTTTTTTAAAGTTTAAATTGAAGGAAAAAGGCAATGAATTTACCGTTCGTTGCACAACTTCGCCTTGCATGTTGAAGGTTCGCTCAACTCCACGCCCTTGATGTGCTATCGGGTTGAAGGCATTTCTTGCGGTTGTACATCTCCAGTAGACGGTGCGCATGCCTTCCCGGTTGAACCATGCCAAGTAATGGTCCCAAGGGCCGTTCATGAAATCGTTCCCCATATCAATTGTATTGGCCAACCGATTCCCCCAAGTATGAATGTACCCCTCGTGATAAATCTCCCAATCACGCCCCTTAGATTTTTTGTTGTGGCATACCTTATGAAGGCGCTTGCAATCAGGAGGTGGCAATGGAGGCAGCACTTGGACTTGGAATGATAATTGCTGCGCGACTCTAGCAGGATCGTGCGACTCGACAATCCAGAAAAATATAATTGGCCCCCGATAATGAAAAAGACTCATATGATATTGACCATTACATATTGGGGGCAACATAGCCACCACATCTTCATCGTAGGGCCACCATTCTGGACCATTCTCATCGAGATGCTCGAGTCGCCACCTATATAATTTTCAATAATGTTAGAATATACAGTTATTACGAAAATTGAAGATGGTTAAAATAGTCAGAAAGTACCTGTAGAGAGTGATACTCCTATGCGGCTCATCCTCGTAGTTGTGCGTCGGGCCCATCCATCTCACCCCGTATGGCATGTCACCGAGCAAATCCTTCGCTCTCGGATGCCCAATCGGGAGCCTCGTCCACACCCACATCTGCAGTAACATCAAAGGACCCCCAATTTGCTTGTTCCTCCTGTCTGATGCATCGCATAAAGCACGATACAAACGTGCTAGCACCGCCGAGCCCCAACTATACCTCGGTGGATCATGGATGTTCCTTAAGAACTGAATGAACATCGTTTGTATGTAATCGGACTGGTCCGGAAACATAACAGTGGATAAGAGGTCCAACATGTATGCTCGTGCATACATGTCGATCTCCTCGGGTGGGGCATTGGGAGGTAATCTTGCCTTCAAGTGCCGTCTATCACCGGGGCCTTCTCTTTGTGGCTGCCAAGGTTCACGCAACCAATCTTGTCGCATGTGGAAATGACCCGGCGGCCTCCTAAAGGTTTGCCACTCAACTCGCCCAAACAACTCCATGACGTCCTCCTCCCAATCTTGATCCACATCGCCTGTCACGGGTAGCCCGTCCAACGGTAAACCCCATAACATCAACACATCTTCCATTGTGATCGACATCTCACCCGTTGGAAAATGGAAGGAATGTGTTTCCAGTCTCCATCTCTCAGCAACCGCAGTTATTAGGTCACGGTCTACCTTGATGGTGCCCAATCGAGCGAGATGGTTCAGATTAAATCGCTCGAGAATTGGGGCAATTTGGTCGTCGTACGTGAACGACATAGACCCGGCCTTTGTCTCCATGACGAACGTTGGCTACATTTCATAAAAATGTGTTATTTCTTAAATGAAATTAGAATTACACAATTGAAAAAAATAACAAGATGGCTATATTTACCTCGTCATAAGCACGGTTGGATGCATGCGTTAGATTCAGAGCTCGTAGAAGAGACCCAATGTACGGAATCTCACGTGGAGGCGACAAATCGCCTTCACCGCGACCCCCCGCTCCGGCTCGGCCTCGGCCTCTACCACCTCTACCCACGTTTCTTGCCATTACTATATTAACACATATATTAACATATATTCAATTTGGTACTAATTTATTTGTCGAAATTGGTACAATACCAATTTTATATCAATTTGGTACAAACAATAATAACCAACAATAATCAACTATTTCTTGGTACATATATTAACAAATATATGTTTAATAACCAACAATAATTGAACATGCAATACACAACAATCAATATTGCCAATAATCAACAAATATTCAACAAATAATCAATAATTACCAATAATAATCTAAAATTCTCACAATATTGTCAATAATCTAAATCAATCACCAATAATCTACTACAATCAATTATAATCAACAAATACTCCAAAAAAAAACTCAATTATTAGCCATGCAACTACCATGACACAATTTTTCAAAAAAACCCCAAAAATTCTCACAATATTGGCAATAGTATATATCAATCACCAATAATCTACCACAATCAATAATAATGAACAAATACTACAAAACAACTCAATTATTTGCCATGCAACTACCATGGCACAATTAAAAAAAAAAACCTAAAATTACCTTGAAATGATGATGAAGATCCATGGGAGAAGAAGGAGATCAATGAAGCAACTATGGAGAGCAAGAAGAGGAGAGGGAGAGAAGAATTGGCCAAAAACAATGAAAGAGATGTAGAGGTAGAGGTAGGGAGTAGAAGGGGCGAAATTGAGAGAAAAATAGGGTTAGAGGCAGGTTTGAGGGAAGAAATAAGAAATAAAGGGAAGAGAAAGGGTTTTATGGCAGCACACCTTAGGGGCGCGACTAATACATGCGCCCCTAACGAATTAACTAAAAACAGCTCTCTCGATGCGAGATTTCAGCTGTGTACCATAGGGGCGCGACTAATACATGCGCCCCTATTTTAATTCACAAAAATGGCCAGCATGGGGGTTCGAACCCATGCCCTCACTCAACCCAGCGCCTCCAACCAAACCCCCCTTGCCACTGGACCATTTGTATTTCTTGTAAGGTGTAAAACATTTCTGTTATTAATAGGGTTGTAAGTTTTCCAATTTTTTAATAAAAAACACTTTAATATTTTATTACCTCTATTTATAATAACTATATTCCATATATTATAAATACTGTTATTACATCTATTTATAAATAATATTTTAATAAATAATTTCACAAAATATTTAAATATTTATTACTACTTATAATAATTATATTTAATAACTACTTATTTGTAATAATATATTTATTAATGTAATAATATTTTTAATATATTAGTTCTTCAGCTATGTTTAATAATATTTTTAATATATTTTATAATGTAATAATATTTTTAATATATTAGTTCTTCAGCTATGTTTAATAATATTTTTGATATATTTAATAATGTAATAATATTTTTAATATATTTATTAATTTAATAACTAAGTTTAATATATTTAATATATTTAATATTTATTAATGCAATAATATTTTTAATATATTAGTTCTTCTATTTATTAATTCTATTAAATATATTATTACTGATATTAAATATATCATTGCTTATATTAAATATATCATTACTTATATTAAATATATTATTACTTAATTAAATATATCATTACTTGTATTAAATATATAATATTTATATTTAATATATTATCACATCTATTAATAATAAATATAATAAGTGCATTTTAAAATTACTATTTTAATATATTTAATAAAATGTGTATAAATAGAAAAAAAAATGCCCATAATGTCAAGGGCGCATATATTAGTCGCGCCCCTGATTTGTAGGGCCCACAGATCGTTAATGCACTGCAAACGGCCTTGAATTCAGCAAAAAAAATCAAAAAACTTAGGGGCGCGACTATTAGTCGCGCCCTTGGCCCTCTGTGCAATTATTAGGGTGCCTCCGGTCCTATCTGTTGAAATTTATTGCTGCTAGGTCCTCTATGAAAATTTTCCCATAAAAACAACAATCACAAATGTCATCATTATCTACAAATAAATAAAGTATTTCAAAAAGCTACTAAAATAACAATTTTAAATTTATGTATAATTATTCGAATAATACATAATTTAGATTGCAACCGATCTACAATTTTTTCTCAAAAAAACATTTCCATGACAACAACGATGAAGAATAAGAAAAGAGAAAAGTTATACAAAATAAACCTTGCAGTTGATATAAGAATGATCGGAAAAGATGAGGAATAACATAGATGAGATGAAGAATAAGAAGACAGAAATGAGCGGAAGCCAGTCGATATAAAAAATGATTTCTCTAGACGCGCTACTTCCATCTGCTTGTATAACCGAGCCTGCATGTGTGTCTAAAAACTCTCAAAAATTGGTGCATTTAATGTCGAGAGTGGTTGGAAATTTAATGCCACTTGCATGTATAAGCTCTGTACAAGCAAGCTTCAGCTGCTAGCTGCGTGTATAGAATTTAATTTTTTCTTAAATATCGGAATGAAAATTAAAGTACAGACTCGCAAGTGGAATCTGCTAGAGAAGTGTATTTGCAAATTCATCCGACATTATCTTACATATTTAATTTTATATTTTAACATTATTATTTAAAAAAAACTCGGCTTGAGTGGCCTGGTGTTGAGCTGCTCCGTTACATTGAATTCAGGTCCCACTTCTCCTATTTTTATTTATGATTATTTTCTGATATATTTCATGAACAGCTTCTTTATTCCCAAATCTTATAAGGGCCCAAGATTCTTACAATGTTCTCGCTAATTAATGCGTGGGCTGGGCTTCTACTTTGGCGTTTGCATACAAAACAAACTCACATTTGAGTTTAAAATTGGGTTTAGTACATATTGGAAGGGTGACCCATGTAGTAGACTAATAGTATCTTGGTTGTAATCTATGTTATACAGGTGCAGGTACAAGTATCGTATCGGTTACGGTGCGAATACGGTGATACTTCAATTCCAAAAAAATTTAGATACGAGTGCGGCTATATATAATAAATTTAAATAAAAACTAAATAATATTATAAACAAATATATTTTAAAAAACAAAAACAAACAAATAAATAAGCACCCAGCCGCACCCATCCGCACCCAGCCGCACTCAGCTAGTCAAACCTACTAAAATAATAGAGTGTGTCAAGTGGCGCACCCGATACGCACCGGTGCCGCACCTGTATCCGATACGCACCCGATACCGGTTCTTCTGAATATTAGAATACCGAGGTAACATAGGTTGTAATTAATGAATTTCTTTTCAAAATCCCACCATACATTTTCTTCTTGAATAACACGACGTGTATTGATTCTTTCTGATTATCTTCTTCTTCCCTTCCCTTCTTAGTCCAATAAAAATAACTTAGAAAAGATGTCTGCATGCACTGGGAAGTACCTCCAAGGAAGAGACACTACCAGAATTTTCTTTATTACTGTGGTTAGCTATTGTCTTTTCCGTGGCAACTCTGGCTCCGACGCAAATAAGTAAACTTAGGATTTGGCGCTGATTATTTCCGTGCAAAAGTTCACGGAACAAATATGCATGGAATAAAATGTTCCCATTCCAGGAAAATACAGTCCACGTTTGCAGGGAAATAACTTGAGAGAATAAATTTGCACGGAACTAAGTTTTAAGTTACACAGAAAAACTATACAAGCCTACCCAGAACTATTTCCGTGGGAGGTTACATTTTTTCTGTGGATAGGTACACGGAAATGCTTCCATCCTGTTCAATACTTTTCTTTTCTGAATATAATTTCTTCCTACCAGAGTTTATTATATATATATATATATATATATATATATATATATATATATATATATATAACTGAGATATGATATATCTTAAGAGCTCATAATTAACTAAAAGTTCAACAAAATAATAATTCTCCATACATCATCTTGAAATTACAATGAAAAATGAGATTTCACTGAGAGTGGAAAGAAAAAAAAATTCGAAAAAAAATGATTGGTTGGTGAAATATTGAATTGGAGGAATATCTTTGAACTATCAAATTAAATTCATTCGTAAGAGATCGATGCCACCTGAAACAAAAACAAAAACTTGAATGATTTAATTATAATCAATAGTGCATTATATTATTGAACATGAAAACGAATTAATTGAAAAAAAAATCTAATTGATCTGATTATCCAACACTGTTGAACACACATAGTATAATTGATTGAAAAAAACTCTAATTGACTTAAGCCAACATTGTTGAATAAAGTTTGATTATTATAAAAATCTTATTTAGAGAAACTAGACACTAATTGGAGAGAAACCCTAATTGGAGAAACTCAACAACATTGTATCAAATTTGTAATGAATTAAACAAATCATAAATATGATGATATATAACCTACCTTCATCCAATTACATGTCATGAGCATATGGATCGTCATCTTCATCATCTTGCTCGATGTAGAACTCATTGATCATGAAGCCATCATTGTTGGTGTCACTTTCCATTTCTGGTGGCTCATCAGTTGACATTGATGACAAAAGGTCCACCGGATTGATGGATTGATTGTTAAAGTCATCTGTTTGTTCTTCTTGAAAAACTTCTGCATTTTCTCCAACACCTAACTTTCCTTTCTTTTGTGTTTTCATTGCCACCCACCAATTTTTTCTATCTCCCTTGGTAGAGGCATATGATAGGTAATACACTTGAATGGCTTGCAACGCCAATACAAACGGCTCGTAGTGACGCAGGCGAGAAGCATGCTTAACCTCAACAATGCCACGTTGTTTGTCAACCCTAACACCATTTGTTATATTGAACCAATAACATTTGAAAAGAAGAACTTTGTTACCTCCTTCATATTGTAGCTCAACTACTTCTTGGAGAACTCCATAGTAGTCATATTGTGTGTCACTATCATTTGATTGTCCTTTGATGCAAACGCCGCTGTTTACATATGATTTGTTTTGGCTGTACGTCTCAGTGTGGAACTTAAAACCATTTATTTCATATCCATTATAGCATATTGCTTGTTTATCCGGCTTGAGTCCAAGATTGCGAATGTTGACATCAATGTTGCCATCATGATCAACTATTACCCTCTTACGTAGCCAATCAGCAAATTCATTATCACGAATCTTTTCTAAAGAGTTGATGGATGTAACTTGTCCAGAGTCAATCTTGAATGCATTGAACTCCCTTCATAAACAATAACAATAAGTTATTTCTCAGATATGTTAACCTAAATAGTAACCCTAAATTATGAAACATTAAGTTAACAGTAACTTTAGTATAACATTAGTAGCAGCACTATATATGAAACAATAACGTAAGTTATAAAAAATTAAAGAATTAGCTCATAAAGAACATACTCAACATATGGTTGAATCTCTGGACAATTAAAAAGGACGTAGTTGTGTGCGACCTTATATTCAGAAGGATCAAGAGTCCTTCGAATTTTTCGACCTATCGAAATGCCAAGCATCTCAAATATAGATAGCTTTTTTTTGTGAATGATTCTTTTTCTCTACTATGCATCCTCCATTGTTTGATTGCTCGGCAAAGTAAGATGAACAATATGCAGATATTTCTTGAATTAGAGTTGCTTCGACAATTGAAGCCTCGACTCGTGCTTTGTTCTTCACCTTCATTTTTGTATATTTGTTCATTCTGGAAGGAAGTAAACATTTTTACTTGAAATTGCACTTACATGATCAAGCTATAAGAAATACCTATAAATACATAACGAAGAATAATATACCTTTCACATGCATACATCCATCGGGGACCCACTGACCCGCCTATCTTCGCCTCATGTGCTACATGTATGACTAAATGTTCCATGGAGTCGAAGAAACTTGGTGGAAAATGTTTTTCGAGATTGCAAATCGTTTCCACAATCTCCTTTTCTAGTTGTTCCATACGGTGTGGGTCGAGCTCCTTTGCACATATTTCTCTAAAAAACTTTGAAATGTAACATAAAAGATTCCATATTTCATCGGGAATGAAGTCTCGAAATGCAACCGGAAGGAGACGCTCCATGAAAACATGAAAATCATGACTTTTAAGTCCACTTAATGTGCAATTTGTTAGATTGACGCATCTCGACCAATTGGATGCATATCCGTCGGGAAACCTAACGATCTCCTTAAGCCACTTCATAACTTGACACTTTTCGGAGAGAGTCGAGGCATAAGGAGCCTTGGGCTTTCGCTTGTCCACTGTTAGATGCAATGAGGGTCGGTTGCAGTAAAGTTTCAAATCTTCACGAGCCTTGGTTTTGTTAGATATGTCGAAAAGCATGTAAATCAAATTTTCCGCAAAGTTTTTCTCCAAATGCATCATGTCAATATTATGGCGCAACAAATTATGTGACCAATAAGGCAACTTAAAGAATATGCTTTTCTTTTGCCAATGGTGAATTCTTCCGTATCCAACAATTTGATCTAATTTTGTTATTTTTCCCCAAGTAATCGCATCTAGTTTGTTCAATTCCTCCAATACTTGTTCGCCCGTCAACATTGGTGGTCTAGGATCATTATCGACCTTACCTTTAATAAAATTGATCACATCTTGACGAAATTCATGATTTTCCTCTAGAAAACACCTATGACAACCAAACCATGTTGGTTTATCTCCATTCTCTAGGCGAAAGGATTTTGTTGCACCCATGCAATAAGGGCATCCCAACCATCCATGTGTGCCCCAGTCACTTAGCATCTCATAGGCGGGAAAATCGCTTACCGTCCAAAGAAGCGATGCCTTCATGATGAAATGTTGCTTTCTTGACACATCATACATCTCAATTCCATCCACCCACAAGCTTTTCAGTTCATCAATTAAAGGTTTTAAAAGTACATCGATGTCTCGGCCGGGATGTGTTGGTCCAGGAAGTAGGAGTGCAAGGAAGATGGTATCTTCTTTCATTAGAAGACCAGGTGGAAGATTGTAGGGAAAAACAAAGACCGACCAACAAGAGTAAGAAGCCGCATTCGAGCTATATGGCATGAATCCATCCGTTGAAAGTCCGAGCCTAACATTGCGTACCTACAGTAAATGCATCATCATTAAATTACATCACAAAAATGAAATATTATCTGAAAATTTACAATCTGTCATGTACTCTTGCAGATCAAACTCATTGTATTGTAAAGCAAATTTACCTCTTTGGCAAAATCATCATTTAACTCATCAAATTTAATCCAAGCCTCACTATCAGCTGGATGCACCATCATATTCGGTTTTTCTCTATGACCTTCCTCGTGCCACCTCATATGGTTTGCAGTGGCCTCTGTAATGTACAATCTTTGCAACCTCTCTGTAATAGGTAGATAGCGAAGCACCTTCCTTGCTCTTGGCTTTCCTTTCACGTTGGCAACTGATTGTTCATATCTCGATTCGTGACAAACATCACACTTAATCTTATTAATGTGTTGCTTATAATACAACATGCAGAATTTGGGACAAACATCTATTGTCTCGTATGTCATACCCAGTGCCTTTACCATTCTCTTCGATTGATAGAAATTTTTTGGTAATTTATCATTTTCAGGAAGCATGTCTTTTATGAGACTCATCATTCCATCGAAGCAACTTTGACTCATGTTGTGTTTTGACTTTAAATCTAAGCATTTTGTAACAGCCGATAACACGTTGTATCTTTCACATTTAATTTTGTTTGCACCTAACTCAATTTCCCATAAAGGTTGCTCTGATGCAGTTAGCATGTCGAAGAAATCTTTAGCTTTTCCTCTAGGTACCTCTTTCTCGTACCGGACATCCCAACGAAAATCAGGACCTGCAGCATTTATGAGCATCTCATCCATCTGATCAACATCCTGGTTTAATGTTGCTGGAGAGGGTGAATGAATTGTAACATTAGAATATGGCTCTCCGTGTTGAGTCCATTGTTCGTAATTGTTACAAAAACCATCTTTGTAAAGATGCAGCCTAGCTATTGTTGCAGGATGGTTGTAAAAGTTCTGACATTTTTTGCACGGGCATGAAATATATTTTTCTCCATTACTCATGGTAACAAGAGAAGGATTAGAAAGTGCTAGCTGAACAAAGGACTTAACTCCATCAACAAAAGTTGGATCCACTTTTCCATTAGATAAGCAACGCTTATACATCCATCCACGATCTGTGGCCATAAATCATTAACCTGTGATGTATGTGAAAATGGTGTATGCTATTGTTTAAATCCAGAATCCAAAATAGATATCATAAATTTTGAGGTCTAATTAAAACACTAAAGAGAACCTGATAGCTCAAAGTGAGAAGAGAAGCACCAGACTTGAGGTCGAGGTCAGTGGCGAGGTCGAGTTTAGTTTGAGGTTGGGTAAGAAAGAAAGTATCGATGGATCTAGTTTAGTTTGAGGTCGAGGCCAGTGGCGAGGCGATAAGGTTGTGTCTAGAACTACACTGTGCCTTTGGATAGTTTGAGGCGATAATGGTCTTTTTTCGTATATTGGTTTTACGCACAAATGTAATGGTCTTACCGATGGAAATAATGGTTTTACTGATGGAAATAATGCAGTACCCTTTTAATTTTCAAAGTGAGCTCCTAACGTACCCAATTTGTACGCTATTAACAATTTTTTGCTGCTATAAATTCATCCCATCCCAGCAACAATTTTTGCCCCAGCAACAATTCTTGCTGCTATAACCAACCCCGACTACACTAGTTTCAAATACTACAAAGGAGAACTTCAAATACTACAAATATGCTATCAGTAGCATCTCCTTGCATCAGCTATCGATATTTCAAATACTACAACTATGACAAGTATGAACTTAAAATACCACAAGTTCAAATATTATAAGTTTAAATACTACAAAGTTCTTGCAAGCAATTTAAAATATCCATAACATGGACAATGTTTCACATCCCAGTAGCATCTCCTTGCTTCCCAGTACCATCCTGACTATGCAGGACAATATCCATTTACATTTATGTTTTTCAATAGGAAAGGGCAAAGGGGATGCAACTTGATCCTGACTATGCAGGGAGAAAAGATATTGAACTCTTCCGTCTAGCTGCTATCAAGAAAAGCCACGGAAGAGATTGGGGCTTTGGGAGCAAATTTGAAGATAGTATGCCAACAACATCAACGTCGAGAGCAAGAGCCACTTCTACTTCATTTGTGCTGACAACAAAAATGGTAGAACAATGCAACCTAGAGTTCAATAAAATCCTAGAAGAACGGGATACTCGTTTTAGCGAGGAGACTGACAAGAGGGATAAAATAATAGAAGGTTTTCAGGCTCGTTTCACTGAAATGGCAAACAACCATGCAACTGAACAGGCAGAATTGCACTTTGTTATTAATCATCTTTATGCGATGAACGGAGTGCAAAAGACAACTTATCAGTTAACAAAAGACTAATGCAATTATTGATTGATAATCCTTTGTTGATAGCATTTCTATGGTTGCTTAACCCTATCACTAATACTACTTTATGTTATTAATTGCACTCATAGGGTCATGGTTCTATTTCCCAACCGTTTCACAGTGCTATCAGCCAATCGTTTCAAACTGCTCTAGGGATGCGTCTACCTTTATCTCATGTAAGTTCTCTTCGACCATCATCAGTACCTCTATATGCTGATACAAAAACTTTTTATTCATTGTATATTTCACTTGTAGGGTCATGGTTCTGTTTCTCCGACTACTCAAGGAGCCGTAGGAATTAATATGCCTTTATTCCAAGTAAGTATGCAAATAACTTAGTTCTAGTTTGTGTTTTTGGAATTCTTGCTGAAATTGTAAAAAAGGTATAAAACAGTGTATTCAGAAAGACTACTTGTTCATAACTTCAAATCAAAATTTAGGAATAATACAAAGAGTGTTTATGTGTGTTGTTGACAATTTAATTTTTGTACTTAGGATAATGTTGCCCTTAATTATAGTGCACTATTGGGAATGCAAGTGTCTGCCTCCTAGATGCAATTACCTAACTCTCAGGTAAGAATAAATCAAATAGAATTCATAGTTGATGTGTGTGTTGGGAATTAAAATGTCCCAAATTATGCTACTCGTGCAATATTAAATTATATTGATGCTTTGACAATAAAATCCTAATTCTCTTTTTCTGGTGCTATATACTAGGGAGTAGGAATACAAGCATTTGCAGCTCAAGCCTCAAATGGCGAGGCAGCCATGAGTCAATGGTGCACGGGATCAAATCGGGACAATCCATTATAGTTTTTTTTATTTTTGGAAAAATGAAATGCTCTACATTTTGTTAATTACCAGTAGCATGGGATACATGCGATATATGAGATACAGTGGCATGGGATACAACATTTTGTTATTTAGCAGTAACATGGGATACAGGTGATTCAGGTTCATATTTTGCGCAGTTCAGACTTGTAAATTTTGGTAAAACTTGCAATTGGAAAATTTTGGTAATACTTGCAGTTGGTACTTTCATATGATATATAATTTAAAGTCATTATCAATGTATATTTGTTTATTAAATGTGATAATTTTACATTTCAAAAAATGTGCTACTGTGATAAATAATAGATTTTACTGTAAAAAATGGATTTCTAAAATAATATTTACTGATGGAAGTAATGTAACACTAGCGGCAGAAATGATGTTCCAAAAAAATGGATTTCAAATTAATACTGATGGAAATAATACAAACTACCGACAGAAATAATATTGTTCAGGAAGAATGGATTTCAAAATTAATTTATTTTCTGATGGAAATGATGGACCTACTGACAGAAATAATAATAAATCTGCACAATTATAAAATTATTATATATGTTATTTCCGTGGATTGCTTTAAATTTTTTCTGTAGAAGTATAAACCAGGGAAATAATATGACTATTTGCCTGGATAACTCAGTGGGGCCACGTCTGACGAAAAATGATTATGTATGACTTGTTCCGTGCACAATCCAGGGAAATATTGAATGGTACCCACGAAACTAAGAAGAGAGGAACTCAGACGCTAACTCATTTCCGTTGAATCACTTTCGTGGTTAACTCCACGGAAATATAGTTTTTCCCTGGTATTCTATGTAAAAGGTAGCTTTTGTGTCGAGAGCAGTTCCCTGAGAGCTTTTTCCTGATTAATTCAGAGAAATGATGCTTTTTCCCTCCTTACGATCAGGGAAATGACATTTTTCCTTCCAGAGTAACAACGACAATTCTAGTAGTGAGAAACTATTCTTTTCAAGAAAACATTTGACAAAACATATGAAATTGGCACTTAATTAATTAAGCCAAACAACTTTTGCTTTCATGGAATCATTTGGGTCCCTCAACCTGCCCCTATATATGTCCTTTGTACAACTTCTCCAGTCAATCAATAATGTCAATGCAAACTAGTCAACACTCCATTTTTCATTTTTATATATTAACTTATCAAGGGGAAAGAAGAGAAATAAATATACTTTTATTAATTAGCTTTCTATATTTGCATTTTTGGTCTTAATACTATTTTTTGGTTTCGTTTCTCTTGCTGTTCCCAATTTGGTAAATAAGTTGGAAGGACGTCTTTCTTTTGACTTCTGCTCAACGTGTTATATGGAAGTATGTTAGCCTATAACTTCAAGAAAATGTGTTGCACATTAAAAGAATAACTAACCAACCATATGATAAATTGATAATGTCACCAAAATAACAAAGTTTGCATGACTACGTACGTAGATAAGATTCTTCGTGGAGTGAAGTTAGCATCTAATCTAAAGCAATGTAACTGATGTTAACATCTGATATAGACCATGTAACACATAAATACAATTTGTTTTTTTATATTGAGTAAATATCATGGAACTAACAGAAAATAAATAAAAATGAAAGAGCCATATGAATAAATTGAGTTTCTCGCAATGAGTTCCTCTGTGTTGTGCAGAGATGGCAACTATCTATTAAGAATAATTTGAAAGAGAGACTGACAACTGATTTCAAAGATTCCTCTATAGAAGACAGAATGTAGAAGATGAGTTGATAATTTTGATAACAAAAATTGAAATCAAAATTTCAAAAAAAAATACCAATTTGTAAAATAGAAACAATTAAAAAATATGTACTTGAGATTGAACAAATAAATTGAGAAAAATTAGACAACGAATGACTGTATGCTTTTTTATTTTTGAGAAAAAGTGGAGGTACCCACCTGTTTCGTTGAAACAAACTCCTAGTACAAAACTATGTTCTTCTAGACCCAGGTAATACCTGTACCAACACATGGTACCTTCTAAACCAAACCTTAATTGTCTGTTCATCACATTACTTCTAGACTATCCTAATGTATTAATCGTCTCATTACAAAAATTGTCACCAACATCAACAAAAACAGGACAGTTAGACAAACCAACAATTATATCTCCTTCATTACAACAGAAACCAAAATAGAACAAATCAACCTCAAATCAATTCTTTCAACACTCAAGATACAGGACGCTTTCAGACGAAGGTCCTGCTGGTATTCCCTCTTCCAACCGATCCACATGCTCCGTCATCACCATCAGGTTTCCTCTGCCTGGTGTATGTCTTGGCAAAGAATGACTGTATGCATGCTTAACTCCAATAACAAAGAAAAGAAATGACAACATCACAACTTAGAGAGCAGAGGAAGAAACAACAAGGGAGAGGCATCATGACTTAACAGGTTGATTGATTGCTTGATTTTAAAAAGTTAAACCTTAGCTAGTGCCAACTTTAAAACAACTAATCCTCTTCCGTTGTTGGTCTATTTTGATTGCAAGGGTCTCAGTCGGCGTTAAAAGATTGCAAATATAGATACATATAAAAGAGCAAGGCTATTGTAACAGTAACAAAATTGATGCAGATATAAATGCTCCAGATATTACCAAAAATAATGATGCAACAATAACAGCCAGCTATTATGACCTGTTACTTACAGTGGTAATAGCATCAATTGTAGCAACTGTAGAGGTTCAGTAACTTTTTACTAAGGGAATTACATCGCATGAGGTTGGAAACAAAGTATAACAAATTAAACCTACTGCTAGAGTGCTAGCTATGTAATATGTAAATCAATCTATGTACTGATATGTTGTGCTTCTCGTTGATCTCGAGTGTCTTAATTACAAATAAAGCCTATACCATAATTCACAAGGTTTTTGGCCACTGAATTAAGAGATGCACAATCAATAGTATTATTTTCATTTTCAATTGTTTATCATTAATCAATAGTAACATTAGGACACTTTTAGTTCATATGTTGTGAAGTTCAAGTAATTAAACTCTAGTGCACTATTGCTAATTAATGACCTAAAAATTCACCGTGATTTCATGCCACCCCTAAATGATAGATGTGAAATATTTGATCATATATTCTCAATCACTTAATCGCAAATGTACAATAATGTTTACATGTGTAATATCATACATCTCTCAGTCTCTCTTATTACTCTCTGTTTTTTTCAAAAACATAGCTGCAAAAGTTCTCTTTCTCGCTCTAAAAGCGTCGGAACAGCTGCCAAGTTCTTATATATCTCGCTGACTCGCTCTACACACACACAGAGCAACGATTTTAGGGAGGACAAGTGGTAAATATATACCCTATATTCCTATATATGAAGCCTAGTCTAGGAGATATATAACACTAATTAATTTCTAAAGTCCCATAAGGCATCATCACATTGTGGCAGTTCTGTTCATCAAAAGTATCTATCTGCATCAATGGAGTAGGCGGTTTTCCGTCTAGCTGCAATGCTACAAGCTTGTCGAGTGTAGCCCAGTCGGTCGGTACTGTTGCAACAGCAGAGTTCTTCAAGGGAGGAAGCTGCGCGAATATTTCATGCATGGTACTAGTGTTGAAAAGAGATTTTCCAGGGGGTACATGGCTTATGTTGAGATTATCTAGCTTGTTATTACTGGAGGAGTCCATTATGGAATAATTGTTGTCACAATCATCCGATGCATTATCATGAAAGTGTATCTTCTTTTTGAAAACCTTACAAATGACCCATCCTTCGTCTTGTGTTGCTTCTTTCATTGAATACTGTATCTGTGTTAATTAAACATGTACCAGGAAAAGTCATTATGCATAGTATGTATTTTCATGTTTATCCATAAACTTTGAAAAGAAGGTCATACATAGAATCTTTATTCATACAAGTTGGCACCATCTCACTAATAATATTATACACATAATTTATGTAATATAGTTTGTAATCAATTAGTGTGAATTAGCTGAGATTCTGAAACATACAATTGAGCTTTGTGAGTTGTTATTTGAAGTATCATCAAGCCGATACTCGTGCATAATCCAGTCGGACTTCCTGCTGTGTGGGGCCCGGCCTTTGTAGAATACCAGTGTCTTTCTCAGGCCAATGCATCCTGAGCTCGTTCGGATGACCTTGTCTCTGCCTGTGGCCTTCCAAAATCCTGATGCGGTTGCACGGTTGGTCCGTGTACCATACAAGTATTTCTTACCATTGTTGCTGAATAGGTACCATTCGTTCTGCGGCCATGTCCCTATACTACATTTCTCTGTACAAGCAATCAAGTACATAATAAGGCTTTCAAATTACACTACAAAAAGACTTGCAGGAAAAATTTATTTTAAATTTTTCAAGTTGTTAACATTGCTTCATTTGAGTTAATCCTTAATAGTGCTTGTAAGCTTTATAAGGGCTTTGTTTTAGTTCTAAAAAAAATATTCACCCCATCTAGTAACCATTTTTTTACGTAAAAATATCAAGGCCGAGTCCCCATTTCATATAACCATGAAAAATAGTTATTATAAATAGACATATAAGTTCCATGGGACCATGACTGTGATACCTTGAATGTCCCATGGTTCAAGCTTGTTAAGATCAACATCGCAGATAAAATCCAGACCCCTCGTATCAGAAGCGATCTTCTTTCTCAAGTAATAGTTAATCAACTCTTCTTCCGTCGGGTGAAAACGAAAACCAGGAGCCACCCAGGATTGCCCATGTGCTGTTATGTTCATCCCCTTAAGTTGTCTTTCTCTCAAGTTTTTGTAATTTGGTTTCTCTTAAATATTTATGGAAAGAAGGAGAAATGTATAGCTTGTGAAAATGGTATACGAGAAAGAGGTAACATATATAGTGAGCGATCGAGTAGACTGATGACATGTACTTGGTATACTCTTAATTTAATGTGCATGGTCAGTTTTGATATGATAGAGAAAAGCCACCAACTCTAGTTTCAGAAAAGGGATCAGTTCTGGAGCTGAGAAGAATGAGAAAACTTTCTATACATATGGAAACAAGAATATATTGTTTCCCCTGAAATTAATTCTCACTATGTCCATTGGTTTCTATGCATGTTGTTGAATAGATTAAACTGATATCCGGATTATTATCATTGACAGTTTAATTCAAGTGAATTTTTAGGGCTACTATGATTAATTATTATTTTATGTGCCAGATATAGAAAAAATGGGATAATGGTACACTGTGACACAAACCAATCAATGTACCAACTGTTGAAAATTGAAAGTAAAGGATAGTTGTACCAGCTGCACAGGTACAAGTATAAAAGGAGATAGATAGGCATGTAAAAAATAAAAATAAAAACGTCAATGAAATGACTCAACTGTTTTCATCATTTCTCAAAAACCAACACATGCAGAATTAGAGGGGTTCTGCACACATGTTAATATAGGTTGAACAAATCTCGAGACGATGTGCACCACACGATTCTCATATAATAGCTCAGCGCCGTGCAGTTGAGGATCCCAATTGTACCATATGTAATATGTATACCAGTCCTGGAAAGATATAAAGAAAGAAAATAAATCAAAACATAAATCATTTATACCTTTTGGCATCATGATGAGATCAGGAAGTGAAAGAAGTAAAGAACATAACACTGCTTTTTGGGTCCTTTTCTATCTTTCCGGAAATGAAAAGATTTTCAATTTCTATCCATTAATTCGATTATAATTGCGCGTAGGTTATATATCATGAATCTGAGAAAATGACCACGTACGTACCACTGTCCCTATCTAGTACATTAAAATTTTAAAATAAAACCTACTAGCTTTGTTTTGAAGCATGAGATTGGTATCAAGGAATCTTCCACTTTGGCGTTCTTTTTCTAAAAGTTCTTTCCTTTGGTTAGCCAATAAACTTATACTAACTCGAATTTTGTAAGTATATATCTAAGATTTAATAGAATTTGGATAGCCAGCCAATGTTAAGTCCATATAATGGAATGTACAATATTCTTTTATTCAGGGTAATTAAACAACAGAAGAAATTTCTTTTGAAGAATATGCTGAAATGATAGTTTTATAATTCCATATATATATGACAATAAACGAAATGAACATTCTCAACATAAAATGCTCTGCATGTTCTAAACAATAAAACCATTGATAAATGGCACACATATATTTAGAAGTTAAGTGGTTAGAATTATTAATGCGCCAGTCCCACTGCATTCCCTTTTCCTTCCTTTTTTTTTTCTTTTTTTTACTAATTTGTTCCCATTTGTTGCCAATATGTAGTAAAACAGTATTATGGGCTACATTGCTAGAACAGAATAGGTGCATACTTTGGGTCAGAAGCTCAGAAGAGATGAACCACTTCAACTACATTTTATTTGGGCCAAGGATTATATTATATATATCATATGAAATTAGTGCCAAAGTCTTCTGTGGGCCTATTGTACATTGAAGAGCACTGTTTAGAGAAAATTATAGGAACGCAATTATATTCGTACGGATTCAGAATTTTCGTTGGGGGCAAGATTTATATTTTTTTTCGAAAGAGACAAAATGACGTAGATTTTTAAATATACATGATTATTTTGCAAAAAAAAAATTCTAGAGGAGGCACTTGCCCCCAGGAGTACATTGCATCAGCCCCTATTATATATATTATATATTCTAAATTAATTTCTCACCTTTGTGTCATAAATTGAAGAAACTTAATTAAATATATATTTACAACTAATAGCTATGGTGCTTGATCTAGCACAATTCCTTCCATCCTTTGGTGCTTGATCACCAAATCTATTGAAAACATATTCCGCCATGCAATGAAGAATTTAATCAGAAAAGCTGACAAACCATACAAAACACAAGGGAGCACAAAAGCAAACCACGCCGCAGCATCAGAAGCTCCGGTGCTCCGATCGTAGGCTCTCAAGTAGTCAACTAGGAGGTGTTTATCGTCTATGGCTTTTACATCAAACCGGGTGTAACAGGCATTGTTGTGCACTTTGCTGGATATATCAGGCCTAGTCGCACGCTACCAGTGCCACGTTCGGAACAAACCAAATAATTCTCTCAAGAAAAAGCACATCAGTAGGATACAGAATTGCAGCAACGTTTTACTGTTACCCAGTGAATTTGATGCGTCAGTGTACACTGTACAGTAGAAAAATAAGTCGGAAACTTAGTATCCTTTTCAGGCGCATAATTTTCATCACTCACTGAGAATTTGGAAAATGTTTTTATATCAGTAACCTACATTACATGAATGATAATAAAAAAGCTGCATAAGTGCAACTTTGTGCTGAATATATATGAATCCAATTTTAACACAACGCAATCAATAGTGACAGCGTAATTTTGAACTTATATCCATCTGGCTGAACTGGATAAAATATGAAATATATGCAACAGTCAAAAAGTTTTGAACTTATATCCATCTGACTGACCTGTATATATGCAACAGTCAAAAAGTAACAATATATCGTCAGCACATGTAAATGACGGTAACTGTAATAGTCTCAAACTAGGGTATGAGTTTGCATTGATTAGATATCAGCAGAATAAAATCTCAAGACTAAACTGATACCAATTGCATGTTTGTACCCACGATTCAGCAACTCAGAAGAATATGTACCAGCACATATGGCAGAATGTTACATAGTAAGATTACAACACAATTTTGAACTTAATTAACACGCAGGCTGGGCTAGGTAGAACAGTATTCATAATTTTGAACTTACATTCAACAGTGAAAAAGCATACTAGTAAAAGTAAAACTAGAAAAAAAATCAACTTGCTATCTGAACACTTTTAGACAGCCCCAATAATCATGCAACAAAATATATAGCATTCACAAATCAAGCCCTATCAACTATGCATTCACAAAACATACCTGTTTCCATGACAAAATATACCTGCATCCACAAAAAGATACTTCTATAGCATCAAACAAAAGGTTGATAGGTTAATATGTGCCTCACTTCATCATTTCGATGAGAAGGTTCCTTCGCCGTCTAGATGGACAACTAAGTATACCATCCAACATATCAGGATTCTTGATGAGGAAGATGTATGCCTTGTCCATTTCTGGCTCATCAAAATCCAACTCCTCCAACAACTTCCAGATTTCACTTTTCGACACTTGATGTACTTCTTGAGATTTGACAACATCAGTGGTTGATTTCATAATGGTATCTATAACTGCTTGAATCGATCCTCTCACAGACTCAATATGCTCATCCTCTGAAACTTTCCTTCTTGTCCTTTTGCCGGGAGAACTACCTTCAGCTTGGTTCTGCAATGCTAAAGTATTGACATTTGTTGGCATGTCATCGCCGTCCAACCTTACTTCATCATTAAATACCATACAATCAACTTCTTCGATACTATTAGCATGGTTTTCCTCTTGTTCATTTCTGAATTTCTTTCTAATCTCTCTAGCAGTTTCGGCCTCATCTCTCATTGCACGATCATCAGGATGAGCCTACAAATAATGATTTACATTTGCATTTGAGATGAAAGTATTGGATTTGTTTTGTTTTTTATAGAAAGGTTAGTTTGTATTAAGTTTTGAAATGAGAAGTACCAGAAAGCCTCAAATATATCAGGTTTATATTACTACTAAATTACTTTAATCACTTGCAAAAGCATCTCAATAGCAGACTAGTTATGGACTGAAATCATTGTAGTAACCCTATATTGGAATGCACTTCCACTTTCTGACAATGTGCGAAATCAAGTAGATTCATACTTTGTGGGTTGATTGAAATATTTGTTGCCACTTCTTGCTTACCTATTGCATTTTCATACATTATTAATGTAACACAGTTTCAAATTTAACTAACACAACCAATTATGGTTTTTCACAGATATAATAGCTAAATTGGTTGACATGGGTAGAGAGCCTGATGCCAGAAGGGTTTAGGGTTTAGGAACAATCATGTGACAGCAGAGACAGCAAATTTGAGCTAACCAGATTCAGGTCAGGATGGGATTGTTGAGGAGAGGCATCAGTAGGAAGCGGCAGCGGTAAGTTCATTCGTTCAATAAAACTCTGCATCTGAGTGTTGAATTGGGCCGTGAGCTCGCTCGTGAGGTCCGCCTTCTGTTTTTGCAGGGCCGCTTCCATTGTACGGTCGAAATTGGACATGGTGATGCATTCAGCATGAGACGTCCTCCTTGGCCCTGTTCCGTATATAGTTTTTATGCCAACATTCGCGGAGTAACCTCTCAGCCTCCCTGGATGCTCAGGCGTCCCAATCGAAGCACACAAGATGTCATTGTAGCGATTCGGCTGAAATAACCCTTGAGAGACTTCTTCAACCTTAGATTCCTGACACGAAAGAAATCACGTTAGAATATGATATTGATATCGTTCAACATAATTTTGAATGAGTGAAAGGACATACCACTCGCTGGAGGACCTCTCGAGTCGCCGGGTTCGGAACTTCATAAACTCCCTCGCTTACAAGTTTTGCCCTCGCCCTCAACCACCTCCAGCTCCTCAAATCGACCGATGAACTGATACCAGACGAGGATGAACCCGACAAAATTATGTCTTTATCCGACCACTTCGAAATCACACCTTTATAACCGCCCGATCCAAGTCTATGAGGATGGATGTTTTTGCTTGCCGCCTTTTTTGCTTGCGCACTCTTCTTCTGTCAATAAAATTGAATGATTTGTTACTACTATATGAAAGAATTTCGAGTTTGAAACTATTTAACACAATTTTAATGGATTTTCATGATTTGGATTAAACACGGATTTAATACCTTGATGATTCGAATTAAACACGGATTTAATACCTTGAACTCATCGCTGGCCTTCTGCATTTTGAACTCCTCCCACTCCTCCTCTGATATAGTGAAGTCATCACATGGGTTTTTTGGATTTTCGGGATTTGCATTGATGATGTATTCTTTATGCAACCTAGTTTTCCAGCTATTCCAACGCTCACCCATGAGTTTAACAATCTTTTTCTTGTGAGCGTCATCCTTGATGTTCCAGAAATCCTGAAAGAAACAAAAATATTTATAATTTAGCATTCATAGTACATATAGTATGCAATTTAGGGTGTAGGGTTTAGCAGTTTACCTTAACTTCCTGCCAGAGGTCCTCTTTTAATTTATTATCAACCTCCTTCCAAGACTTTATTGTGCATGAAACTCGACTTCTTACCAACCATCCAGTGTAGGTTGAGAAATTGTTACCATACTCACCGATTGGTGTGCCGTCATGTGTGAACTCAATGTGTCTGTCCGCGCTATTTTTTGCATGTATCTTCTCACAATTGGTTCTCGATCTTTTACCGATATTTTTCGTGTGTATCTTCTCACAATTGGTTCTCGATCTTTTACTGCTATTTTTTGCACGAATCTCCTCAGAATTGGTTGTCAATATTTTACTGGATCTCAATGACACCGGTGACATGACTGTCAATAAAAAAATCAAATATATTTAACTTCAGGTAACAAGTGAAAATTTGACTGAGTCTTCTTGTATGTTAGGTTATACTACCATTCCCATTTAATCCCCAATTCAATTTAACCCCAATATACAATCACAATTCAGTAAACAAACATCTAGAAGGCCAGAGAGAACAGCGGTATGGAGAAACGGAGAAAGAGATCGAGCGTTGAACAGATGGAGAGAACATGTGTAGAGCGGAGAGAGGTCACCACTTCAGTTTCTCCAAAAGAGAGATCATATCAGAGAAATTACCTTATCCAGCGAGGGAGAGGGAGAGGGAGAGGGAGAGGCAGAGAGAGAAGAGAGAGGTAGCAACGGGGACCGGCGCCGTTGATGGCGCGGAGCGAGAGCAAGGGTTAGGGTTAGGGTTAGGGTTCGCGGCTCGAATGAGGGAGTGATGGATCGATCTGTGTGACAAGGGAAAGGTCGAAAGGATAACCAGCTGGAGTTCAGACATTGCGTCGTACGCGCACAAAATCTGAACCATTCAATTGCGTTAAAATTTGTGCAAATAAATTTTAAAAATGTATATCTCTGAATCAAATCTAGACGATCTGTTACTTACAGCGCATTAATTTATGACCGTCTGATCTGTACGACGGTGCTGCACGGCACCAAATCCGTTCCCAACCAATTCATACTTCGTAGCAAATATATTTAAAAAACGCATTTAGAACGATTTTTAATTGAAAAGAAGCGTTGCGAAAGGTTCATACATTCCAAGATAATACACGAAAAAATTGTCTTAAATTCATCCTAGTGTCACCTTTTAATGCACTAGAGGATTTTGAAGCCCTATTTTCATTCTCTAGTTTATTTAACTTGGACTCATGTTTTTCAATTTTAGACTCATAGTCTTTTGCATTAGACTCAAGTTCAAGATTTTTTCGTTTCAACTCCTCAATTGTGTTATTTTCAATATATATGTTGCAAGAGGGTCAACTAATCTAGATGTTGCATTTTCAGTAAAACTTCAATTGTATTTTCAATTTCATTCCTTGGAGATACTGAAATTTCATTATCCCTAATATATAAATATGAGGTTGAGTCTACCTCACTAGCTCGGCAAGATGAAGTTGAGCATTCTAATTCTGTCTTGCAGTATCAATTTGCCTTTTGATTTGACTATGTCGTTATCAGATCAAATCGGATCATCCTCCACATCCTTTGATGGAGCCTCTCTTCTACTACAATTTTTAACAATTAATTTTAGATTCGTTAAATATATTTCTTTTAAAATTGTACACAATCAAAATATTTTAAGAGAGTATTCCAAATTTCAAAAGCACTATCAAATTCAACTCCATTAATTATTTCAAATATAAACTCATCAATGAGACAAAGTAGGGCACTAATGGCACGGGGATTTTCTCTCTTTTATTTTTGCAATTTCCTTTGTCTTTACTGTTGACTTCAACATTTTCTTTCATTTGTTGATTTGCAAATAAACTTGAATTTAACTATTTCTCTGTTAAGAACTTTAAGGTGTTGCTTTGAGAATAAATGTAGAGCTTGTCAAGATCTTTCCAAGCTTCAAAAAGCACTGAAATCGGAGTTACAAGTAAAAAATTATGACCGTTTGAAGAAAGACATTTTCTTTGAAATTTCCAAATCGTTACCAACCCGTTCTAACGAGTCAGAACCAGTCATAATAGGTTACATGAGCTGCTATAACGAAAGGGCTATTTTTGGAGCAAAACAAAGCCTCACAGAGGCTTGCGTTATCGTAATGCATGGCAAACCCGTCATAATGGATTCCAGACCCGTTATAACGAGTTTCTAAAGGATAAGGGCCTATAAGTCAGTCAGAGAAGTATACAAGGGAAAACTGAAAAGGTGCCAACTCGTTATAACATGTTCTATAACGGGTTGATGATTTTCTGTAATGGAAGTAGCCAGATCAAAATTTCAAGACACCAAAAAGTGCCCAGCCTGTATATATACTTAGGGGATACGAATCAGAAGCATCAAGACAACCCTCTCCAAGCTTACAAACACTCAATTGAGCGCTAGAAAGAGCACATGAGCCTTCTCCTACAACTAACTAAACCTGAGAGAATTAGGATATATACAATCATCTAATTGTCGATCCGAGACCACTTATTCTAGCTAGCTTTGTTAACTTTTTGGTGCACTATATTGTGTTATTTAGTAGTGCATTCATGTCTTTAATTGTGTAGTCAATCGGACATTTTATCTTGTAGAGTGGTGTAGCCCCTTGCATAGGTTTAGAAATCTAAGATTGGTTTGCTTATTGAGAAGAAACCAAAGATAGGTTCCGCAATTGTAAGGAACACTTATTGTTTAGTTGATTCGGTCTAGGAATGAAGTTTTGGTTCTAGGAGTCTCGTGGATGTAGGTCTAGTTTGTTTGTAGGCCGAACCATATTACATTACGTGTTCTTGTGTTCTCTTGATCTCTCTTACTATTTTCTCTCTTTACTATACTTGTATTTTGTTATCTTGATTTGCTCAATTGCTATTAGTTCTTGTTTGCTTGTGATTTTAGTTAGGTGATTAAGGTTCAAAAGTTTGAATTGTAATTGTTAAAAATGCTTCCGCACTAGACTATATATATCAAGCCTCGATATAGTCTGACAATTCAGGTCTTCTAAAGATTAACTGTTTTAGTTCACGAATAATTTCGAACGAACTTGTAGTAATTTGAGTTTGATTCAATATTATTCTGAACTAATTTGATTTGCTTTGAAATTAATTTCAAATTAAAATTGAACGAACTAATTTTAAATTTTTTTCTGATCGAATTGGAATGAATTATGAATTACAAATTTTTCTTGCACTCTTAACCCATACCCAGGAAAAAAAATGCTCCGAACAGGCCTTAATTGCAGTGCTTCCATTAGAATAAAGATGTAAAAGATCTTTTATGCTTAAATCCTCTGCCTCTGATATACCATACAAAGTTTCTTTCCTTTTTATTGTAGTAGTTAATATTGCAGCGATGACCCGTTACATGTAACATGGTGCTCATACAACCCCAATTAATCTAACCTAAAGGCCTTGCTTGTCTTTCACTATAATACAGTGAGATGTGACAGTTGTCAGTTCAATATTTAACGGGAGGCATATCGTATTAACGCTGGATTGCTACTCTAGCACAAGTCAAACTGATGTATGTATATATTTTAGGGTTCGTTTGGTAAAATATTTAATCACAATAGAAGGGCGTAAAAATATAATAGTGTGATTTTGGAAAAGTGAGAGAAATGCTATTATGCTTTGCAAAGCACGTGCTTTCCAAAGCATAATAGCATTTCTCGAAAAAGTGATTATATCTTTTACTAGTCGGAAGAGTCAAATTGTCGTATCGCAAGTGTGAATTAAAATAGTAAAAATGTTAATAATTATGATAATAATAATGATGATGATATAATATGATAACAATAATAAATTAAATAATATGATAAATTAATAATAATATGCATTATTTTCTATAATAAAGAAAATAATAATATTGATGATAATAATAATATAATAAGAGTAAGACTATGATAATATGCATATGACACACTTTTTCTTCCTATGCAATTCTGACCATCAGATCCTTGTCAATATTCGTGCCAAAATAAAAATCACTTTTAACTCTCTCTCCTATCTTGATTCTGGTGTCCTTCTCGATTCTGCATTTATTGCACAAATCTTAACAGAATCCGATGGTCAGAAATTATATAGGATGAAAGATTGCGTCCTATGCATATTACCATAATCTTACTCATATAATAATATTGAGTAATAACATAATACTAATATTGATAATATAAGAAAAAAATAACAATTATAACGATATTGTTAATTTAAAATAATAATAAAGTAATGATACAATATAATATAGAATATTTATAACAATAATAATAATAATAATAAAGTATATAATATATAAAAATATTGTTAATTACAAATACAATACAACGTAATAAAACGAATAAAGATAATTACAGTAATAATAATAATAACAATAGTATAAAATTATAATAATATGAATTATTTAAATAATAATAATAATAATTAATAGTACTTATTAATATTATTTAATAATATAATATAATAATATTAATAAAATTACTAATAAAAATATATATATAATATACTAAAATATTTTTTATTATAAATATAATACAACATAATCAAATAATAATGATAATTATAGTAATGATAATAACAATAATATAAAAATTATAATAATATTCAGTATTTTAAAATAATAATAAAAATTAATAGTACTTATTAATATTATTTTAATAATAAAGATATTATAATAATAATAATAATAATAATAATAATAATAAAGTATATATAATATACTAAAATATTTTTAATTACAAATGTAATAAAACTTAATAAAAAATAATTATAATTATAGTAATAATATAAAAAATATAATAATATGCATTATTTAAAAAAATAATAAAAATTAATAGTAATTATTAGTATTAAAATATTGTTAATTACATTACATATTTCGTTGTTAATTTTACCATACAGAACAATATATTTTAGTATTCCATCTATATAATGGTATAACGAAATATCCTATTTTACCTACTATTTTATTATTTCATATCGCGTTTGACATTCCTCATGTGTTGGAATAGAGCTATACTCCGGTATTCCTTAGTATTTGTTGAGTGTCAAACAGATCCTTAGTGTTTACCATAAAGGTGGGCACGGGTCACGTGCACAAATTGTTCAGATCACGGGTCACACGGGTATAGGTTGCACGATTGAGAGGAATTAAACAAAATGCGTTGGGACGGGTTGGGTTTGGGGTGATGAAGGGGCGTGTACTGGTGTGTCATAGATTTATTGTTTTTTTTAATCCAAATTTCTCAAATAATCCAAAAAAATCAAAAAAATTGCAAATTCATACGGGTTGCCCATTAACCCGGGCGGGTTATCCTGAGTTGGGGCGGGTTAGGACAGGTTACGGGTAGTTTACGGGTCACGAACATGGGTGAGAGTGGGTTAAGATCGGGTTGGAAAGGAACGGATTACCATAGGCGATATGAAGGACGATTCAAACACGTTAATTCCACAGACGAGTTCAAACGAACAAAGAAGAAGACAAGAAAAATGGGCGGACGCGAATCAGATTAACCCATACGGATCATGTCAAAACACTAGATGTATATATCTAATACATACTATGAAGGACGATTCAAACACGTTGATTCCATAGACGAGTTCAAACGAACAAAGAAGAAGACAAGAAAAACGGGCGGACGCGGATCAGATTAACCCATACGGATCATGTCAAAACACTAGATGTATATATCTAATGTTGGAAACGGGGGGCTTATTTTAAGCAATTCTAGAAATACCGAGGTCTAATTGGCAATTGTAATGAAGTTTTAACAATTCAAGCACAAGCAATTTCTAAACAAAATTAATAATGAAATTAAAGATAAGAGTTTAGAAAATGCAAACAAAGCAATCCAAGAGACACAAGGATTTTAACGGAGTTCGGATATTGACGATCCTAGTCTCCGGGACTCCCGACCCCCCGACACGGTAACAAGGTCGAGCCGATTCACTAGACAACACAAGTGAATTTACAACTTCGGAATTGGAGCTCTCTTACACACACTGGTGGAGCACCAACCCTAACACGGGGTGTCGAACTCGGTCTCGCTTACACACACCGGTGGAGAACCGAGCCAACGAAAAATAAAGTAACAAAAAATACAATCGAATAGATGATAAGATAATAAACACTCAACACAATCTCTCTGAGAATTTAGAATAATTAGGATCAATGAGATTGAGTCTTTGAGCTAAGGTTTGGCTATGTGTTTTAAGCTCAACAATGGTGGAACTAAGGGTTTTGCAATGTAGGATTAGTTGGGGAAGAAGGGGGTGAAGGGTCTCTTCTATATATAGCTTGAAACACTTGCATTCTTGGCTGAAATTCAATTAAAACGTTATATAACTGTCCAAAACGTTACATAACGTTTTGCCCTAGAATTGGACCGTTGGAGTTGTCAGAATTCGACCGTTATATTGTCCAGATATTTTCCGAAACGTTATATAACGTTCTAAAACGTTACATAACGTTCTGGCAACTTTCAGGCACATGTTCTGCCAATTTTGTGCCTATTTCAAACGTTACAGAACTGAAAAAAATTTTCCGAAACGTTATATAACTTGCTAAAACGTTATATAACGTTCTGGCTGTTCATTTCAATCTTCAGTCTTGAAATAGTCATAAGTTTTGATCCGTAGCTCCGATTTCGATCATTTTCGAAGCGTTAAAAATGTCTTGATGAACTCTACACTTGTTCTCAAATTATCCCTTGAATTTTCCAAACTTTTCTTCTTTGATTTTTGCATTAAGTCCCTACAATTAAACTTAATACACAAGAAATGGTTAAATTCAATTTTGTTTTGCAAATCAAACAAACTTAGGAAAGTTTGAGTCAACATCTAATACATACTATGAAGGACGATTCAAACACGTTGATTCCACAGACTAGTTCAAACGAACAAAGAAGAAGACAAGAAAAACGGGCGGACGCGGATCAGATTAACCCATACGGATCATGTCAAAACACTAGATGTATATATCTAATACATACTATGAAGGACGATTCAAACACGTTGATTCCATAGACGAGTTCAAACGAACAAAGAAGAAGACAAGAAAAACGGGCGGACGCGGATCAGATTAACCCATACGGATCATGTCAAAACACTAGATGTATATATCTAATACATACTATGAAGGACGATTCAAACACGTTGATTCCACAGACTAGTTCAAACGAACAAAGAAGAAGACAAGAAAAACGAGAGGACGCGGATCAGATTAACCCATGCGGATCATGTAAAAACACTAGATATATATGTATATATGTAATACATACTAAGAACAAACTAGAACAACATTTTTTAAGGTATGGACTTGACAAAACAGCAAGCCACCTGTTTTCGAGATAAATAAAAAGAAAAGTGAAACTAACTGATTGAAAAGCTACTGAAAACCATAGAAAATATAAAAGCATTTCGAAATATTAGAAGGGCACGTCACCGACAGGAAGGATAAGGCAATAAAGCTTTTAGTAGTAGTAAAAGGCAAGTTTTATATTTTTATTAAACTAAGAAAATGCATTAGTGTTATGATACATTATTTGTTGGTGGTATCTTGCCGATTCATTTACTATTTTATTTCAGAATTAAACTTTTAAATATTCAAGTATCTTATTTTGAAAAAATTCAAAGTATTTGATCAATAATTTTTTTTTCCTTTTCTTCAAATAAATAACGTTTTTTCCGACTTGATTAAATCTGAAGAAGATCAAAATAAAAAAGAATATTTTTAGCATACATCTAATTTTATTGTACATCCAACTAATATTGTACATATTTCTAAAATATTAATATTAACTTTTTTTTTTGGAAAAAAGCAATTCCCGAGATGGGCATTAATATCTAGATTAAAAATAAAAATTGCAGATGTTTTTCTAATTATTTAGAGAGGGTGTGTATCAAATTTGAGTCAATTATAAATTTGATCGGTTATTCTTGTAAAGACATTAGAACCTCCACTGTTAAAAATTTTAAATGCACAATGAACGTTTAAATGTTTTTAAAATTGACTCAAATTTGATATGCGCCTTATCAAAACAATTATAAACATGTTTTTAATTTTAATTTTTTAATCTGATAATATTTCTCAAAAGATACACCTTAAGAGTTAGATGCATACTAAATATATCCAATAAAAACTATATAGGAACAAAAATAACCTCCATTCCTAATTTTGTTGGTTTACAACTAAAAAAACAAATATGGAAGAACTTTTTCCCTACTCTAATTAAAAATAGAGGGTTTTTTTTTTTGTATACTCCAGAAAATTTGTTCAAATTTCTTCCACTAAAGGATTTACATTTTTTGGTCGGAAACGAATGAATCATGTACTCAAAATGTTAATCTGCACTCAATTTCAAGCAAAAAAGATTTAATTCTATTATGGGCAAACTTTGGGTGTTTTTTCTTGGGTAATAGTTTGCAAGTTCCTTTAAAATATAAATTTAGATTTCTAAAAAGTTAGTTCTAGATTAAAATATTATAAGGTAAAAAATTGTATGATTGCTTGCGTATATGATGTTTCCATAATTTTTTCTAGTACCAATTTGGAAATATTTAATAGACCATTATCATGGCAATAATGGTTTCCCAGAGGTAAAAGGGAACAAGTTTTATCTTTAATTTCTTTCAATTTAAATCATTACAAGTGGACCATATCACTTATAGTTTCACATTCTCATAAGCACTAGTTTTGATTTACATAAGGTCAAAAGTTTAACAATATTTAAACCTTACAGGTAAACGATATAAATTAGTCCAAAAAAGAGGGGAAAAACAGAAAAAAAAATAAAAAGACAAATGGTGGGGCCATACAAGGGCAATTTCGTCCAGTACGGAAGCCAATTTTCTGCCGCACAGTAGGGACGAACAGACCAGATTTCGTGCGTGGTAGGCTACGGACGATCCAAATGTGATTCAAGGATGTCTGATATTATATAGTTAGTTCGCGCGAGACGCAAATCAAAGATTTACATTTGCTGCGTAGCGCACACTATTTTTTCTGCGCGGCTGAAGATCTCTTTCCTGTCCAGCACTAGCAGAGGTTAAAAGCTCACCTAATTTTGAAAGTGTTGTGTTTGAAAATAGCGCGGGAAAAGGGTTGAGTGAACAGAGGTCGCTTAGCATTGTGGCAACGGAGACTCAGCACCTGACTCCAACCTCCTCCATCACCAATTTTCAACAAACAAACATGCATTAGGTGCGTGAATGAGACCAAAAACCACGGTCTTCTTTACTACTTATAACCCTTTGAAAAGCCCCAGAAGAAGCAATCTTCATCTCATTTGTACTCAACCTCCATTTCCTTTTGTCGTTCTTTCTCACTTCGAAATGGAGGCTGGCGCGGGATTGGTCGCCGGCTCTCACAACCGAAATGAATTCGTATTGATCCGTGGCCATGAAGAGGTAATAATTCATAACAGACAAGTACCTTTTGTTTTAGTTGTGTTGGTCTGTTTTAATCACGAACATTGTCAATTACTACAGATACAAGTATCTTGTGTACATGATATTTTTTCTTCCTTTGTTGGCATGTGTAGCCCAAGCCGATGAAGGCGTTGAGCGGTCAGGTGTGTGAAATATGTGGCGACGGGGTTGGATTGACGGTTGATGGACAGCTATTTGTTGCATGCAACGAGTGTGGATTTCCAGTGTGTAGGCCGTGTTATGAGTATGAGAGGAGGGAAGGAACACAAGTCTGCCCACAGTGCAGGACCCGGTACAAGCGCCTCAAAGGTATATATGTCTCTTTGTTTATTCTCATATTGCCATGGTTCTTGATAATACCATAGTAAAAGTAATCGGTTGATTAACGGAATTTCTTAATTATGAAAATGAAGGGAGCCCCAGAGTGGAGGGAGATGATGAGGAGGACGACGTTGACGACATAGAGCATGAGTTCAACATGGATGATGAGAAAAATAGGCAGCATCAAGAGCCGCAAGAAAACCAGCATATAACCGAGGCCATGCTATACGGGAAAATGAGTTACGGCCGGGGCCCTGAAGAAAGCGACAACATCCCTCAATTCCCACCCATCATTACTGGCAATCGCTCCATACCGGTTAGTATGAACATAAACACAGAACTTTTATCAGAAGATTAGCAATAATTTTCGTTGTAGTAGATCTATTTACTTTGGTTTCATGAATAATTCAGGTTAGTGGAGAATTTCCATTGTCTAATGGTCATAGTTTCGCTGAACAATCATCGTCCCTCCACAAGCGGATCCATCCATATCCTGTTTCTGAACCTGGTTAGTACCTTATCTTTTGCAAGACTTAATTTTCTTGCATAAATTGAGATTAAACTAAACACTGGTATTTCACGCTGCGATTTTTGGTAATAAAGATGAAATAAATACAAAATCTCTTGAAATTATAGTACACAGAATAATTGTGTTTCAAGACGTTCCATCTTACTTTTTTAACACAAATTATCTTACTCTTGTCTTGTGAAGGGAGCGCAAGGTGGGATGAGAAGAAAGATGCTGGATGGAAAGAAAGAATGGATGACTGGAAGTCAAAGCAAGGCTTTCTCGGCACTGATCCGGAAGATGTCGATCCCGACATGCCATTGTAAATCTTTTATTTAATTTGTTTAGTTTTTAACTATATATAGTTTATAAGTCCTTTAAACTGAGTAATAAAAATAAATTTTGCAAATTTGTCCTTATATTGATTAGTAAAGTATTTTACTTACCTAATTGTAAGCTTCTCAAACAAACTTTCTAAATACTTGGAATAAGTTTTGTACTTGCTTCCAGGAGAATTCAGTATTAGAGTTACCAAAAAGTATGGTACAGATTTTTTACTATATAAATGTTCATCATTGCAGAATTATTTTCTCCTACTATTTTGTTTTCACACCCTTAGATTCTTAAATAATATAATTTTTTTTATGCAGGAGTGATGAGGCAAGACAACCGTTGTCAAGAAAAGTTTCCATAGCCTCAAGCAAGATTAACCCGTACCGTATGGTTATTGTGATTCGGCTTGTTGTCCTTGCATTCTTCCTCCGGTACCGTATCCTGCATCCTGTCGCAGATTCTATGGGGCTGTGGCTTACCTCTATCATTTGTGAGATTTGGTTTGCCATCTCATGGATTCTCGATCAGTTCCCCAAGTGGTTTCCAATTGAACGTGAAACATATCTTGATCGTCTCTCTCTAAGGTCATCTCATTTTCCAATAAGAAAATTTGCAATTCAGAAGTATCTGCTTGGATGTTGGTTTCGTAAATAAGTTTACGAACCACTCAAATTTAAGCTCACAAATATCATCTAGAATAAGTTAATTGCATAAATTACTCATAACTAAAATTGTGAATTAAAATACTATAATAAATGGTAGTTTCCCGATTGATAGTTTTTTTCATTTTCTCAAGGCATATGCGCTGCCAAACAAAAGAAGGAACCCATTGAAAGATCTAAATCCTGAAAATGATATAAAATTTATAAATACATAAAAGAAGATGGGCTTTTTGGAAATTTCATCTTAATGCAGAGACTTAGGTTCTTCATTATTACTATTTTTCCATTAGAGCTGGGTATATAAATTGTGTAATAACTAATAATTAGACATCAGACTGAAACATTGTGTAATTCATCTTTAGATATGAGTTGGAAGGGGAACCCTCCATGCTTGCATCTGTAGACATATTCGTGAGTACTGTCGATCCACTTAAGGAGCCGCCTCTCGTGACCGCCAACACAGTGCTCTCTATCCTGGCCGCTGATTACCCGGTGGACAAAGTGTCATGCTATGTGTCAGACGATGGGGCATCGATGCTCACTTTTGAAGCCCTCTCGGAAGCAGCTGAATTTGCAAGAAAGTGGGTGCCCTTTTGCAAAAAGTTCAGCATTGAGCCCAGAGCACCAGAGTTTTACTTCTCTCAGAAGGTGGACTATCTCAAGGACAAGGTCCAGACAACTTTTGTTCAGGAGAGACGTGCAATGAAGGTATAATAGTCAGATAAGATCATTACAATTTAAGATTTTATTAACAAGATATTACTTTAATGGTGTCCAAAGGGTACAGCATCTAGTATAGAACAAGATATTTATATAATATCATATTTTAAAAAATGACATACTGTTATATATAGGCATGTCATAATATACACATCATTAAATTTTAAATTAAATTACATAATAAATGTTGTACAATTTCTAATAAAAGGATATTCTTTACTGTATAATTTATATCCCAGATGTTCTACATGATTATTTGTTAGAAAATCTAAGCAATATACTAATCAAAATGAGACATACTAATTTTCTTTAGATAACACTAGTACTGAAGTAACCTGTTACATGTGATCAGAGAGAATATGAAGAATTCAAGGTGAGGATCAATGCCCTTGTTGCTAAAGCAATGAAGGTTCCAGCAGAGGGGTGGATTATGCAAGATGGTACACCATGGCCCGGTAACAATACCCGTGACCATCCCGGCATGATCCAGGTGTTTCTGGGGCACAACGGGGGCCATGACTCAGAAGGCAATGAGCTCCCACGCCTCGTTTATGTTTCCCGTGAGAAACGCCCTGGATTCCAACATCACAAGAAGGCTGGTGCCATGAATGCTCTGGTATTTATTTATTTGTTCTTTTTGTGATGCAGTTCTATGTCCAGGAACCACAAAATACCTATGAGTAGTATAACAAAGCAAATAATAACCTGTAATCAAACTGGCAAAATACAATAATAGATTTAACTTTGTATATACTGCTTGATCAATCCTAAATAATAGAGCTTACAACAAAGAGAAAAAAAAAACAGACAAAAGTGAAATTAGTACAAAAATATCATATCAGTTGTCAACGACCAGTATAGGTATAATTGGAGGTATTTACTGAGATCATAATCCGCCAAGTGTACTATTTTCTGGCTCATCTTTTGTCTTTTGTATCTGATGTAGATCCGTGTCTCAGCTGTGCTCACAAATGCACCCTTTATGCTCAACTTGGATTGTGATCACTACATTAACAACAGCAAGGCTATCAGAGAAGCAATGTGCTTTTTAATGGATCCCCAAGTTGGCCGCAAAGTGTGTTATGTCCAATTTCCCCAGAGATTTGATGGTATTGATAGGAACGATCGATATGCCAACCGAAACACAGTCTTTTTCGATGTAAGTTAAACTACTCAATTGCTAATATTAAGACTGCCAGCACTGTCATTCTCAAAGCTGGCATTACCTGTACAGTACCTGTCACATGTGGTACAGTATGTAGATATGAAGTAACTTGGAAGTTACTTTATTCAGTACCAAGCCTCAATATTTTTTCATAAACACCACACAAGAAAAAGAAACAACATTAAAAAAAATACAAAAAGCCATAGAGCAGCTTGTATGCCTCTGATGTTAACAACTTGGATTCACTTATTGTGTAGATTAACATGAAGGGCCTGGATGGCATCCAAGGACCAGTGTATGTCGGCACGGGTTGTGTGTTTAGGCGACAGGCATTGTATGGATACAAGCCTCCAAAGGGCCCGAAACGCCCGAAGATGGTGACCTGTGACTGCTGCCCCTGCTTCGGCCGCCGTAAGAAGAACAAGCATTCTAAAGATGGTCTTCCACAAACTGTAGTTGATGCAGGTAGCTTACTGATCTTTCAATGTACTTTTCCTGGGATCCTTAACATATGGAGGATTAATAATAGTTGTTTTAATGTGTGGAACCTATATGTGTTACTTATATTTTCAATTTTTGGCAATATATTATTGGCAGGTACTGTGTCAATAAATTAGACAAAATTGCATAATTTGTCGATTGTGGGGCAAATCTTTATTGTTAAATTGTCAATGAGAAGATAATTTATTGATCATTGCTTTGGCTAATCTAGGTCGAAACGAAAAAAAACGAAAGATGTGTCTTAGATATTTGCTGTTGTTAATGGCCGAAATTGGAAGCTCTATTTTTTAGTTGATTCAAGTCGAATTATGAAAAATATTGTAAATGGCTATTTAGTTCATAATAAATAATACCATACTTCATAATTACAATAACAATAACAATGAAATTTCACACAAAACTAATATGTTGATCACACAATATAGGAATGGAAAATGATGACAAGGAGATGTTGATGTCGCAAATGAACTTTGAGAAGAGATTCGGGCAGTCCGCAGCATTTGTCACTTCAACCCTCATGGAGGATGGTGGGGTCCCCCCCTCATCAAGCCCTGCTGCCCTTCTCAAAGAGGCCATTCATGTCATTAGTTGCGGTTACGAAGACAAGACTGAATGGGGGCTGGAGGTAAAATAACAAAACAATAAAAACCTAAACAAAATACACTAAGCATGAAAAATACTGATAGATTTGTCTGACGGGAAAATGTTTCCTGATTTCTATAATCTGATTGCCATTCTGGTTTGAAAAATGCAGTTGGGTTGGATATATGGCTCCATCACAGAAGATATCTTGACCGGGTTCAAAATGCACTGTCGTGGATGGAGGTCCATCTACTGTATGCCTAGGAGACCGGCATTTAAGGGTTCAGCTCCTATCAACTTGTCAGATCGGTTGAACCAGGTGCTTAGGTGGGCCCTCGGGTCAGTCGAGATCTTCTTCAGTCGGCACAGCCCTGTCTGGTACGGGTACAAGGAAGGCCAACTCAAGTGGCTCGAGCGGTTTGCATATGTCAACACCACAATCTACCCCTTCACCTCACTCCCGCTTTTGGCCTATTGTACACTTCCAGCTGTTTGTCTCCTGACCGGGAAGTTCATTATGCCTACGGTTAGTTTCTCTTTCAGAGTACTTTCATCAAATTAATGTAACAGTTGTTCTTTATCAACAAATTAATCTGACAAATGAACCATTCCATGGTTGATGTCACTTCATCCAGATAAGCACATTTGCAAGTCTTTTCTTCATTGCCCTCTTTATCTCGATCTTCGCAACCGGCATTCTGGAGTTGCGATGGAGTGGTGTGAGCATTGAGGAGTGGTGGCGTAATGAACAATTCTGGGTCATCGGTGGTGTCTCAGCCCACCTCTTCGCTGTCATCCAGGGTCTCCTTAAGGTCCTCGCCGGTATCGACACAAGCTTCACTGTCACTTCCAAGGGTACCGGTGATGAAGATGACGAGTTTGCTGATCTCTATGCCTTCAAATGGACCACCCTCCTTATCCCCCCAACTACTCTTCTGATCATAAACATCATCGGAGTTGTTGCCGGCATATCGGATGCAATAAACAACGGGTACCAGTCCTGGGGGCCGCTATTCGGGAAGCTGTTTTTCTCCTTCTGGGTGATTGTGCACTTGTATCCTTTCCTCAAGGGGCTTATGGGACGGCAGAACCGCACACCGACCGTTGTGATTATCTGGTCGGTGCTCCTGGCTTCCATATTTTCCTTGCTCTGGGTCAGGATCGACCCATTTGTGGTGAAGACGAAGGGACCCGATGTAAGGCAGTGTGGGATAAATTGCTAATTTTGTGTCGCATATATTGTTTTTGTTAACTGGTTTATTTTTGAAGGATTCCTTTAGTTATATCAAATGCTGTAAGTTTTGTAAAACAGTGCCAGGAACAATGCACCTTTGTTTTGTGTGATCTGTTTCAATGAGAAGTTGAGATCAAACCAAGTTGGAGCTTTAAGCATTCTTTAGGATATATCCACTAATGATATGGTAGGTGTGTTTGTCATGCCGAAATGACAAGTGTCTACAAAACAACAAACAGCTAACATGGCAGACGGTTTTAGAGAGAATCTCTATTTCGCCAGTATCCTAATAAAATATAGGTATTGCTTCAGTACTATTTTACCAGCGTTTTTCCAGCTAATGTAGTATGACCCTGTGTTTTGTTTGCAAATTCCCATCAATGATGGAAAGAAAAATAAATAATAAACCAGAAAAGGAGAAAAATTAATCATCAAATATTCTTCTATCCAGCAACCTCAGATTTTTCATTTCAACTATTGCTACGATTTTCTTTCAATTTCAGTAATAACAAAAAATTACATTGGGAAAGAATATGAAGAGCCATTAACATGTTGGTAAAAAATGTGCACACGAAAATCCTAACAAAGCTTAGTTCTATATATCCTCCTAAGACTAAGTTGTTACTTGTTAGCTTCCTGACCGCGTCATTACCTCAATTGTATAAGCTGTGTTCTTAAACTTGATTCTTGTATCTGCATCCAAAAAGAAAAAATTAGAAAAAAATTTAATGAAGATAACAGAATGCAATAAGAACAATGTTTCAAGGTCTAAAAATGTGATGATTACACAGCATACCTGTAATTGGGCTGCCTTGGATAAGAGATTTCGGTATTCCTCTAGCATGACCTTCTCTTGTGCTACAACTGTTGCAAGTTCTGAAACTAAGGAACCTGTACACTCTACCTGTCAAACAGGAATTTCATACAAAAGAAAGGTCAAATGTTTGTTACGAGCTAATTAGGCACAATACCCCTGAAAATAGTACCAGTAAACCAAAGATAGGGGGAAAAGAAAAGAAAATAACAATATGGTTGACTTAATAATGTAATAATACCTTATCTAACAAACTACAAACAGATGAACCCATTGATTGCATGGCATCAATGGCAGAACTAACGGCATTTTTAACAGCATGTAAATCTGCCTGCATAAGCAAATACATCCATATTAGTAAAAATGTAACAAATTTTGCTTCCCAGGTTCCTATATATAGGCATTAGCTTCTATTGAATGTTGACTGTTTATTCTTTGTAGATATAGATCAATAAACTTAAATCATTAACAAAAAAATCTGAAATAATCCACAACAAGCATAAAAGGTTTGGAAGACAAAAGATGCATCTGGCAACAAAGTCACACCTTGGCACCAGCCATGACAGGAAGACGTAATGTACTCGCTTTAAGAGCCCCAATAGATCCTGACAGAGAAGCAGAGTGGTCGCTCTCTAAATGAGCCCATTGCTCAAGGTATGTAATCTAGTTCACATAAAAATATTCAAAGTTAGGTTATGCTTCAAAATTGATAAATTTTTAATTCACCTTTTTTTGTAAAAAAATTACTTGGTCATTCAAAACAAATTGTAGTTTCTCTTCTTGCATTAGCTGCTGTAAATGCATCCTCTTGTCAATAACCAAATCACGACGTAAGCCCAATACATTTTTCGATACACCATAGAGAGTTGCCTGTTTGGACATCAATCAAAATAACAAGTACATGTTAATCATTTGACTAATTAGTAAGATATTTTCCATTATTTGTATCTAAGAAAAATATAAGATATTGTTTGCAATTACTCCAAGGTTCCACAAATTATCCTTTTGGTATATCTTGTACTGTGGTCCATGAAGATGTATACTGAATTTAACATCTAGCTTACTAATGCAGAATTGATACAAATTGCTTACCTCAGCAATCTCTTTCTGTGCTGATAAGGCCTCGACCCCACGAGCATTCACAAATCGCCATTGCAAGAGGATGTTGTAATTGAGTCGTAACTGGTGTGCATCCTCTATTTGTTTCCCTCTCAATTGCTTTCCCTGTCTCGCCGCTGCAGATGTGGCATTTAGTGCCGACTGAACAGGTGTCGGTCTTGCACGTGCCGGGCTTGGACTCCCCTTTTTGGTGGAAGGATGAGAAGTTAAATCTTTTCCGGTTCGAGTCAAAACTGGCTTGTCTGTTAACTTTCCACTAACAGGAGCATGCCACCTTTCCAATTGATCAGTAACAGCGATGCGGGCTTTTAGAGGTGTCTGCTTTCTACTTTGGTCCGAAGAAATAGTTCTATTGGTAGTAATTGAAATGGGTTCTGATTGAAATGCCGCAGAGAGTCTACGCATGGAAGGCCACATCACATGCCCAGAGGCAATGCGCATCTCCAAATCTGTGACACCAATAGGTGTTGCAGGACCAGAAGAAGAAGAAGAACATGATGACGAAGAGGGAGAGGAAGGAGGTGGTGCTGGACGCCTCCTTTCTGCAGTTTGGGCACGCTTAGGAAGAGGAGGCCCCACTGAATGAATGCTTTTGCCATCACGGCCAGTGATGGGAGATGCATATCGTTTCGGAGTGGTGGTGCGATTTAACTTGGAGGGAGTTTGTGGGACAGTTGTACCAACGGATTTGTATCTAGACGGAACTTCTCGAGTCATGGCCTTGTGCACTGGGGGACTTGACATAGTGCCGTTCTTCCCTGATGGGAATAGAGGTGTTCTTGCAATATTCTCCGATTTTGCAGTTTTGTGCCTCAATGCAGTTGCTGCAGAATTGCTTCCAGGGAAATCCATTGTTGGCATTGCAACTTGATTGCTTCTGTATATAACTTCTAAGCTGCCATAAATTGAAGAGCCACATTTAGAAAAGGTAATACAAACTATTTAACTCTATACACAATGCTAAAAGAAGATATCTTTACATACCAACCTATTTTTAGAAAATTGAGTTATTCAAAAACTCAATTGGTCATGAAATGTCACAAACCGAGTTCCTCACAATTCAGTTCAGCAGCCAGTTGGAAATTGTGTAAAACAAAATTACAACAATAATGGACAAGTAGAGTACTAGAGAGAGGGAAAGAGAGGAACAGGAAGAGAGAAGGTTTTCTCTGAGCTCTTTGCTGGCACATCCAGAGCTTCTCACGAGAGAGCCATGGTTTGGTGCGACTGTTACAAAAGGGGGGCATACACAAGCACTGGAAAGAAGTGGCATTAAATGAGAATAAGAGGACCACGGTATTACTAACTGACAAAATGTAAATCAGAGAAAAAACAAGGGGGAATGGCCAAAGACTACACCCACGGCTACACCATCCGGGAAATTTCATGCTCAAGTCAATTAAATGTTTATTACATGTCAAAGTACTTTAACCTTCTGATTTATTTACTTGGAGTGGGTAAAAAGTTGTCGGCTTCTTGTGTTGATTTTCAATCGTGTTAAGATAAAAAAAAGTATTTGGGGTTTTCATATAACATATTTGAGTAGAACTATGATGTCTTTAGGAGCACTAGTTTTTCGTATTCTTAACTCAAATATTATTAGATATTTCAAATTTTGATTTTTTTATGCTTAATATTTCTTTTAATCTAATTCGAAATAATTATTTCTATTTAATAATTCTTTAAGTATTGGTTTTGATTTTTAAAATGATCTAATTTTATATATAACTATAAATTATTTGTTTATTATTTTAAAGCCACTTTCAAAAATTCAAAATAAAAACTTAAAAAAAGAAAAAGAATTTTTTTATTAAATTTCGATATAAAAAATTATTTAACATGATAAATAAAAATTTAAAAATATCCAATGATATTTTCTAAATTACGAGCGCGAGAGATCTTGGCGCTCATATGAGCACGATAGCTTTACTAACATATTATGGAACATGGTCGTTGAAGTAATAATTAAGACAAGGATACCTCTTTAGTTAACAATAAATTGAAGATAAATTTGAAATTTCAACACATTTTATATCAGGGCATTTAGTGCGGACTGAACAAGTCATCATTAATAGCACAATTAATGCTTGAAAAAATAATTCTGCCATTAATTGAAATTTTGGACCAAATTATGATGCATTAATTACTGGATTAAGTGCTATATTTTAGTACCAAGTATGAATCCTAATAAACCCTAGATAAAGCCATCCTAGCATTATTTTAGGAGAGCTAATACGTAGATATCAATATTAATGCCGATTAATATCAATGTTGTTATGCATATTTATTTGAGTCATTATGTATATTTTTTGAGTTATTATACATGTTGTTTTTTGTACTGAAATAATTATGCGTGATATTTAAGTTATTATGCACATTATTTTGTTAACATACATAATAATTTTTTCAGTAAAAAATAATATGAAATAACATGCATAATAATTTTAATAATATGCATTGTAACTCAACTAAATTTTCATAATAACATTTATATCAATAGTCAAGATAATAATATTAGTATCTATAAAATTATAAAATTATCCTTATATTAGGCCCCTCTGCGGCCGCCGCCTAATGGTTCTTTATTGGAGCTCTTTATTGTAACAATAAAGTGGAAATATTGAGGGCCTCAATGTAATTTATTTTATTGCATCAAGCGGCGGAGATTCTGAGAGTAGAAATACCAAAACGATCCACGTGTAGGAGAAGTTCGATATAATTTTTTTTTACAGTGTATTATTTTAGAAACTGTTTAGGAAACGACGAGGAAAGCACAATCAGGATTAACTATAACACAGTAGTACCAACAAATCAGAAATATATTGCGTTATATATAATTTTTTTACTGCGTATACGTATATTAACTCTTTCCGAAGGTAAATTGCAATTAAATGGTCTTGTCTCTTTTCGACGAACACGTGAATACGTGATTGAATATTGAATGATGAAAATTCCAAGGAAAAAGAACCTCAGAAATCAGTATAAAAGATTATACAAATCTAAATGAAGAATTTTACGCATACACCCTTAGAAACATCAAATTTCTGTAAAACTGAAAAGTTTTTGCCAGCATAAGTTTTTTCTTGTTTAAAAAAAAAAAACTAATTTTCTTTTCACCAATCTGGCAAAAACATAGGTAGATGAACAGTAAATACAATAATGAATCTAATTATAAGAAGGTTTTGCAGAAGAATAAATGCAATAGGGTAAGTAGTAAAAAAGTAAAAAAAAATATAATTAATAAGTACAGGGAATTACAGACAGATTGGAAATCGAATTCCTCTACAAACGGAATCCGAGGCGATTTAACAAATGCAAATTGTAAAGATATGCTAAAGAATCAAGGAGAAATCGTACGACAGCATTAAAACCAGTACTAAAACTATTACATAAAACAACAATCGTGCAAGAAGAACTTGTAAAATAAAATAAAATAGAAGTTATTGCGAAAGAAAGAAGGAAAGAAACTGAGATGTAAACAAAGAGACAGATCGGGATACAAAACCTGACCTTGTAAATTTTGTATTTCCAGGATTCCACTTGTAAGAGAAAAGGGGGAATTCGTACGGAAACGAATAATCGCAAAACCCTAACTCTGATGCGTAGTTCGTTGCTTCAGGATCTGAGCGCCTCTGTTTCTCTCTCTAGGAAAAGAAAAGAAGTCGATGCGAAAATTGCGAGGGTTTATTATGTTGTGAATTTTTAGAGAATTTTGTTTGCGGGGTTTTGTGTTTGATTGGGAAGAAGAATGGTATTAACTTGGTTGTAACGGTTTCTATTAACAGATTTTGTTTCTAATGAAATTTCGAGTGTATTGCTATATGCACCAATTAGTTTACACAGGAAAAAATTATATATTAACTTTCTTGAATCAAAAAAATTGATTGTTCTTTTGTTCTGATATTCCAAAATGCATGCAGTGTGTTTTGTAAATATTTGAAAGAATTGGTTTGCAGATTTTTGGTACTTGTATAAACATATCAGATAATTGATGTCAAGGGAGAAAGATACAATGGCAAGTTAATTAAAAAAAGTCGTTTCTATTTTCGTATTAAGAAAAAAATATTGGCACTGTATGAATCTTCTTTTTAATATTAGTTAAAAAATTTAATGGCTTATAATTAGAACTATATAATAATTTAATTTATGCCTTATTGAAATCACATGTTAGTTGTTTATTTTGTAAAAAGTTTTGTTAAAAATAACAAAGCTATCAGTATTATTTGAGCACTAAACTAAGATCGATATCGATATTATATTAACTTCTTTTTATTTTAATTATGTTTTGATTCGATAAAATTAATGCAAGTATCAAGAAGGTGTTAATATAACATGTTCAACAACACATGCACTTGGGACAAATATTTACATTTAGCTTCACTGTTAAAATATGCTCTTATGAAAAACAAATGTGTCTAAGATATAATTAAGAAAATTGAACATCTTTTCAAATATGGCAAAATAAAAACAAATTAGACTACTGATAAAATAATAAAAGATTTGTTTGTAACCTAAAATAATAATAAAATTATACCCCATTTTATATTTAAAAAATGGCAAAGCCTTCTTTAAATTGTATTGTATTTGTAAGAGGGGGTAATTGCTTGTAACTAAGGGACAAACTTGTGTACCCATAGCATTTTGTAACATAGAATAAAAATGAAATTCGTGTTGAAATTTTGATACCGATGTTTGTAGGTGTGTTTGTTTGTTTGTTTGTTTACCATCCAAATCAAAATGCAGAGGCAGAGCAGCAGCCTAACCAGACTTGAACAAGTCATGCATTGGTCGCCATCTCTTTTTCTCTTATCCACCATTTTTTTTGAACTTTGAACTACTCGCTTTGTCGCATCATAAATTCTTGTTTATTTTTATTTTATTTGTATTTCTCTTGACGCTGAGAAATTCAGGCAGTGTTCATCATTGAATTTTTCCAGGTGGGTTATATATTCTAAAAGAAGAAAGAAAACTATTTCAAATTTTCAATACAGTTTGTCAAAGTTGGTCATAAAATTGCAACTACAATTTAATTCATCTATCACTTCATGTTCATGTGCAGCTAGAATAAGAATTCAATTTCAAATTATCATCACCAGAAAAAAAAGGTAATATGGAAAATTATATTCTATGTAGTTATTTATGAAGAGATAATTAATTTTAATTTTCTATTTTGCCTCAGTAAAGTAATGCTATTTTTGGGTCAGCCCCTATCTTTGGCCAATTTTACACGTGTGCATTCTGATTATTCATGTAAAAAAAATACTCCTGCTCGATTCGATACGAATTATGAATCTACTCAGTGACGGAACCAAAATTTTTATCAGGGTAGGGTACTTTGTGTTCTGGGTCTAATTTTTCTCAATTCAGAATCTGGTCAGGTCTAATTTCAGTTCAGGATCAGACACATACAGTAAATATAACAGAAACTCTAAAGAATATCGAAATCCAGGAGCGGATACTTGCTCTACCCTGGATCAATATGAATCCGCCTCTGACTCTACCTGTCTGATCAATTTGTTTCTCAAAGTAAATAAATCTAATTTTGAACTGACTCGAGATGATTCACGATATTCTTTTAGAAAAATAAAACTTGTGATTTATGTAAGCATATTTCAACATTTTTTAGCAAAATAAAAATAAAAAGGGCCTACATTAGTTAAATATTTAGTTAATATTATTCGTAAATAATTAACTAGCAAGTTTTTAAGAAACGTTTCACAATTTTTAACTGTAAGATAATATTTCCGAGTTAAAACGGTTTAAACAAAGTTTTTAACCAATTTTAACAGCTTTTAACGATTTAGACGGATTTTAACCGAAGTTAAATGGTTTAAACAAAGATTTTAAAAGCTTGTTAACTAAATATTATACATAAAAATTGCGTATCGGATTGAATTGCGTCAACATGACAGAACGTGACTGACAAATTAACCAATTACTGCAATTATATACAAATTAAAGTTAAACATAAATTAATCAATAATTAATTCAAAGGATGATTGGACAAATCAAATAAAATGAGATTGGATCAAACCACGTGAACAAAATCAATACAAGCATCTATAATTTTTAAGAAAGATCACCGAACAACCCATCTACTATTTTCTTATACGTCTAAATATTTTGAGAGAATCTGTGAAGACATCTGCCAGACGTAAGTGGAAGAAAGTTTAATTGTTCTGTCGCATTTAGACACTTTTATTTACAATTGTAGTTAAATATTTGTCATCTGAAACAGATAATTTCAATCATTAAAATTACGTTATTTTATATATACACATATTATTCGCATTTTTATGCATATCAGTATATAAAAAGGATTAAATTTGAAGTGATTGACAATTATGTATTTTCAATTGTTGACAAATATCTGATTGTATATAGTTGACATGTTCCAAAAATAAAACTGAGGTGTTAGTAACGCTCAATTGAACTAATTAGCTAATGCCAGTAAATGACATTTTTTTTATAACGAGACATTGAATTGTACTAATGGCTTCTTATACATATGCTATTACTGGATGTCCGAAATTCAAACAAAAACTAAAATTTGGATGCTGACATTTCAAACGACATAAAATCATCATGCAGAGGTCTGAGGTACAATCTCTAGTCGAAAGTTATTTTCAGGTTTGAGTTTGGTTCGAGTTGGGATTAGAGTTGGAGTTGGATTATGTGTGTCGTAAGTTTATGAATAATGAATAAAAATAAACAAAAATGGCTAACAGAATTGTAATTTCAGATTAACTTTTGACATTACAAAGGTTATAATCAAGCAGTTAGTGATGACTTGCTGGTGGTTGAAACTGTTTTTGTGTACCAAAATTGCTAACAATTAGACTGGCGGCAAAATTATCAGACTAACTTAGGCCTATTTACTCTCTTTTGAACGCTTTAGAAACATTCGTGAAATTAGGACTGCTAATGTACATGGCGGCTAATGGACAAAATGGACTGGACACTATTGAACATTTATGGAATGAACTATTTCTTGGTCTTGGCTGAAGTTCATTCCAAGTTCAATTGCTAAAACAGAACTGGACTAATTGTGGACGAATTATGGACGAATTGTGGATTAATTATGGACTAATTGCGAGTTCAATGTGGAATTAAATGAAAATATGTTCAATCATCCAAATAGATCAATCAAGTTCTAACTCTTTGTTTTATAGAAAGAGAACTAAATTATTCGCACAAAGAAACTTAAGTTATTCAATACAGTGATGCAAGAACTTCCATTTAAAGATGATTATGCACTATGGTATTCATAATCAGGTCCGCATGATTAGCTTATGGAGAAATAATGGACATTATTCAGTTATAAGATGAACTGGACATGGACTGAATATTAACAGATAATTATGAACTTGATTTGATCATGGGCATGGACTGAAACCCATCCATTAATAGCCCTACGTGAAATACAAGGCCGAAGTATACAATTCAAATGCGAAAGCGATATAACAATTCAATTAAAAATTCAATACCCAAGAGTTTTTCTTTGCAATTTCACAATTCAAGAGTCGATCAAAATCAAATAATTCAACTCAATTGTAATATAAGAGAGAGAGTTAGAAGAAACTGACACCAGATGTAATGTGGTTCGGCAATGCCTACATTCGCAGATCCTCCGATACCACCTTGAGGCCGAAATAACACTATAACAAATAAGTGATTACAAACTATGACAAGCTCTATCTCTCACTTCAATCACTTGAGACAAGTGAGAGCCTAACAAAAAGATCCTACACAAATCAATACAATAAATAAGATCACTCAAGAATCTCAACAACAAACGAATAAACAATTAAAGAATTAACTAATTCTAAATACTCTCGAAGCTCTCACAAATGGTTAATTGAGCTTTTAGATGCTTGAGAAGAATGTCCCGATGCTCTTTGATTGTTCGAATGCTTGTAGGAGTTTTCTTCTTGATTATCTCTAAAAATTTACATCCATGTATATATATATATATATATATATATATATATATATAGAGAGAGAAATGTTATTATGCTTTGCAAAGCACGTGCTTTGAAATTATTGACCATTGGATCACGCTTTGTGATTCGTGTGCACATGATGATTGAAGATCTAATGGTCCACAATTTCAAAGCACGTGCTTTGCAAAGCATAATAGCATTTCTCTATATATATATATATATATATATATATATATATAACGTGAAAACGTTTGCACTTCGACCGAAGTGCAAACGTTTCACATTAGCCAACTTTTTGTGGTCAAAACTTAAATTTAAGTTGCTCAAAAAATTCTTCATATAAAAATCTTGTTGAAAATCAAATTTCGTGATTTTTAGAGTTTTCTAGCTATATTTTAAATATTTTTAAAAATAGCCCTGAAAAGGTCATGTTTTTTAATATTAAACTGGACTGTTTTTAAAAAAATATTTAAAATATAGCTAGAAAGCTCTAAAAATCACGATATTTGATTTTCTATAAGATTTTGATATGAAGAATTTATAAGCAATTTAAATTTAAATTTTGATCATAAAAAGTTGGCTAATGTGAAACTTTTGCACTTCAGTCGAAATGCACCTGTCGTTACGTCTTCATGAACCGTCATGACGGTTGGAAAAGTTTCTCGAAATGCACTTTAGGTCTTGTGTCACTGACATGTTTGACTTGTTGACCAGCTGACTAGTCATGACATCTTAATGAATCTTAGTGACGGGTGGAGAAGCGACTTTGTTGCACCCATCACCACAACATGTGTTTTGGGTCTTTCATTCCTTCAACCTTGAATGACTATTGGCCAATTAGCTTGGTCTCTAGTATTCAAAAGATTTATTCAAAAATTATGGCGGCTCGATTGCAACCTATGCTGCAAAGACTCTTAGCCCCAACTCAGACTGGTTTCCTTCAAGGCCGCAGCATAACACATGGTTTTGTTTACGCTCAAGAGATCTTGCAGTCAGCAGCTAAGCAGAATAAAAAGATTGCGGTTTTCAAAGCTGATATCAGCAAGGCATTTGATACATTAGATTGACGTTTTTGGAAAAATGCTTGATAGGGAGGGACTTTCCAACTTCCTAGGTGCTATCAGTCCGAAGGAACTTGCTGCAAGGGCATTCAAGAATCATTATAAATTCGGTGGCAGGTAGAGCAATTGAATTGCGTAGAGGTGTTCGACAGGGTGACCCCATGTCTCCCTACTTATTCAATTTTGCTATCGATGCCCTTGATGTGTGGATAAAAAAGCTTACTGAGCTTAACTTCATTTGCCCTCTATTTCCAGGCTGTAGGAATTGTTTATTGTATGCTGATGACACTTTGTAAACCTTCGATACAATAGATGATAAATATAAAATCAACAATCAATATATTTGGGGAACTATCTGGGCTGAGGATCAACTTAGCCAAGTCTGAATTGCTGGTCACTTCTTCAAATCTGGCTAGTATCAGGGAGCTCTTCGCAATTCTCCAATGCAATGCACGTCAGTTCCCTATGCTATACCTTGGTCTTCTGCTTTCTGACAGGCGGATTAGGCGTGCTGATTATCAGCCTGTTATTGATAAATTCACTGCTAAACTATCTAGATGGAAAGCTTCCTTGTTAACGTTAACGGGTCGAATTGTTTTAGCAAACACGGTACTCTCTTCACTCTCTCAATACTATATGGCAGTATTCAAATTTCTGAAATGGCTTATCAAGAAACTAGATCAAATAAGGCGTGGCTTCATTTGGCATGGATATACATCTGATCCCCAAAACAAAAAGGGGTTGTATATGGTTAATTGGAGATTGGCGACAAGAACCAAAGAAGCTGGAGGACTTGGCATTAGGGATTTAGAAATAGCTAACATGTCTCTATTGATTAAATGGTGTTGGTCTTGGGTGAATGATGTGAATGTATGGTGGAGAGAAGCTTCACCAATGGTGCAACCTCACTACAAATCGTGGCACATGTCAAATAGTTCACCTTTTTGGAAAGAAATTGGAAAAATGGCAGTCATATTCAATTGCTCACTGAAATATGAAATTGGCCAAGGAAATTGTGTATTCTTTTGGCATGACTTGTGGTTGAATTGGCCGTTAAAATTTTGGTTTCCTAAACTGTTTAATCGGACGAGATACAAGGAAGCTTCGGTGGCTCAATACATAAATGGCAATCTCATCCGCTATGATGGATTTACATTTGAAGAACAAAATGAGAAAGAGGCTCTAGCACAGATAGTATTCCAGGTACAAATAGATCAAAGTGAAGATCGTACAATATGGCTAAGGGGGCCACCAAGCTTCACATCCAACTCTGTATACAAGTTCATTTCCAATTCCCGTAGCTGTCAATCTAACATTGCCAATATATGGAGGATTGGAGGGCCACCGAAAACAGTGGTATTTATATGGCTCATGTTGAGGACCAAACTTACTACTGTCGACAATCTTAACAAGGGATGGTGTCTGGTCAATAGGTGTGTCATGTGTAAGAAGCAATAGGAAACTACGAGACATATGTTCCAGAAATGCATCTACGCAATCCATTTAAGAGATTATATCTATTCCATACTCCAAGTCAGTAGAGATCTAGGTACAAATTTTACCTCCCCACAATCTCACTTAATTCTCACTGTCCTGACACAGAGCTTAGCAAGAAGGCGTATGGAGCTAGTCACATCTTATGTCCTATGGAGGGAGCGTTGTAGGCGTGTTTTCACTGGTAAAGAACAACTGATGGTACAAACTGCTAGGGAGGTGATCCAAGATTTAAAGTTTTGGTTTGATGATCATGAACTTGGTCCTGGTAGTAATGATATAGGAAGAATCAATCAATCTGATTCTTAGAGGGCATTTGTTTTGAAATGGCAATCTCATACTTGTAGTCATTTTCTTTCTTTTATTTTATTTTATTTTCATTACATCTTGCTTTTTGTAAATATTGTACTTCATGACCACCTTAGTCAATAGGTTATAAAATTTGAGAGCTTGATCCTCATCTTTTCTTCAAAAAAAAACATGTGTCTCAAAAACAACATAAATATTGATTTTAGATATATGAAAAGCGCCAATATATGCTTCTTTCACACTTAATATATGCTTCTTAAGTATTAAGCTGGGAACCTAATAAAACATTTTTTCGGAATTTAAAAATGTAACTTCTCACATATTCGCATGGAGATGATAATCTTTGATTCTTAATTTGACACAAAAATTAAACGCTTATTATCTTAAATTGAATTGGAAAAAAATGATGCAAGAGGGGTTTGTCCATAAAAAAGGAGGTCATTAAATTTTAATTTCTATGGAGTCCTTAAATCCGTTTAAATTTAAATCTGTTCCTATAAAATGATCATATTATCTTCTTATTACTTATTTAAAAAAATAGAGGAATTGTTGACATGAACATTTTCACAATATGGGCAACTTTTGTTGACAGTCTGTTGCAAAAACACATGGCACTCAATTTTATTTTGGCAGCAAACATGAATGGATAATAACTTGATATATATAGAAGGTTTATGTTCAACCACCACATTACATGTATGCATGCAGGGCGCATCTAGAGGCCTTTTAAGTCTGGACACAATTAACTCCGAACACTGAAGTTGAGATTAAGCCCGAGCACAAATCTGCTAAAACTTACTAAAACATAATTAAAAACTCATTTTTCACTACAAAAATAACTAAAAATACATTAAAATTTGCGTTTTTTGAAAATCAAGCCCGAACAAGTGCCCGGGCTTGCCTAAGCATAGCTCCGCCACTGCATGCATGCATCATGGAATATAATATATATTAATTTAAAAGGATAAACTAAAATGAAAATACCTAAGTCTCGAAGGGGGTTTCTGCAAAACCACTCTACTAGACTAGACACTTGTGACTTGCCCATCATTTTATTTCAGTTTTGCACAGGTAGAAACACTGAATCAGAATCAAAACAAAAAGATTAAATAAGTAATAAATATCCAAAAAATGTGTACAGGTAAGGTAAATCCCATGAGTGTCGGCAGCTGAATTAAAAAAAAAAACATGAGAAGCAGTGTTCTATTTTTGTCATATTTAGTTGGAATCAGTGGCAGATTCAGATGTTCAGTTAAGACCGAACACTACTAAATTCGAGCATTGAGTTTGAGATTAAACTCATGAACAAATACACTAAAATTTACTAAAATATCATTTAAAACTCATTTTTTCACTTAAAAAAAATAACAAAAAATATACTAAATTTTACGTTTTTTTTTAAATCAAGTTCGAACACTTACTCGAACTTGCCCTAAGATGAATCTTCCTCTGGCTGGAACTCGTGCAGCAAATTATATTAAGTAAACCCAAGTGTCACGACTGATATAGTACGATACGATAAAGATTTTTGTCAATCTTTTTTCACAGGTGATTTTAACATTTAATTTTTGAGCGACGCTATTAACACTGAAAATATTTTTTGGTATACTAAAGTTAAATTAATTTTAATATATTTCATTTATTTTACATGGAAATATAAATAATAAAAAATAAATATGAAATTGATTGTTAATTTGAAGGCACTATTATGTTCTTTAAAAAATATTAAATAAAAAAACATAATTTAACTTCGATGTGCGAAGAAATTTAACTTCGATTTCTGAACGATCCAATATGACTAATTTTGCACCTCTCTAAAAATAGTAAAAAAAATTCTAAAAATAAAAAATTTGATTTATAGTAAGATTTCAATATAGAGATCATATTGAGGATTGGATCGACTGTTTGAATTTTAAAATTTCTTCTGTCGCAGTCAGGTCAATTGATCTGAATTAGGAATGCGGAAGGTAAATACTCGGCACACTCAGCATACTGTTTTCTCTCACAAAACCCATCCCCAAAATCACGGATACAACACATATGGAAAATGAAGGTACCACAAGAGTCCAAATCTTCCTATGGTTACTGCTTCAGGACATGCTAACCACAATAGATAACTTAATTAAATAGAGTTGGTTACTTCCTAACATGTGCTACATGTGTAGAGCAGACTGTGAATCGAGAGATCATTTGTTTTACAAGTGCACTTTTATCAGAGCCCTGCGAAATTACATAGTAGATGTACTGTGCAACACGGATCAAGATGTGAACACCTTTTGTTGCCCCCAAACAAGTGAGTCTGAATCTACTGCTCGTAAATCCCTGCTTGTTTTCCTGCTTGTCTCGATTCGATCGTCACGGACGGTTGTGATTTGATTCAAGAGGCAGATACTTTGGCCGTTAGATGAGTTTTGAACGGTCCAAATCGAAACAAGCAGGAAAACAAGCAGAAATTTACGAGTAGCAGATCCGGTTCCCAAACAAGTGATTTACTACTTCTTCCACGCAACAAAAAATGGGAAGCAATAGAGCCGACGACCTGCTTTGCTATCTGGAGAGAGAGGTGCAAACGAGTATTCACAGATGAAGTAGGATTCATACAGCAAGTCACAAGAGAAATCTTGTGTGAAGGGAGGTTGTGGTTCAGTGCAGAAATGTATTTTGAAAAACAGCAACTGTAACAAGTAGTGTCGTACCCTTGTAAATATTATAAATTCAAACTAATTTGTAATATCTAATCTTATAAATGAAATTTGAGACTCGATTCTCATCTTTTGCTAAAAAAAAAAAATTCACACAATCGTCTATTTTTTTCCTAAATTTTTAATTGACATATACACAAATTAAGTTAATGACAAATAAACAGATCCAGATTGGTCCTCTAAAGTGCCAACAATTCATAATTTTTTTGTTTCTGTAGGGACAGATATCATCACACGGTGTAGCGAATCACGACTAGATCTCATCAATTACCAATCAGTAATTACTAATCACAAATTTGTGTTCTGCATGAACTGCATATGCATCTGTTTTGGGCATATGCAGTACGTTACTTGTATTTTTTAATATTCTTTATTATGTCAAATATATAAAATTATTAAAATGATATTTGTTATTTTATCAATACTAAAATAATACTTGTATTCTGAGATACTTTTTTTTATTAAAATTTCGAAAGAGTTCTATTTTGTCGAAATTAGAGAATGTAGGTGTAAAATTCAATCTTCAAGTAGATTTCAATATGTAAATCATGTTCAACGGTTATGATCGGTTGTTGAAATTTTAAAATTAAAAATACGATATGAAGCATTAGAGATTTGATGCTCCATAGAGCATCCTGACCTATCTATATATATATTGCATAGGAAATTCACATACTTGTTATGTACTATGTAGGAATAATGGCATGTATATTAAAAATCACATTTTAAACAGAGAAAAATATTGTCAACAACTAAAAACCAAGTAAAACCTAGTGCTCTTCTGTGCTAACCACACGAAGTTATACATGAAAGAGGGTATCAGAGAATCTCAGATTTGTTCGTAGCTCTACTTCGACTCCGAGCTCATTGGATCGGACTGAGGCTAGAATACCTAAATAGCATCTAAATCGATTTCTTTTTTGTTTTCGTTTTCCTTTTTCTTTTAATTCGTACAACATTGTCTTCCTAAAAGAAATCGAGTCAATCCGCCATGGGAAACAGCTCCTCAATGCTCACTCAGTACGACATCGAAGAGGTTCAGGAGCACTGCAATCACGCCTGTAATTTCATTTTCAACTTCTTTTTTCTTTCTCTGGTTAAACTTTCTATACCAATCGATGGTTGAATTTCGAGGAGTTAGTTAAATGACGTAATTTAATGAAATTATTGAATTCTTTTGTCGATTTGATTTCAGTTTCTCAGCAAGAGATATTGTCTCTGTACAATAGATTCTGTCAATTGGATCGAAACAGTGGCGGATTCGTCTCATCTGATGAGTTCATGTCTGTGCCTGAATTCGCCGTTAATCCTCTTGCTCAGGTTCACAATTATTATCAAATTTTGTGCGTCTTGGTGTTGTTGGTAATTTAGGTGAATTTAGAGGGGTAATAACTAGAGACCGAGAGAAAAAGTGTACTGTTAATGTAACTACCATGTGAGATCATTAACCTTATTAATCAAATAAGTATATGATGGTTTTATTTGTATAATTAACACCTTTTGTCACTGAATTAATGGATCAGAGACTGTTGCGAATGTTGGATGGATTGAATTTTAAGGAGTTTGTTGCATTTCTCTCAGCATTTAGCCCTCGAACAACCCCTCAGCAAAAGATCGAGTGTCAGTAAATCCTTTTTAACTTGTTTCGATTATCATATTTTGTATCAGAAAGCTGTTTGCCAGAATTATTGCTTGTGATATCATTCTATTTTGTTGTAGTTATTTTCAAGGTTTATGATTCCGACTGCAATGGAAAAGTAACATTCGACGACGTTTTATGTATTTTGAGGGATCTAACTGGATCATTTATGAGTGAGCAACAAAGACAGGTCAGCTTTGACTTTGTTCTCCTTTTCTAGTTTTATCTCTTTCAGTGGTCAATGGACAATATTATTTTATAAAGATGCAAATTCTTTTTCAATGGTTGACCCTAGAAATCTTTAAAAAATTTGGGCATTTAAATCACGTTGGAAATGCTGTTTCTCTGTTATTTGCATAGAAGTAAATAGAGGATGCACATCATTGACTTAAACAGGAGTTACATCTTACATGTTACATACTTGTTGTAGGCAGAAATTATACAGGATAAGAAAGTAGATGATTGACCTATTTCAATTTCTTGCTTCTGTTATCCTATTTCTAATTGCTACAATTATCTCTTATTGTAGAAAGTATTAGCTCATGTTTTTGAAGAAGCCGGGTATACCCCAGATTCTTCCCTCGGTTTATCTGATTTCATGAAGGTAATTAAAAATTGACATATTATCTTGCTTGAACGGAAATGTTACCAAATGTCCCGGCTTGAATGATTTGTAAATTTTACCAGTACTCCCGTTGGTGCTTTTGACTGAACTAATATTTCATGCCTTTTAATTAAGTTTATTTTTTACCCTATAAACAATTTCTAACTTACGAATTTATTAATTTCTTTTAAAATTTGGCACAGATATTCAGTAATTCTGAACTCAAAATGGAGGTTGAAGTCCCTATTGACTAGGTAGGAACCTGTAATATCTTATTGTATTCGTAAGTGTTTAGTTCCTTGACTTTCATTTTGGATTCTTTTACTCGTTGTTGTAGCTAGGCATTTCGTAACTATGTACATGTATTGATGACTCTGCTCATATTTTAATGTCGTAACCTGGCCGAATATGACTTCTTTGGACATAATAACTCAATTGTCACTGTCACCATGCTCTTATACCACAGTTTGATTGGAAAATTCTGCAGGCTAGAGTGTCTGTTTTTGATAATTTTCTTTTTCTTTTTGGAGGGGCAGTGGGAAGGTACCCATTGGTATCAATTGATAATATTGGTATCCGGTCGCTCAAACTCTGTTTATTTCTTGGGTGATTACTTGGCAAGAGATATTTTTGTTTCTGGTGTGAACTCTTGAACAAAATTTTGTGATCAGATGAGTCTCAGTTTTCTTTGAAATAGCTCGAGAGTTATGAACTTATGATGTACAACTCTAAATTAAAAAGAAAGCCCTACAAAACTTGGGTTATTTTGTAGAACTAAAGCATTGAAAATCGGGCTGATAAGGCCTCTTTGTTGATATTTTAATTTATATGCATGAATCAGATTTTAAGCTTGGCCCATTTTCAACGCAACAGAGAATTTTAGTTCGGAAATTCGGATTCTCTTAAAATGCGATGTGAACCTTTTTATTTGAGTTATGTACTTATGTTTATCTTTTATTTATTTAATTTTTTTTTTGAAAGTAGGATTACGCCCACAGAATTTTCATTTATAGACAAAGTTTCTTACATTATTTTATGTACACATAAGAGAGGAAAAATAAATAAATGGGAGCACCGAAATGACGGTAGACCCTATACAAGTGCTCTATCTAGCTATGTAGGAGATGTTTTTTTCTTTTCTTTCTATGTTGATATTCTAACAGTAGGCTTCTCAATCTGCGAAATTTTTTTGGATGAATGTGATAATCTGAATCCATATCCGGTGAGTACTCTCTTAGGCGAAGTATCCATCTAATGATCTACATAATTTTGAGAATTGTACGCATAAATTTCGAAATTATATGAATCATTGAATGAATATTTTATCTTGCGGGTATCCCGCCGGATGTGAATTTGATAATCAAAGAAGCTGACCGTCTTATTTCTCGAAATACCTATCTATTTCTTTCTTTTCAGATGTTTCCGAATATTGCTTGCGTTTTCTTAAAAGAATTTAGAGATCACTGCAAATTCCAGTGAGAAATTATTTTTATAGAAAAGAATAATTATGAAATTATTATTTTATAATTATTTTATAGAAAAGAGAAACATTAAAATTCCAATTATGAAATTATGACTAGGATTTTTGCGACATTGTTGCTGAATTGTTTCACCTGACATATATTAAATCCAAAATTATTCGGTATAAGAGACGTGAAATTGCCAAGTTCATGCTTCTTCAATTATCAAATCAAGAATAATAAAATTATGACTGTAACTTCGGTAGCTCAATAAAAGAAAATGGCTCTGGTGCTATGTATCCTTTGTTCATCATTTCAAGAGTCCACAAATGTTTACTTTTGAGGAATAATATTATGGTAAACTCTCAATTTGTTTCTTTGTGTGAAATAAAAATGCCACTTTTAATTCAAAACAATTACCCACCTGGTTTGTTTTTTCAATCCATGACATAGCTTTTAATGAAAAGTAAGTTGTATCAAATAATTTGTTTATGGGACAATATAAAAAACACTGGGAACAAAAAGGAGAGAGAAGCAAATATTTTTTTGCACTTGCAATATTGTACATTGTACTATATGTAAAATGCAAAAGTTTTAGTTATTATGAATAATACCAAAGATATGCTATAAATATTAGGTCGGTCATATATTATGCCCTTTCTATATTGAATCAATATTGGGAATAAAAACATAACTCATAATGCATTATAAAAAAGAAAATGTTCCGCTGATCCGTGCATTGATTCCATCATCGATACGTACTGGAAGCGTACATTTGAGTTTCGACGAAAAAATGTTATACTTATGATGCATGTTGTTTTTGTTATTATGTATATTGTTTTAGTTATTGTGCATCTAATAACATGCATAGCATATCAAATAATAGCATAATAACTTAATTAATTTGAATTGTGCAAGCTAATTATATTATTTTTGCATGCTATTTGTATTATTATGCATTTGACAATATTTATAATCAGATTTATATTATGCATGTTAATTATATTATTATGCATGTTATTCATATTATTTTGCATGTTAATTACACGCAAAATAACAAATTGAATATACATAATAACCAAAATAAAATGCATCATAACTAAAAAAATAAATACAACTGAATTCGTTCAATCAGCATCGATGAACGTAGCGACTTTCGTTTTCAGTCGAGCGTCTAATCAATTATATTAATAATAATAAAAACAACATGCATCATAATAAAAACAAGCAAACTGAATGCGACTGAATCAATTCTATTTAGATCGAAAGAGATCGCTAGAGCCTAGAGATATGGATTGTGGAATCGATATATCAGCTCCCATCAAAGAAATTCATGTACGCGTTGCCAATCCCGTTTCTCTGGCGAGTGGCCGTTTGAACAGTTATAATGATAAATCCCACAATGACCTAGCTGGAGAAACGAGTCAGCCCCTTAGAAGGCAAGAGTCTATTCATCCCCTCAACATCGATTTTTTTTCTACACTAATCTCTGCATCCATCCATGCAGCGGGTCACACTGAATAAGATTTCGTTTACCACAATTAGTTTTCCTGGTGTGTTCTTAGTTGTTACATGAACTGTCATTCCATGTGGGAACATTAGACGCGGTGGTTTGACCGGAAATGTCTGGTCTTTAAATGGAGAGAACACAGTAGGCAGAGAGACAGACAGAGACAGGCTTTAAACTAGGAATTCGGCGATTCAATTTCCTTCCCCCCCAAATTGCAAAATTGAAAATTGAAAGACAAGCTCAGAAAGAGGGGCAAATTTAGGTGGAAAGAGAATTCTCACATCTGTGCTTGATATTCCTTTTAGAGAATCGACTTGGGCCAAAACAATCTCTGTGAGTTCGCACCTTCTCAAATTTAATTTTCTTTTGTCCATTTCTTGTGTTGGTTGTTGATTGTTGGTTGTCGTTTGTGGGAGAAATACATCTTAAATCTATACAACTTAATGCACAATTTGATATTTCCTTGTTTACATTTTAAAGTTTCTGACAAACATTGGCATCCAATGAGGAAAAGTAATGTTTGGGTACACAAATTGTGTTTTTGTTGGTTATGTAACTTATGTTCATTATTGTTTTCTGAAATTGAATATTATATGAAATATTTTGAAGTACTGGTTGTACTCGTTTATTGATTTTGATTTGACTATTATGGATATAGATCAAAACTGGATAAAATTCGGTTTTTTCATGAAAACCTTACCTGAATATATAATTACATGTATTTGACAGGAACCAATCTTAATTTTTCCGTTGAGAAAAAAAATTGAAGGATAAAATGCTGGGCCGACGACCTGCTATGGATGAAATAGAGATGGGGGAATTGAAGGAGGCACTCTACGACCAATACATGATGATGACAAACTTGTGCATCGAGTTAGAGGAAGAAAGGGAAGCATCGGCCACAGCTGCCAGCGAGGCGCTGTCGATGATCCTTCGACTTGAGAGAGAGAAGGCTGCAGAGAAAATGGAGGCAAGCCAATACAAACGCATGGCTGAGGAGAAAATGCAACACGTGGAAGAGAACATGGCCGAGCTCGAAGATGAGATGCAAGAGAAGGAAATGGAGATCTCCTTTCTCCGGCACCAACTTGACGAATACAGGGAAAAGCTGTCGGTAGTTGGTGTGAACGTTCATGATATCGAAGATCAGAGAGAAGCGCGCAATCAAATTATTAGCGAGCTTCCAAATTTGATCAGGAGAAATACTTCGTTGCCGATTTTTCGGTATAGCAAGATCCGTGACGAGTTGGCTAATAGCCCGTTGAGTTCTATATTGGCTCAGAGAAAGATTAGTCGGTTCCTGAGCCAAATCAATGAAGCGGAATTAGAGGAGACGACTAAGCTTGATATGGTTTTAGAGGAAAGTGATGAATCAAATCCGGAGGAAAGCAAACCAATACCAGCGAGCAGTGGAAGTAGCAATGCAGTAAGCAAAACCATTTTAACAGAATCAAAGGGATCTAGTAGGTCGGCTTCTGATCTCAAGTCAAATGTAGTTGTCGTTCATGATGTGTTTGAAGTACCAGAATGCCAGAGCAGTTGCAACAAGAAAATAAAAGAGCCAAAAAATAAGAACATCTTATCATCCACAGAATCGCTGTTCATACCGCAAGCAGATTCCTGTCACAGCGCTGAATCGAGCACCCCCAAAAAAGAAAATTGCAGCAAGTCATCTAGGAAAGCTTCTCGCACTACGAGCTTGAGTTCTGACAACGACCTCGAACAAATCAAGAAAAGGTTGGAGAAACTCGAAAAGGAGAAAAGTGCAAAGCAGAGCAACACGGTGAGCGGGGAACACCATTTGAAGCTGTTGACGGATATATATGAGCAGCTCATGGCAATTGAGAAGCGAATAAAATCTCCCGAAAGACCTCAAAGAAACACTAGGAAGGAGGATGCGAAACTGGACTCTGTTATTGAGGTACTTGAATACACAAAATTAATAACTTTCATGCTTAATTATGTTAGAAAATTTTGCATTGGCATTTTAATGTCATTTTAGAAAATAATTTGTCATCAGCCACACATTTCTGACTTGTTTGGCTATTTTATTTAACAGGCGGTCATGTCTTTCTCGATTTAATCTTGCCAAAGACACAATTTTAGCAGCGGTGTTGCATCACACGACAATGTTAGCCAGATGATTGATCTCTTGTTCACTACTACATCAGAATTATATTCAGTGTCTGAGCAGAAAATATTCTGCTGAGAATTGGCATTTGTGTCAAACATGTAAATAATTGGTGCAATTTGATTACTATATTATTGTAATGATGCAAGACTACTCCTGTACATTTGAGCTTTACAGAGAGTCTCATTTGTTACCTGTCATATTTTGTTCTTGGAATCACTGACATTGTACTCCTTAGGTCTTGCAGATGTACATAAACAACATATAAAAGATACAATGCATGTTTTCCATGTTATTATGAAGAGCAACCTTCAAAAGGCAAACATCTTGGACCTCTTCATCTATCTATAAAAATAGAAAAAAGAGAAAAAAAGGCAAACCTCTTGGAGCAATTAGTGAGAATAAATCTGTAACCGGCATGAAGTTGCTGATTGCAATTGAAATAATAGAAACCGGGACCGGTTATGTTTTCTTCAAAATTGAAAATTATTTTCACAAATTCTGAAATATTCCAGAACGCGGAGAACAAAAAAAGAAGACAAAACAAATTTTATAACTTTGCAGTTAGGCTGAAACCATCTCAGATTGGTTTCTTTTGCTGATAATATAGGTCAGGTGTCTCACTGTCATTATATATTGTTATTTTCGTGCTTTTGAAAAAGTTACACATTTTAATGTCTCTATGGCACCATATATAATATGGCTGGTAATAAACAAAAAAAAGATTAAAAATTCAGTCAGGGTCACCAGTAAGTCGATCCTGTCTGTATGGAATTAAAGGATTGTTTTCGTTTTCCTTCCTCAGCTGCAACAGAATGAAACTGGTATTTATATTTGTTCATATTTGGAAGGATTTTTGCAATCATAGTTTGACAATCGTAATTCATTTGAATTTTGGGCTTTTTTTATCTCAACAAATGGACTCTAGAGATGCTGGGTTGAATATGGGCCCTTATTTATGGAGAGCCTCAAATCCCTGATAGATGTTATTGCAATCAGAAAATGATATAAATAAATAAAAATGGAAATTCAGATTTTAGTTATAATATTTTCTTAAAAGAAAAATCAATTAGTAAAGAGAAACAAGTAAGTTTTAGATTGTTAAACTTTCCAAAGGAAACCAAGTTAAGCCATGATAGTTGACAACGCTTCTTTAAAAATAAATTTAGTTTTTTCCCTGACTACAAATTGTTCTAATGTTGAATATTTTGAAATAAATTATTAACTTATAAATTTTTTTTTCTCAAAGTTGAAGAAACAATTTGTTGTGAATTAAAGCCTAGAAGCACAATTTTTTTAGAAATATTTCCAATAATATTTATTTAGTGAAAATATTAAAAGTTCATAAGTTGATTATTTTATACTCAAGAATCAAACCCTCAATTTTCCTAAAATAATAAACTAGTTAATAACTTCCTCAAAGATAAACTAAAACGTGCTTTAAAATATTTATAAAAAAAGGCAACCTAAATTATAAAAGGATAAATTAATCAGTGTGCATCAACTATTTATGTATATCGATCATAGTATGTACTTTTTAGAATAATTGCAGCTAACTTTTAGGGATACCCTATCTAAAATTCTATTATTTTTATAGTGTCGGCTGTTGGGAGATTGTAAAATTTATGTATAATCTAATAAAACATTTTATGTAATAAAATACTACTGCATGTCTATATCTTTATTCTTTAATTTAGACTCAAAGCATGCGCAAAGATAGGTGGGGAATTGAAGGCACTAAGCTCATATTTATCAATTCAGTCTTATTTTTGCAATGTATACTCATGCAACACCACTAATAAGCGGAAGCTGATCTTCTACCGCGCAGCACCAATCTCGATGCAACTTTTTTAGAAATATTTTCTACATTGTAAGTTACAGACGATCCAAATTTGATTCGGGAATGTCTATATTATAAAGTTTAACTTGCACGAATCTCGATACAAATCAAAGATCGAAATTTGCTGCGCAACACGCACAGTGTCGATGTTGCGCGGTAGAAGATCTCGATTCCTAATAAGCAGCCTTTTGTTGTAGCTACCTTACAACCTTTTGGAGATGGTGAGATGCACTTTGTGGATCAATTGAGCCACCACTAAACCTCTTTGCACCGAAGCCTAACGCTACATTTCGTAGCATGTAATCATTTCCTTTCAAGAAGATAAAAAATATATATATATATATTATTGCGCCATTAGAGAACCCACCATCAAGCGCACAATCTCTTATCCTTACTTCCTTTTTCTCTTTGAAAACGTGGAAGACATCATACATTGTTGCTCTGTTATAGTTTTACATTTTATTACTCCATTTTTTGTCAGTAATGTAAATTTTATACATTGAAACTATATATATTATTTAAATATTATAAATTGTGGACGTGTTCTTAAAATTTTATTGTAATGGAATTTTAATACTTTAAGATGAATAATCAAATTTAAAATTTTAATAATAAAAATACATGTAAAATTTTTATTTTTTTATTTGAATAAAATTTGAATTAAAAATCGAATGTGCCTTACACAATGGAGCATAATGGTGCTCTCGCGTGCTTAACTCAAAAATATCATTAAATATCTTTAAATTGCAATTTATCATGCTTAATAATTATATCAACATCTAGTACGGGACAAACTTTTTCTATTTTTAGAATTTTTAAAGTAACTATTTAGGATTTTTGAAAGTGGCTCAAAAATAATAATAAAATAATCAATGTTTATATATAAAATTAGATCATTTAAAAAATTCAAAACATGTATTTTAAAAACTTCAATAAAAGAATTTTTTGTTCCCTCCTAAATTTTGATATAAAAAATTATTGAGCATGAAAAAATAAAATTTAAAAGTGTTTAATGATGTTTTTGAATTAAGAACATAAAAGACCTTAATGCTCCTAGAAATACTATAGCTTTACTCCATAAAAATATCCTAATTAGTGGAGTAATTAAGAATAGTCACTATTAGTATTGAAATCTCAGTGTTGTGAGTTCTCACTTTAAATTGATATCATGATTTCATATTGATCAAGTATATAGCTTTGAACTAGTTCTAAATCTACACTAATAAAATATATGGTATTAGAGTAATGATAAAGTGTTGTTTGATTTGCCTTTTCATGCCACGCATCATTTATATGAGTTTCTACATGCTATCTGTTATTGATGGTGAGTGAAGTGGAAGCTGAGGTGGCATAATCCAACACGATTCGAGAAATCTGTTCAATTCGATCCGATTCAAAACGGATTCAATTCGATATTTTGATGAAGTAAAACTAACTCGAACTCAATTCGATCGGACCTGAGATAACCCGTAATTCGAGTTGAAGCGATACTTGAGGGATTCGAGCTCAACCCGTTCATACCCGAAACAATCGCAACCCGAGATTAAGTGATATATGAGGACCCGATCCGACTCGAGATGATCCATAATTTCAGATGAAATGACAAATGAGGACTCGAGCACAATCCGACCCGACCTGATATAACTTGTAAATCGATCTAATCATATCGTGTCAATATCATAATCTAATTTTTCTAACAAATTAACATAAAAAAAAGTTCAAGATTTAATAACACAACCTGATCTTGTTCGATCAAACTTAAACCTAAAAAAACAAATATTGTCGGTGCAATCCGACCCAAATTCGACCCAATCTTGCCAGTCGATCCAAAATCTGAAAGTTATCGATGTAGTCCGATCCGAAATATGATCCGATCTCACTCGACCTGAACTATTACCTGAACAAGATCGACGCGACCCGACTCGACCCGATCCATGACCCAAAAATTATTGACACTTGACGATCTAAAATCCAACCCGACTTCATATGATCCGACCAACAACCCGATTATCGTTGAGAGTCAAACTAACTTAACCCGATCCAATCTGATTCAAATCCGCCCATACACCCGACCTACCATCTCAGTGCGGAAGGAAAAGTCAAATATCATACTATCATTTTTGCGATAGATCAATGGCTCGGAATAAGATTCAATATAGACGAAATAATTCGCTTACCACTAAAAAATAAAATATGGACAAACTAAGGTTCATATTAGGTAATAATCATATAAAGTATTTAAACCCATTTTAAATAGTTGATTAGATCGCCAGAACCATGACAAGTTAAAAGTGGAAAAGATTAAATAAAGGATTAATTCATGATTAAAGTGTTAAATACGATGGCTGTGGACAGAGGTGACAAATCGGGCGGGTCAGGTCAGTTTGACTTCAAAAGATTATCGGGTCACGGGTTTGATCAGGTCGGGTCGGGTCGGGTCTCGGGTCATCATGCATTGATATTTGTCGGGTTTCGGGTCTTTCGGATTCGAGTCGGGTGGGTTTCAATTATCTAGTTTCGGGTATTTTTCGGGTTCGGATCAGGTCGGGTTTCAATTATCTTGTTCGGGTATTTTCGAGTCTTTCGGGTCGGGCGAGTCGGGACAGTTTGTCTTCAAAAGATTAACGGGTCACGGGTCTGATCAGGTTGGGTCGGATCGGGTCTCGGGTCATCATGCGTTGATATTTGTCGGGTTTTGGGTATTTTGGGTTCGACGGGTCGGATTGACCGAATAGAGTTTGAGCTTTTTTATTCTTAGAGTTATTTATTATTATTTTTCTTTGTATGAGGCTAATGATCCAATAAATTATATTTGTCAGTATTTGTAGTTGTGATTGAAATTGATTCTTTCTTTATGTTTTGGCATCTCTGAAAAATTCTACAGATGCGACAATTACCAAAATATAAATTATTATGTGCAATCTGCTAATTGATATGTGATAAGTTAATGTTCTGATAAATTGTTGTCAAGATGGTTTCTATGTGATATGTGATATGCGACAATTACCAAAGTTTTTTATTTTAAAGAGTTCATTCTGGTTTGATAAGTTGTTGTCAAGATGTTTTGCACTTTTGCTTGTATTCGATACAGTATCTTGTTTTTATTCTTGTTCTGTCTTGAAGAGTTCAGTACATGCCTTGATTTTGATTCAGCATTCTATCTAATACAATACTTGATTTGATAAGTTGATGTCAAGAGTTCATTTTAGTCAAGACATGTACTAGTATAATATTAATTGATAGGTTGATATCAGTTTGGTAAGGCCAAATATTCAAACCGGAGTTTATTCTGGTTTGTTAAGTTGATCTCGGGTCTCTGATCTGTTGTGTTTGGGTCAAGTCGGGTCATCTCAGATTGCGGGTCATGTCGGGTCGGCGGGTAATGTGATCTCGGGTCATTTCGAATTCTGGGTCATGTCGGTCCGGGTCGGGTCGGGTACCGGGTCATCTAATCTCGGGTCTTTTCGGGTCATATCAAATCAGGTCGGGTCGGGTATCGGGTCATCTGCTGTCGGGTCTTTTCGGATTTCGGGTCATATCAAATCAGGCCGGGTCGGATATCGGGTCTTTTCAGGTTTCGAGTCATATCAAATCAGGTCAGGTTGGATATCGGGTTATCTATTGTCGGGTCATTTTTGGGTTTCGAGTCATATCGAACTACTTCGAATCGAACGAATTTGTCTGGTCGGATCGGGTTCTGCCATCTCTAGCTGTGGACTGACTCTCTATCAAAGAAGTAAGAAAGAAATACTTGTTGTAAAATAAAGATAAAAAGATACAATTCGGGGGGGAGAGTAAATTTCTTTTCTTTATTCTTTTAATTGTATATTTTTAACATCGTACAAAATTTTATTTATAAGTATAAGAGTTAATACAAAATTAAATAAAAGAATGTGAAACATTTACAATTAACAAGAGAGTTATTGAGAAACTAAATGAAGAATTTGTTAGAAATATTGAAGCTTAGAGTATCAAAGAGTAAGGTTAAACAATAGAACGAAAGTATTTTTAATTAACAATTAGAATTCAAATTTTTAGATCTTAATCATCTAGTCAAAAGAAAACAAGTTAGTTGATTAGATCGCCAGAACCATGACAAGTTAGTTAATCATATAAACTATTTAAACCCATTTTAAATAGTTGATTAGATCGCCAGAACCAAAGTTAAAAGTGGAAAATATTAAATAAAGGATTAATTCATGATTAAAGTGTTAAACCCGATGGCTGTGGACTGCCTCTCTATCAAAGAAGTAAGAAAGAAATACTTGTTGTAAAATAAAGATAAAAACATACAATTCGGGGGGAGAGAGTAAATCTCTTTTCTTTATTGTTTCCTTTTAATTGTATATTTTTAACATCGTACAAAATTTTATTTATAAGTTAGTAAAAAACAAAATGAAACATCTATAATAAGTACAAGAGTTAATACAAAATTAAGTACGAAAATGTGAAACATTTACAATTAACAAGAGAGTTATTGAGAAACTAAATGAGGAATTTGTTAGAAATATTGGAGCTTAGAGTATCAAAGACTAATGTCAAACAATGGAGCGAAAATATTTTCAATCAACAATTATAATTTAAAATTTTAGACCTTAATCATCTAGTTAAAATTTCAGCAAATAAGTTCTAGAAATAATGGAGCAATTCACAAATCAACAAAAATGAATAATAATAAAGAGAGAGTAGAGAGCAAGAGCAATCAAGAGAACTCAAGAACACACGATATAACGTGGTTCCACTAACAAACAAGTGTTTTTTATAATGCTATGATTTGTACATGAGTTAGCGTTAGAATGCTATCTAGAGTGAGAACAAATAATTTGACCAAAGTTCAGAACTACTTTTTGGCTAGATTTGAACTCCTATTTAAAATCATTCTTCTCCAACAATCAAATAGTTCTTGTTCTATTTAATCAATACCTTTACTGCCATCATTATTGTGCTCTTTGAGCTCTAAGTTTAATAGCCAAATCCTTGCTCAAATTCCAAATCTAAACTAGCTAAATCTAATCTAGAAATTATTGAGAGTTTGTTTGAGTGATTGTTTTATCATTTCAATTATCTATTTTTGTGTGTTGTAATTGTTATCTTGAGCTCCACCGATGTGTGTAAGAGAGCTCAAGATAGTCGGCTTGATCTCCATCAGTGTGTGTGAGTGAGGTTAGGTTGGCAAAAGGGTAGTTAGGTTAATCTCCACTGGTGTGTGTAAGAGAGATTAGTTTAACACCTTGTGTTAGGGTTGGTGCTCCACCAATGTGTGTAAGTGAATCCAATAATTTGTATTGCTATTTTGTTTAGTGAAGCGGACCAGACTTGTTACCGCAAGAAGCGGGGGTGCCGGGGACCCGAAAACGTAGGCGAGGCCAAGGGCAAGCCGAATTCCGTCAACACATTGAGCATTTTCTTCTCCCTATCTCTATTTATATTTACTCAATTTCCTTAGTTTAATTGCTTGATTTGTTAATTGTAAATTGAGTTGTAGTAATTGAATTGCTAGAATTGATAGGGTGAATTGGATTGCTTAATTAGTGATTGAATTGCTTGAATTGTTTGTTTGGCCATAATTAGTGAAATAACAATTAAGTTTCTAATTGGTTTCTAAATCGAGTGGAATTAGTTAAACACCTAGGCGCCTAGGTGTATCAGATATAACATGGTTCGACTACTCAAGGCCAACTCCATGTACCCTCGGTTCCACACCGAGTAGAATAAACACTATAATCAAAATGTATTACAAAGACCTTATCCAATCAAGCTCAAAACCCATTGCAAAGGACAACACCACTTGCAAGGTCTACCATAACAACAAAGGTTCCTTCAATAGAACAAACAGTTTCTATTCTTGAATCTGAACAAGCTTTGCAATGGGCAACACCACTTGCAAAGTAACAATATCACACTGGATGATTAGACAATGGCATCCTAAACTCTCTTCAATAAATGAGGTTTGGAAGTTTGTAGCAGAAGGTTTATGTGCTCTTTAATTTCTTGTAAATTTTGGGGAATGCACCCCTCATTTTCTGGGAAGGAGCAGTTCTGTTTATATAGGCATATGATTTCACAGGTCTTCAGAATCTCCAAAATACGCTCTATGCGTTAGAGCTAAAGTGACATGCGTTACAGCCATAGTACAACCCATTATAATGGGATTGGGAGTTTTTAGAATTGTCCTTGATCTTCTCTCCAGCTGACTTCTGGACCTTAATTTCTCAGAGGTACCTGTTATAACTCCTTCCAACGCGTTATAACGCCTTCACGAAGCGTTACTGTAATAGATCTCTATGTTTTTATCCAAAAATAGTGCCAAGCGTTATAGTTGCTACAGTAACTCGTTATAACGAGTTTCAACTCGTTATAACTCCTTCCAATTCGCTATAACGAGTTGTAATTTTCAAGAAAAAGATCTTTCTTCAAATGACCATAACTTTTGACTCTTAGCTCCAATTTTTGTATTTTTTGAAGCGTTGGAAAGATCTTAACAAGCTTTACATTTATTTTCATGATATCACCTGCAAATTCTTATCAAGAAAACAATTAAATTCAATTTGACAAATCAACATATGAAAGAAATTGTTTAGATCAACAACGTCTACAATGAATAAGAGAGTTAATACGAAACTAAATAAGAGGTTAAATGCGGGATTAAATACGAAAATATTAAACTTCTATTATTTATTATTTCATAAAAATACGAAGGAAATTTAGTGATGATTTTTTTTAGAACGACATCACAATATCACATCACACAGGAACAAACCCACACATTTCTTTTTCTTCCTTCGTTCACCTATGTTCTAGTTCTCTTTTTTTTCCTATGATGCAAAGTGCAACAATAGTGGTTGACATTAAACCATAGCCCTAGCTAGGTCGACATACCACCTTTCTTTCAACACACAGCATGATTTCTACCTTCTGTTTGAGGATTCTCATCCTTCTCCTCCTCCGTCATGTCTCCGCAAGTGACCGCCAACGCCTAGTGCAACATAGCAATCCCGGGTCTATCCTTCATGAAAAGGCGACGCTCCTTGCCTTTAAGAATGCCTTGCCACCACAATCACAGGCAATCCTTTCCAACTGGAATGACACCACAGATGTGTGCAGCTTTGTAGGAGTCGGGTGCAACAAGTGGAACCTCCATGTCAAGTACCTCTCTTTAAAGTACATGCAGGTTTCTGGCTCGATCCCCCCGATAGTCTTCAACCTCACCAGCCTCCGCATTGTTGAATTATCCTATAATGCATTTACTGGTGAAATCCCCTCTGAGATCTCGAACTTGTCGAATCTCTTGGGTCTCGATCTCTCAAATAACTATTTAACTGGGGTTGTCCCTGAGTCATTTTCAAAGCTAAATCACCTTCAGTTTATGAATGTCGGAAATAACTGCTTGGCAGGAGAGATCCCAAGTTCCATATTTATCAACTGCACGAATTTATGGTATGTGTACCTCCATGGCAACAACCTCACGGGTGAGATTCCGTCATCGCATGACATATATCTTCCGGATTTGCTCAGGTTTGACCTTTACTCCAATAATTTAACGGGGAGGCTCCCGGCATGGCTCTCTAACTCTTCGAAGCTCACTGAGCTAGACATTGAAAACAATTCTTTTTCTGGTGAACTTCCTATCGATCTAATCAGAAACAAAATCCAGCTTAAGGTTCTTCATCTTTCGCTAAACGACTTTTGGAGCCATGACAGCAACACTAATCTCGAACCATTCTTTATTGCCCTTTCCAACTGTACGAAGCTCGAAGAAATCGAGATGGGATCAATTGGTGTGGGTGGGAAGCTGCCGACAAGCGTGTGGCTGGCACCAAGAAGCTTAAGATATATTAGCTTAGAAAATAACATGATATCGGGGCAAATTCCTCCTGATATTGGATACCTGTACAATCTTACCTTTTTGAACTTGTCAAGCAACCAACTGGATGGATCAATTCCAAGTTCAATTGGTAATCTTTCTAGACTTGAGCAACTAATCTTATCTAACAATTCCTTGACTGGTTTAATACCCCCTCAGATCACAAACCTCAGCCATGTTGGTCTCTTGGACCTGTCAAGCAATTTATTGTATGGTGAAATACCTGCCAGCATTGGAAACCTTAGTGAACTAGCATATATCTTTTTTCAGCACAACAAACTCTCGGGACAAATACCGGGTAGTCTCGAGAGGTGTCAAAGCTTGAACATGCTCGACCTTTCGTACAATCAATTCTCTGGGGTGATACCTGAGGAGATAGCAGGCATTGCCAAGGAATTTTTCAATCTTTCAAATAATAGGTTCCGAGGGCCTCTTCCGATTGCGATGAGTAAAATGGATCAAGTGGAGGAGATTGATCTGTCCAATAATAAGCTCACTGGTAAGATTTTTTCACAAATATCTGGCTGTGTTCGAATAAAGCGCCTCAATCTCTCACACAATTCGCTCTATGGAGCGCTTCCTGAGTCATTAGGGCAACTACTTAGTCTTGAAACTCTTGATTTGTCATACAATCAACTAAATGGTGAGATACCTCAAAGCCTCAACAACTGCCGGAGTCTCAGCTATCTAAACCTTTCGTATAATAATTTTAGTGGCTTTGTTCCAACTGCTGGAGTTTTTTCTGAATTTACAAATTTATCATACATTAATAACCCGTACCTGTGCGGGTTGTTCCTGGGCCAGCTTTGTGACCACAAGCACGGGTCATTTTTTAGATCGCGTAAATTTCTGATTGTTGCAAGTGTAGGTGTATCTCTTTTAGCTTTTCTTTTGACAATACTTGTTGTGATTGGGATAACGAAGTGCAGGGAAAGACTATCCACAATTAGAGAAGGAAAATTCCTTGATTCTTCAACACCATTTGTAAAATCGAAGTACCCACGAATCACATACCGTGAACTAGTTGAAGCGACTGATGAATTTAGTGAGGATAGGCTGATAGGGTCCGGTAGTTATGGTCGGGTGTATCGTGGGGCCTTACAGGATGGTACACTTGTTGCAATCAAAGTACTTCAGCTACAAACAGGAAACTCAACCAAAAGCTTTAATCAAGAATGTGAGGTACTGAAACGGATCCGGCACCGAAATCTCATGCGCATTATCACTGCATGTAGCTTACCAGATTTTAAAGCTCTAGTTCTTCCCTTCATGGCAAATGGTAGCCTTGAGAGGTGCCTCTACTCGGGGTCCATGGAGCTAGGTTTAATTGAGAGAGTTCATATTTGCAGTGACATTGCCGAAGGGATGGCTTATTTGCACCACCACTCTCCAGTGAAGGTCATACATTGTGATCTCAAGCCGAGCAATGTTCTTTTAAATGATGACATGACAGCTCTAGTTTCAGATTTCGGGATTTCGAGGCTCGTCATGAGCATTGTTGGTGGTACAACTGTTCAGAATGTCGGGGCATCAACGGCTAACATGCTCTGTGGATCTATCGGTTACATAGCACCTGGTATATTTGACTTTAATACAGGGTTTTGTTTCGTTAAATATTTTGATTTCACAACTTTGATGGATGTCTCCTTAATATACTCAACAAGTTCCCTGATAACAAGAAAATAGCAGAGACATACTAGAGTAATAATGGCATCATTTTAAAACTGAGTTACGAAACTAACTCCTATGTATATTATTTTTGCAAAATACCCTTCTCGGATCAGAGTATGGATTTGGCTCAAATGCATCATTCAAGGGAGATGTATACAGTTTTGGGGTTCTAGTGCTCGAGGTTGTAACCAAGAGACGACCGACCGATGAGTTATTTGAAGGTGGATTAAGCTTGCATGCATGGGTTAAACGATACTACCATGGAAGAGCAGAATCAGTAATCGATCCAGCCTTGTTGCGCACAATCAGAGAACAAGCACCAGAAATGCAAAGAATGTCGGAAGTTGCAATATGTGAGTTTCACTTAATATTTATTTACGAGTAGGTTATAATGCTTCTATTTTTATGTGTTTTCATTATGTCTTCAAAATTCATCATGTCTATATTTTGTGCATTTAAATTTAAACCATTCATTATTTTTTATGAATGTTATAGTTTTGGAGGCATAAAAGTGAAGTATTACAGCCCTCCTCTTTATTCATTTATGAGAAAACTAAACTACATGACTAATTCCTCTTTATTTTAACATTAATTTGCATTGAGATTAAATTGTAATTTCAGTTACTGGGGCATAAATTATGCATGTATGCTACCTCTATGGCATGCACATGTTAAATCATCCTTCACAATTTACACATTGTGGTCAATTGTTTGTATCAAAATTCAAAGGAAGTTAGCAAATTCACAGTACAATTAAATTTGATTGTTTGAAATAGGCGAGTTACTAGAGCTTGGCATCCTCTGCACGCAAGAGAATTCGTCTCATCGACCAACCATGTTAGATGCGGCTGACGACTTGGATAGGCTGAAGAATTACCTTGCCGGGGACTCAGCGGCTACTTTTGCATCATCTTTGGGATTTTCATCTACAACTATCGGCGACGACTAGGTAACTCAAATTAAGATCTGCAATTATTTTGCACAGGTTGGTTTGTTGGATTGGGATGGTTCAAGTCGAATCCAGGTTTGTCGATATTTCAGTGACTTATTTGTTGTCAGATGGTTCAACTAAGATTAACTACACTGTTTTGTGTGTGTGTTGAGTGGGGGGGGGGGGGGGGGGTCAGAATTTATTCATAAAATGACAAAATTAATATTTGTTGTTAAAATTACTATTAGTAATTACAAATGTATTACAAGTGGTTCCTTTTTCATGTACTTTTTATCTTTCTTTTTTCCATCATCGTGCTGTACTAAATTCCAAGGCCTGCTACATTAGACCAAAAACATGTCTAGGGTAGTAGGCATGGTTTTGCAGATATTATGCTAAATGAAAAAAGAAAACATGACCAGATCAGAGTGATGCAAACAGAGCAAATCAGAAAATTTGTTAAGTTAGGTATGTCAGTTTTGATGATAATCAAATGAAGAATAGAAGAAAATATGTAGGTAGGTAGGTACACTTTAACATGGTACAGCTACAATTACCAAATAATATAAGATTTTCAGGCTTCTTAGGCTTGGAAAAAGAGTGATGGAAAATATATAGGGCTTCACAGTATAGATGAGTGATATTTCTTTTTTATACTTCCTATTTCATATGTGTGTTCATGGAATTGATATTATGGTTCCAAAGAACAGATAAAAAGAATCCTAAAATAATCTGCATGAAGCATATGATTGGTAGATCATCTTTGGGCACATCTATTGTGCATGATTGATGCTTACAATACAAGGACAAATCAATTATTTATGTACATGCTGTCGGATAAGGAGATACTAAGAGATCTTTAAAAAAATATATATATGCTTTAAAGCTATGATGATTGAGCAGCCACATCTATCTACTAAAACACTAAAGTTTCTGCCTACATGAAAGGCTAATAACCAAAGATCTGACCTATCTAGAAGCTAGTTTATTAAACTATACTCAAAATTAGAATCATATTTAATAGTACAAAAGAATTAGTTCTTTTCCGTATTGGTTAACTGCTGTCATCAACCAAAAAAATATATTTTGATTTAGAGGATTGTATTATAATTAGTGATATCTTACTTTAGATGCCAGAAAAACAAAAAATACAACAACGACATAGCCTTAGTGCTCTAATATAAGGTGAACTTTACAAAAATCTCAGTTTTTATTTTGCTTAATTCCAAGCAGAACAAAGAAGTACATGGAATCTGTGAAAAATATATTAGAATAAATATTTTACAAGTTTGTAAGGTAATTACGCATTATATTTAACGATTTCAACTATTCTGTACTAGACAATTTTGCATGGCAAGTTAATTGTATATATGCACTTAAGAAGATAGAAACTATCATGTTGTGTATTAAAATAGGTGACTGGTGTTAAGAAACCATATTGGTTTTAAATTGGATGAAAACCGGTTACTAAATTTTCAGAGATGGGAAATGCAAATTCCTTAAGATCTGGAAAAACAACTATGCTATAATGCTAAGAAAGTAAATAGAAGTTAATCAAAACCGAATCTTAATAATATCTGGCCAAATGGAATAATAAATTAGCGTAATGCAGAATATATTAGCTTTTTCTGTAAGATAAGATAGATGTGACATGATTCAGCTGCTGTTAGTACTGGTCCCATGTATCTATGCTCTGTTTCTTTCATGCCTCCTCTGCACAATGTCAATTTGGCATCTTAGTCTGGTAGCACTTCTGGAAAGGTTTCGGGATTCAATCGTTTTGCCAAAAAAAAAAGGAAAGAAAAGAAAATAATGGGGTGTTATATATATGTAGTGCTCTTGTACCATCTGGCAACATTCTTTGCAGGGTTCTTTTCCAAGTCAACTTTCATATGCTGCTGCTAGCACAAAAATGATGTGAATCATAGTTTCTGAAAGATCACCAAAGTATTCCAATTTCCAAACCTCCTCCTCATATATTTCCCCTTTTTTCATAAAAGCCTATTAACTGTCAGAAGAAAACTTTATACCCGGCTTTTTGTTGCATAATTGGAAGATTTTGCTAAAAAAAATAGTATTGGTATGCTTCTACAATTCCTCAAAATTAATTACATAACAATGAATAGTTGGCTATGATGTCGGAGAGCCAGAGTTCTCAAAACCATGTCTGCGTGTCTAAAAACGGCACGGAACGGCACGACACAATAAGGAAACGGCACGGTTAAGACACGACACGGGACACGGCACAGAACGTTTACGAGGAAAGGCACGACACGACACGACACGAAAACACGGCACGACACGACGGCACAAACACGGGTAGACTCGTCCAAAAAAAATGTACTAGAGATCCAAAAAAAATAATTGTCTATAAGATTTAAAGATTTTTTCCAGATTTTTATGTCTTGTAATTTTTTTCCATTTTTTTATTATTTTTTACACGATTAACATGAATAAGTCACGCCGTGCCGAAGCAACACGACACGAACAAACACGTCACGATTAGACACGACACGATTAAGATATGGCATGTTTAGGCACGACACGGTTAAGACACGGCACGTTTAGGCACGGCGTGCCTAAATGTGTCGTGTCTCAACCGTTCCGTTCCGATCCCTTCCAATTTTTGGCACGGCACGGAACGACACGATAAATATAATAAAATACTAACCATGCCGTGCCATTTCGTGCCGTGCCAAGTCGTGTTTGGAACGAAACGGCACGGATTTAGAACACTACGGAGAGGGTTTGGGGTAGTAAACTTCTTTACCGACAATTAAATAGTGTACATTGATCTATGACATTTGATGAAATATTAAAAGGGAGATGATACGTACAAAATATCATTTGATACCGACTATTGATATCGATTTTAATATGCATCTTTAGTTGAGTTATCGTGCATATTATTTGAGTTATTATGCATGTTATTTTTTGTAATGAAATAGTTATACATGTTATCGATTTTATTATGCATCTTTAGTTGAGTTATCGTGCACATTATTTGAGTTATTATGCATGTTATTTTTTGTAATGAAATAGTTATATATGTTATTTTTTGTACTGAAATAGTTATGGTATAACATGCATAATAACTTAAATAATGTGCATGATAACTCAACTAAATGTGCATAATAAAATCGGTATCAATAGTTGGTATCAAATGTGATATTTACGGAACATTCTCCATATTAAAATTAATAACTGTTAATTCAGGTAAAACAAAAAAATGTATACTTTTTTTATGAATTGTACACTGATCTATAGACATTTGATGAAATATTAAAATTAACAAAGAACTGTTAATTCAGGTAAAATTAAAAAATGTATAATTTTTTTTATTTTGAATTGGCACCTAATTTGGTTGTTAGTCACAGAATTATCATCTAACCTTTCAAAGTTACCAGTGAACATAATACATATACAGGTCCGATAAAAGCAGCGTCAAGTTTTGTAGCCAGCGGCCCAGCGCAAGTAACTTCTGTTTGTGTGTGTGATTTTGTCTATTTTAAGCCTTTTAAATTGGGTAAATTTTGGGCTTTTCGGCCTGCAGTACTGTTTCTATTTTCTCTCCTTTAAATCTTATAATCAATAAACTAAAGCCCATATGTCCACTTAATTTGATGCGTTAAATTTGAGATGAAGATTACTAGGTATTCTATTCGTGCTATGTCCGAAAAAATTGAAATTATTGAATGACCACATCAAAATTGATATTAATTGATGGGAAAAGAGGAGACGGTAATAAGTAATAACAGCTCTTGGGAGACGTTGGACTTCATAAGTTTCTGTTTCTCCCTTTTGTTTAATTCCGGTGTACATGATCTGTTGAGTTGTGGATTCCATTCGTCAGGAAAACAAAACATGGTCCGCATTCATCATGAAATGAGGAGGCATTTGATTTTTTATTCAGCGACTTCCTTCCCCCCTTGATTGTTTACACCAAGTTCATGTGAGCCATGTTGCAAAGGGTTGTGTTGGTACGGTGCACCAAGTCTACGCAACCTTTTCATGAATTGTTTCATCAATTGAGCACCTATATCAACACGAGGCGGAAGGGAAAAAAAACTCTTCTTCCTGCACACTACTCTAATAACACGCGGCGGAAGAAAAAAAAACACTGTCTGAATGAATTGATTCGTCTGATTAGTGATTAGAAACAACATCTCCCATGCTGTTTTGTCCAGCCTTTGAACTGTGCTCCTATTTCTAAAAGTGAAACAGTGAATTAAATTAATAATTGCAATTATTTCAAATAATAAAATAAAAAATAAAAACTAAAATGCAAGGGAGGAATAGCACACATTATTGAGGTACAAGCCTGCAAAAAGCTCACATAATAGGAACCGCATGTGGTGTTGCGCGGAACTGGTATAGCGTAGTATGTGGGACGTCTGATCTTTATTGATTGCATCAAAATTCGTGTCAAAGTTTAAAAGACTCCCTGATTCTCATCTCTTACGGCCGATCGCGAGCTGGCAATCGATGCACTGCGCTACAACGGATTCGAGTCCCACATATTAACCTTACAGATGTCACATATCAATTATCAATTTTGAAGCAAGTAGGTCTTAGATCCTCGAACTCCTACTATAAAATAAAAATATTTTCTGACAGCATTCAATGACTCTACATATCAAAATCAATACGAGTGCGCATCTCTAATATGAACCGTCAAATTAAAGATAAAAAATCTCACTCTTGATTCGTATCAGTGGCTGTCGAGCTGGTCTTTAATCCAACAGTCTAGAATACTTGCTCCAGCCCAGCTATCAACGATACCCCTCCTTCCTTTACCGGAACTCTATATAAATATACATACCCGCTAGTCGCTACCACACATTTGTGGACGTGCCATTAGTATCGGTTCACCTCATCCAAATTTGTCGTCATACATACATTGGAAACTTGGCCAACTATTTGTGACTAAGCTCGTGTTACTCATCGAACCCCTTTTGGCAAGAGCCTCTAAATTTGCCGACTCGAGGCGGTCCATCAATGATCGCGCAAACTCGTCGGTGATATCATCGTTTGCCTTTTTTATAAAGCTTGCATCGTACTCTAGCGTGTTGGATACAAGATTTGCCACCATAGCTACAACCATCACATTGCACGGAGCGTCAGGTTACCAAAATAAGTCTGTGGGAGCGACGGCTTAAAGCGGCGACATAGCTCAACTGGAAAGACAAGTTCGGTCTCTACATCATCGGCAAGGCCACGTGTAATACATCACAAAAAATGGAAACCTTCTCTCCACCCGCAGGATTTTCAACGAGTAGATTTGTTCTTCTGTAAGATTGAAATTAACACATACAACTTGAAAGGAGGTGCTTGATGCCTGCATAGGTCGATAAACTTTTGGGGTGTAGTAGGAGTGGTCGCAGGACACGGAGGGTAGGGAGCGAGCTTGGAGGAGGGAGCGGTCGAAGAAAGGAGCGAGGATGGTGTCGTTGTCGCCACGGGCAAAGGCAGATAATGTCCTGATAAAAACGATGTAACTGCTGCCATCAACGGCGTAATGGTGGTTTGCGAAACAGAGGATTATGCTTCCACACCGAAGGCGAGTCACCTGCTTAATTGGTAAACAGTGTTTATTGCATCCACTGTGGCTTCTTTATTATCATTTTGGATTGGAACTGGTCAAGCTTGATTGCTTAATGGAGCAGAGTCCTTTTTTGATGGTGTCTGCTAGAATTGGAAGATTTCAATATTTAAAATTGATCATAATGATTTGGATGAGTCTTAGTTAAATCTTTGATAATTCAATAGATCTCTCTTCAACTGTATCAGCGGTGCATAACATACTCTTTTGTACTGGTTTAATAGTACATCTTTTAACACAACTAGTGTTTTTTCTGAAATAAGTGGAGAGCGCCCACCACTTTATTTTCTTTAACAAAAACGAAGTATACAAACAGTAACAACAAACCAAAATCCCTTATAATCTTTATCTATGGTCCTATATTTCATCTATACCCTCAATAGTATCTATCTAATACCCAACAAACTTTGCATACCAAAATCTCTATTAAAAGACCCTAAACCCTTTAAGCAAATCTATCTCTAATAACAAAACTAGAAGTAGAAGTGATCTCCCTGGTTCTTTGAAATCATCTTCTGCCATCAAATCCAAACCACGTCTAAATTGATAATATTATGGGCGTCGACATATCCCACCCTTGCTAGCAAGGCGTATTGTATTTCCAGCGATCGCCATCTCTGTGGCTCAATCAACCATCGCATCAGAGCTAAGGTAGTATCAGTCCGAAGATCGCTTAGTTATATCTGTACCTCACGATCCCCCGATCTCACCTCGATCGTAGCTTGGTTGTGCTTTGCACACATCCATGAACAAATCGTCAGTCACACTCGTCCCTTCTTGCAAACATGATCAATCTCGCATACCCATATCACCTTATTCATTCCCATTTCTGACCTAGCACCCACGCCAATCACCTTTATCAGCACCTCTTCTTTGCTGGAATCTGGTATATCCAACCAATATCAGCATTTTACTGAACTGACCCTTTGTCTACTCTCGGCTCAATCGCCTTCTGTCTGTTCACAAATCATTGCCACATCACTGCCACATCCCTGCCACAAATCTGCACTTATGTGATTTAGCTCAGCACTCACCTCTGTGATGCAGCACTCGACATCAATCACTGTCACCGATCATCAATCCCTGCCACAGATCTCTCAGCTCTGTGATCTCATCATCCCTTTTTCAGCTCGACCTCAATGGTCTCAGCACCATCGATCTCACCCGATCTCACCATCGAGAGTAAGGATCAGTCGAAGAACACCATGCATTGATGGGTGGTACCACAGCTCGATCATTCCTCTTCTCAATATCATACGATCTCACCCGATCTCAGCACCCTCGATCTCGGCACACTAACCTTGTTTTCTCAACATCGCTTCTCAGCCTCGATCCTTTTTCTCAATGCCAATCGTGATCTCACCTCGTCTCAGCACCTCTTTACTCCGTCAGCACCGATCGTGAGTTCGCAGCCTCGATCTTGCTTCTTTCAGAACCGATCGTGCACCCTCAATCTTGCTTTTTCTCAATATCGCTCGTGATCTCAAAGCTCTACAGCCTCATCTCATCACCTCTGTGAACTCGACAGCCACATCTTGATTTTATCTCAGTCTCGATCTTAATATGTGATCTCGACAGCCTCGTCTCACATCTTCCCGAAACCAGAAGAGGAGGGAAGAGAGTAGAAGTAGAAGGGGAGGGGAAGATGAAGATAAGGGGTAGGCGGGGGAGGTCGGAGGTGATATCCCGTCTAGGGTTTGCAAATCGCCTTGTGTCGCTCGTGGAGAGAGAGAGAAGACTTCGTCCGTTTCTACTATACCTAAATTATTATTTGCTTGTTTTCTTGCAATCAAAGTTAGGGAATCTGTGCAACCACTTGCATTGTGTTGAAGTCGTGATTATCAGATCACTTATTTAAGACAAATCTTGACATTATTAAATATACAGTAGTAACAAGTACTTCAACAAAATATTGTATTTCAGACATATGTCGCTAAATTCTAACGTCCCATTCTCCAGTCATCGACTCTGATTCTGATTTATAGAACCGTGATAATAGGGACTGAAATAAGCCTGGTCAGGTGAGTCGACCAGCCAACGGATAGAAAACCACCAGCTGCTGGCAAGTTCTCTCTCCCTCTCTTTTTTTTTGAAACTGATAGAAAACCACCACCAGAAGCTGACAAGCATTAATTAATAATAACATCAAAAGTTACATCTAAGTTTGAATTATCTTTGTAAAAAAATTTGGATAATAATCAAACATTCACATATAAGTGGCAATCATCTAGATTTAACATCTATAGAAAATATATGGCAATCAATTACTAAAATGGGCAAATCAGATAGGCACAATTGGGGAGTTTTATTCATAGCCTTTATTTGGACTATATGGATGGAAATGAATGCTATAATTTTTCAAAACAAAACACCTAAAGATACAATCACATTGTACAGTTTAATTATTCAGTTACAAATATACTGGACAGGAGGCGCAAGTCATATAGGGAATTTTTTCAGGAATTTATCAGCTCAAGCTAGAGAAAATCAAGTGGTGGTGATTTCAGAGGAAGAGCAACAAACCTCCTCGGATGAGGATTTACTAGATGGCTGATTGGTTCAGCACAGTGATGTGATAATGTCAAGATGACCAAGTTTTAGTTTCCACTAATCACACACAATACAATTTTGTTTTACAGTTGTTTACATATAGTTCAAACAGGAAAAATAAATTGGGATTCATCACACATGAGACCCGACCAATGGTGCTACATCATAGAAGATAGGAAATTAGATCAGCATTTTCATTTTATATTTGTTATGTATTTATTTTTGCCATGGTACAGATCTTCTGTACTCAACTTTTGTAACTCTTTGATTTTTGTTGCTTCCATTTGGAAGCCGGCACTCTATCTTGGAGTTTGCTTTAATCAAAAAAAAAAGTTTGAATTATCTCTCTCTCTATTTCCCTCAAGTAACAATATATTCAGCGATTATGCATTTGAAATGTAGGAGCTAGCCTGTAATTATGTCTCATGGCCTAGGACTTCAAACTGAGCTGGATTATCCGGAGAAAGAAAGATATATTGTGAATAAAAAACTAGTCTGAATAAATACTGATAATTTTGTAGCCTCAAATATTTTCGTACAATATTTTCTTGAAGCATTGCATGCTATCTGGCTCCAGCCCGACTATCACCGATATCCCGCCGTCTAGAGCCGGAACCCTGCATAAATAAACATAACCACTTCCATACATTTGTGCACGTGACATAAATATTGGTGCACCCCATCCAAAATCGGCATCATACATGGGCATGCTGAGCCAGCTTATCGCCATCAAGCTTGTGTTACTCATCGCACCTCGTTTGCAAAGAGCCTCTAAGTCGGTTGACTCAAGGTGGTCGATCAATGATCGTCCGAACTCGTCGGTGATGTGGTCGACAGCCTTCTGTATCAAATTCGATCCAAACTCAACTGTATTGGATAAAAGATCCTCCACCTTAGCGACGGCCTTGGTACGGATTGTTGGGTTACCAATATAAGTTGGCGGGAGTGGTGGCTTGAAGCGGCTACGCAGGTCTACAGGAAGGAGAAGTTGGGTCTCTACATCGGAAGTCAAGCCACGTGCAATGCAGGTGCATTTCCACACATGCGCAACTACTGCTCGAAAAGTTGAAACCCGCTCTCCACCTGCGAGGATTTTCAACGAATGGATTTGTTCCTTGGTGAGTTTGAGATTGACACAAACAACTTGGGAGGAGTTGCTTGATGAGCCTTTGGCTAGGAAATTGTTCGGGGAGTAGTCGGAGTGGTCAAAGGAGACGGAGGGTGGAAAGCGAGGTCGGAGGATGGAGCGATCGAAGAAGGGAGCGGGGATGGTGCCGGTGTCGCCACGGGCAAAGGCAGATAATGTCTTGATGAAAAGGGAGGCGCCGAAGCCGTCCAAGGTGTAATGGTGGATTGCGAAGCCGAGAATTATTCCCCCACACCTGAGCCGAGTCATCTGTTTGGCAAAAGCACAAAAAATCAGATTGGTGCATTAGATTTACATCTTAATTAGAGAACTAATTTTGCATGAATAATTTTAGTGTTAAATTCTTAATTTATCAGCATAACAAAATTACAGAGACTTTGTAACAAAGCAATACGTTTAATATTAAATTCTCAATTCATGGTTGATGACAGCAACTTACTTAAATTCTCTGATATTGGTTTAAATATATAGTATTGTTGTGCTTTATCTCAAAAAAAAATGAGAAAAAAGAAGTTCGAGTTTTGTTCTTCCTGCAATTTGTTTATTTGTTTACGAAATCTTAATTGTGAAAATATCATGTCGAAAAATCCTCTGGTATCTGTTAAAAATTACTGCAAGTCTGCAATGGCGCTGCTAATTGCGTCAAAGGATATACGTACCATTAATTAAACCATTATACAAAAATAAGACTAGGTATGTTTCACTTTCACTCGTGCAGTCGAAGAGACTCTGTTGAATGCTCTTTTTTCAAACAAATTTGTGTGTGTTTGAAATAGCGATTATTATTTGATTATGTTATATTTTGTTATGTAATTAATAATATTTGTTACATTATTATTATTATTAATTATTACTACATTACTATTATTATTATTATTATTATAAATAGAGAGAATCATGCAGAGAAGTAAAAATAAATTTTCCAAATTCATAAGATTAATTTTTATAATATGAAATATTTCTATATAGGGTTATCTAATTAGTACTTTATAGTTGCCTAAAGACTATGAGGTCAATAACTTTAACCTTTTATTATTACTAGAAAACGCAGAGCGGTTATGCCGTGTCTTTAAAGATATGCTTTGTTGTGTTAAATGACATGAAAAAACATGCATGTGCCATATAAATTTGATAAAATTGTTGTTATGTGTTAATACATATTTATTATACAATTTTTTTTTAGAATGCATAATATTATTTTCTCTTCATTCATGTTTTTTTCTAATATTTATTCAAGCATAGTATACAGTAATACTTAAAGTAAAGTTTATAATTAATTAATCAACTAAATCAGTCTCTTTTTTAACAAAATCAAGAGCTCATTATACTGTTTATAATTAATTATACCTAATTATATCTTGATATGCATATCAAATGTACCTTTCAAAATTCAACTCTATTAGAATAGGAACAAATCAATTACCAAATAGAAATTAAAAAAGCAATTAATACATGAGAATTAAGACAACAATTAATAAGTCACGCTAATCAGCGTGTTCGTTCACCACCTTAAGTGTGTTCGTTCAATTAATAAGACGTGTTGAGAGAGCAACAAAGAGGATTTTTCAAAAATCAATTCTCTACACATAACCTCAAGAAAAATTATCAAATCAAACAATAAACAGTTAAGATCAGAGCCGTAAAAGAAGTTAACGGTACTAGATTATCGTGTCGACGTGTCTTGCAAGTCGGACACGCTAGAGCGGATGGAAACATATATAGTTTCCGGTTTTATTGTGTACATGTACTAAAACTTATATAAAAAAATTCGACTTTACTGAAAATTTAGTTAAATATAAATAAGCCTTTATTTGATAATTATGTATGATCTCTTAGTACTTTGATGATCTTATAATGAGTAAAAATAGAATACAGATAAAAAATATTTATCATTTGTAAAACTTGTACACGTATAAAAATATGGTATTGTACTAATTTAAATATCACAGAATATTAAATTTATATGACATTTGAAACACTATTATTCTGTTAATATTTTTTCTGAAGTAGGTATATAGGTAGGTCAAAGCGCCTACTTTAAACGTTTTATTAACCAAGAAAAAGAAGTTACAAGCTTGAGAAGAGAAATATTTACATGATAGAAAAATACCAAACGAAGGAAAAAAGAAGAGAGAAAAAAAGATATTCCTAGAGGTCAATCCAAGCCATCTCTATTAGATGTGTCAACTCGACAACACGTTACGTTTCGTTTCGTTCGAACAAAACGTACAACACAATAGTTTTTTGTTACAGATGAAATTTTGTTCGTTCTATTGTAATTTTCGCAAAATTTCACGTTTCGTGCACGACTAAACAAAACGTGCAACGCAATTTCTTTATACGTGAACCAACGAAATGATTAACGTGACGACACGTATGGCACGTTTGACACTCCTAATCTCTATTCTAGTTCCACCCTCCAAATACAAATACAAATATCCCTATGGATGATTCCAATTAAGTTGGTATTATAACTATTAATATTTATATTCGATATATTGTTTATAAATAGATTATTTGTCAATCCAGCAACGTTAATAAACACCTGTATCATAATTATGGTAATAAAGAAGAGAATATATCGACATGTTTTGAAATACTAGCTTTTTAAACGACGATGATAATGGAAAAAGAAAGTTAAAATTACATTGCTATTTAGATACCAAAAGTTGTTAAATATGAAATAAAATAGAAAAGAAAAAATCACTTAAAAATGTATTTTAGTGTTCCAACAAACAAAACATTACAAAAAATAAAAAGAAAACGATACTTAAACGAAATATGATATTTATTTACCCACTTTGTCTGTACAAAACATTTTTTGCATTGCAGGAATTATTATTTCCAAATTGATTTTTTGAAGTATATTAATAATAAACACAGTACTTCAAATTTAGAAACAGTGTTGATCAGAAAAAAAAAAGTTAATTGTGAACAAACCTGGAGAACCATCATGACACAAGGCGGTTCCGGGGAGTCGATCACCGGCACGAGCTTCTTCCTCATCTCAGCCGACGGTGCAAAATCCTTGAAATCATCGACCGTCATGTCCAAATCCACTGTGTAAAAATTCACTCCCTCACCGGTACAGTCAATCTCCGGTCTGCCGGTCTTCGGATCCCGACTTAGTCGACCGGCCAATGGATAGAAAACAACCAATGCCTTTGCCAGAGCGGCTTTCATGGTATCGACAGGAAAGAAATCTTGTCGACCGGTCAAAGGATACACGTAGATTGTCGGAGTGTAGCCGCGAGCCGCCACGATGTCTAGGTTCGACAGCCAGATTTTGTGCCTTGGGGTTTCTTCCGATGGAGTTACTACAATGCATTGTGGTTTGTCCGCCATTTTTGGTAGATGGTGGTTTTTCTTTGCTTGGAATTAGAATCAATAAATAAATGGCGCAGAAGACGGTGCATTCTATTGGAAGAGGGTATTATTTATAGAATGGTCTATATATAAACTGGTATAGGGTTAAAATTGCATGTATTAAAAACTTGAAGTGCTATTTTGGAAAATTGGATATTTATCCATTAAAATTTTGCAAATTTACTATGTCTTCATACAAAGTTAATTATTGGAAAACTAGTCATGAAAACTTAAAATAATCTGCTTTCTACTCATGACATCTTTTTTCTTAAATAATTCAACATTAAAAACAGCTCACAGTTACTGCGTGTCACCTACCAGTACCACGAGGTAATAGATCTCATTTCGAGAGTTGAAGAGGTGATTCTGAAAAGTGAACTCAACATTAATTATTAATTTATTATGTATGGAGTTGAATAAAGAAGTTTTGGATTTGATCTTGGCCTTGGATTTTTTTTTACTTATTCACATTTGTTTTTAGTCACCACTGGAAAATTCACTTTTTATATCCACCGAATACGATGCAACATATATTATTTTTATCAGATGCTGATGCTAAAAGCCTTTAGCGTAATGTCGCTGTCAACATAGAGCTTGAAACACACGGTAGTTTTACTCCCATAGTGAAAATAATTTAGGAATATTTTGTCTCAATAAAAAGTAAATAAAAATGTTATTTGTTTAGAAGAAACAAATTCACCAACAAGAAAAAAAATGTCAATTAGTTGTAATTAAAATATATACTAACGGGAAGTAAAAACAAAATAATATCTTAATTTATTTTTCAAACTGACTTAACTGGAAATCAGTTCATTGAAGAAATTCTAGTTATCTTTTTAAGCATTTAATAAACAAAATTTAGTCAAATTTTTTTTATGTAAAAATATGTCAATTATTAGTAATACTTTTATTAAGAACAAATTTTCCTTCACCTTTTCTTCAGGGGGCAACAAAACAGAAAATAGCAAAGTAATTAATAAATGCCAAATGTTTTGTAGAATTGGAACATTTTTCTTCTAATTAATGTAGATATATGAACTTGTATATATATGTAAAAATAAAATTTGTAGTCTTAGAACATAAAACTTATGGTTCACAAATTGATTTTTGAAATGGTCTCTAATTACATTTAATATTGGACTTATTTTGCTAGCAATGATGGAAAGAATGTCTTGAAGATATTTCTTTTCCTATTTAAAATTTGCAAGTTTAAATATGCTTCATATTTTAATCCCTCTTATATTAATATAGCATTGTAATTGATAACTAACATAAGTGCCTACATGAAAAAGTGTAAAGATTCATTTTTGTCTTTATCTTGATGGAGAACAGGTGGTAAGATAATTATAAGATAATTTTTTTCAAAATGGGAGAAATTTCAGGTATGCATTAGAATTAATTTATTTCATATTTTTCATTCAAATTCGTTGTTACTTTCTTTTTTGCTATTTTTTATAAAAAGATAAAATGTCTCTACCATGACATCTTCCTCTCTTCTTCTCTTTCTGCACCGGCACTAGTTGACATTCTCTTTTCTCAAAATCGATCTCAGAGTCAATTATGACATCCTTCAAAGCGGCACTAGTGTCGAAGTTGGTGATGGTTGGGGTGAACTCGAACCCGAAGTAGTTATAACAGTGACATTTTTTTTCTTTTTGAAAAAAAAAATGATAAAAAAAAGTAGCATTGATTTTGATTTGTAAATATAAAAGAAATTGATTCTGAAAGATATTATTGAAATTTTCTAGATCTGTTTTAAATTACAGAGACGAAATTATCTCTAATTATAAAGGGGTCCAATAAAGTGAAGATTGAGAAGTTAAAAAAAAAAAAATTTGGTTGCGCACTTTGAGGTACTTTAATGGAGGTTGTTACAAATTCAGATCTGGTGCAAGGTCAGTACCTGATAGAGATTCATTCTTGAGTAAAATAACTTGCGTTTGACTCGCGTTCCGCGCGAAGAATTAAAATTTTAAATTTTCGTATTGCAATAACAAAATTATAATAAATTTTAAAAAAAAAATAAAATAAAAAAACAACAAGAAAAAGGCAAAAGAAATATTATCTACAGTAATTTCACTGTAGCGTAAAACAGTGGAAAAATCTAAAAATATTATTAACAGTGATTTTACTGTAGAGTGAAAACACAGTTCATAACACTGTAGAAATGAACAGTGACGTCCAATGTTAAGACATGAGTATAAAGAATTAAATATTATACAAAATAAATTGAATAACGAGGTAATTAACTTGATAACAACTCACGTAATTTGAAAAGTAAAATCGCAGGTGATCACGGAGTCGACAATGGAATTTATCTAACAATTATCTTTCAATAATAAATCTTTTTTGTACAAGATCTTGTTGCCACTGAAAATATAAATAAAATTAGGAAAGATCACTTCATAATGCTTTTCTTAACATTTTTTCCAATTGAATTTTAAAATAAATTCATTAAATTTATTAAAAACCATAAAAATAGTAAAATGTTTATGGATACAATTTGGAACTGATTTGTTGTGTTTTCAATTTGGTGTGATTTGAATGACATTTCATACTCCAACATAAACCAACAAATATTAACCGTTAAAAAAGTTACACGAAACTTGATATTTTTTATAGAGTATGAAATGATACTCAAATTGCATCAAATTGAGTATACAACTAATCTATAAACTCAAGAATGTATATTTATTTAAAATTCAGTTATCGAGATTGTCAAGATACATTGTCAAGGAATCCCTCCTCAAATGAAATAGGGAGCTTATACATTGATCTGATACCTCCGTCGATACGTGTATGTTATTCATGTTAGACTAGTTATTATGCATCATGATATTTTGTCTTGAAAAATAATTATGAATCTTCGACGATTTGTTATGCATGTTAAGCTAAAGAAATAAATGTCGATACGCTTAACATGCATAACAACGAGCTGTCGATGGAAGCATCGGTCGAAGATTTTCCTATAAAATATATACACAATTGTCACTCATGTTGTAATACTAAAAGAAAAATAAATGATTACGGAATCCCCTGACTTTCGTCGGAAAGATCCTGCGTATCAAAATCGATAAGCAGAGTGCGGATTTCTAATTCGAACCGTTCGATTAAAAATCAACGATTTTCTTTTGATTCATATCAGTGACGATCGAGCATTGATCTTTAATCCGACTATTCGAATTAAGATACGCTAGATGCAGCGATTTTGATACGCAGATAATACTGGTCCAGACTCCCCTCCCCCTAATATCTCTTTCAACTCAAAACAGTTGGGCTAGACAACGAAAACGAATTCCAAAATAAAATTGTAGCCCAATTGGTGGCCCAGTTCTCAAATTGAGAAACTTTAAACACAGTTTTTTAATTGTTAAACATTCAAAATATTAGGTTCCAATTCCATCTCTCAGATTGTACATTTGTACTATGAATTGATGGATGTTGGGCCTTCTATCTGTCTCTTATCTTCTATCCGAACCGTTCATCTTTCGCTTCGCTCATGATAATCAGGAAAATGTAGAAAAAGAGGGGAAAAAAGAAGTAAAAAACATATATAGTGGGAGCATGGCTAAAATAATATGCATAGTACACCACATAACGTACTATGCGCTCATTTGTATTTAATTTGGTCATTAAATTGATATTTAAGTTGCTCAATAAATTCTTCATATCAAAATCTTGAGGAAATAAAATTTCGTGATTTTTAGAGCTTTCTTGCTATTTTTTAAATATTTTTTAAAAACAGTTCAGAAATGACACTTTTGTAGTATTAAATCTGGACTGTTTTTAAAAAATATTTAAAAAATAGCTAGAAAGCTCTAAAAATCACGAAATTTGATTTCCTACAATATTTTCATATGAAGAATTTATTGAGCAAGTTAAATCTCAATTTAATGACCTATATCTATATACATAGTACAAAATGTGGTGTACTATGCATATTATTTTAGCCAGTGGTCTTCTGACAGTAACAGTAACGACAATTAATATCAAAGGTTTTCAAGTATGAATTGACGGCTGAGAATAAAAAAAGGCCCACGGCCCTACTGTTAAGTAGTTGGCATTATTCAAGTAACAAACAAGTAAATAATAACATAAGAGTAATATCACAAGTAGCGCCGTCAAATATACTAAAAGATTGCCTATAAGTTATTCTGTCAAAAAATGTACGAACCGATTATGCAAATACTTTTTTGAGTCTTGTGTTGCATTTAAGATCGTAAGAATTTTCTATTGCGTCTTACGTTGTGTTTAATAAACGTAAGAATTTTTTCTTGTGTTTATGTTTGCGTTTAGTTAAACATAAAAAACATTAAAAGCGTTTAATTTTATTTAGCGTTTAACGTGACAACTAATTGTGCACAACATAGCCAAAAAATTATGAAAAAAACCCTGACATAAAAAATTGCATGCAAACCCACATCAACATTATAGCTAAATCTAAAAAAACAAATTAAAACATCAGTACTAAAGTACATAGCACTAAAAATAACTTAACTATTTTTCACCAATTTCCTCCAAACAAAAATGTATTTCACCATATCAGAATTTAGACAAACAAAAAACTCCTGCATAAATCCTATGTCCCCATACCAATAAAATCAAAAGCCATGAGTTAAATCCTATACAAACAAGTGACAACATTGGTCCTCCTTCAATTAGGACTTCAGTCTCACTCCAATGGCTTCCTCCACTCAAAGACATGTTCTTCACTATCTCAATCATCATCCAATACCTCTAACGCACCCCAATCTACAGAACCTGACGAGGCTGAAATAAATAAATAAAGTTCTTAATTATTTCTTACTATTCACATCATCTTTCTAAAAATTGTATTTCTTTTTTATAAATAACAGATTCAACCTTTCATATTAAATTTGTCATACAAAGAATTCATATTTATGAATTAAATCATCATATTTCATCAACAGATTCATAAATAAATAAAGTAAGTTCTTAGTTCTTAGTTATTACTGTCAGATGGAGAGTCAAATGAACATATGGAGAGTCATGCTCCCACATTTTCCTCTTGCCCTTATCCTTGAGGTCCTTGGCCTTGGCAGACTGAACAGGTCCTTTTTCCTTGAGATCCTTGGCCTGGACAGGCTGGACACGTCTGGTTGATGTTAACCAGTCCAAGTTCTTTGCCACAGATTGAAGAGAAGAATACACAAAATTGTAGAGATAAAGCTCCCTAGAAAAATCCGGACTACTTGCCTAGATTTCTCTAATAGGTCCATCTTTTTTTCGTATTATTAAAAATAACAGTGAAAGCGATCAGTGAACAAATTACTATAATTGGTCCATCTATTACTATATAACAGTGAACACAGAAGTGATTATACCCTAAATCCTAAACCAACTCATAAGTGATTATATCCTAAACCCTAACACACAAAATAACTAAATTTAAATTAATAATGAAAGCGATCAGTGAATAAATTGAGAGTGCAATTACTCTAATAAGTAAAAATGGACATTAAATGTTGCGTTTAAATTATTTTGGACTCATGAACATTGAACATTGAAATACGTTGTTAAGTAAGGTTATGAGAAAACTTAAGAAAAAAGAAAGATGAAATTACATTGAGAGAAGCGAGGAAAAAATGGTGCAGAAAATCCCCGAGAAGAAGAGACGGCAACGAAGACGAGGAGTATTCTAGAAGGAGGCGAAACGAAAAGACACTTAAAGTCTATAATGAACTGAGAAGACTTTATAAGTCTAAAATGCATTATATCAGCATTATTTAATTATTAACTTGTAAATTAACTCTTCGGAAAGATCGATATTTTATTTATTTTATTATTTACAACTTTTCAGAACTCTTAAGGCTTAAGAATGCGAAAGGGTGATGATTTACTAATATAAGCATTATTATATATATATATATATACATATATATACATATATGATTTTATATACTTCACATAGAAGTAAAAAACGGTTAAAACGAAATGTAATAAATTTCTTGTGTTTTCGTAAAACTCACTTGAGTCTTACGTTCAAAACACAATTCATTGACAGCCCTAATCACGAGTCTCTAAATTTCCGAATTTTTTCGTTTGTGACTAATTCTCTGAACTTTTAATTTAAACAAATATCTCTTGAACTTTCAAATCAATGATAAATATCCCCTAGATGATAAATTATCATCTAATAGTATAATGTATGTATAATTTGATCGAAATGTTCATGCATATTAATAATATAATGTTTAAATTATTTGTGTTTACTTATTTTTAATTTACGAAAAGTTTGTAATGTTTTATAAAATAAATATTCACAATTATATATTTGTAATTTATATGACATTCTTTGTTTGTTATTTTTTAGCCGTATTCATTTTGTTAGAATAAGTAAAATATTCTATACATTATTAAAATTAATTAAATCATTCTATTTATATATATAGAAAACATTATGAAATAATAAATTATATAAATTCATCAAGCACATTCTAACATCACATATTTTGAACATTTAATTAAGTAGCACTGAATGAATAATAAATTGAATTTTTAAAACAAAAAATTCCCGCGGAACGATATCATTCCCGTCGGAATTATGGAGAGGCGAATATGGCCTAAAAATTGTGGGAATTAATGACATATGCCAGTAACCATTAATTATAATAAATCATAAAAATTCAATAAATCAATAACAATGTAAGAAGGGATTATTCAACAAATCTATTTTAAGACAAAATTTTATATTTTATATTTTTCTATTTATTTTCTCGGATGGATAAAAATCGAAGGTCTGTAAATATTAATGAATATATATATATAATTTTAAACCCGTTAGCTTTAAATATAATAGAGAAACTAGAAAAAGAATTCCTTTTCGTTTCATTCATACTAGTTCAGCAACAAAAAGTCTTGTGTAGGGTCGTGTTATTCCCAAGAAAAAAAGAAATCGTTTCATTTTCAGTAAACAATAAAAAAAACAAATTTTGGGAGGGTAATGGTATGGATTCCATTGAGCTCTTTACGATAACTCCAAAACGATCATATATTATTTTCATTCATGATCTCTTTATTTTATTCCACTTGTCTGTTCTCAATTGTCATACATGTTATTCTTTCTTTTATTTATTCATTTTTTTAGAATTCATGTCCTTTCTTTTATGTCATCTCTCTTAACAGGACCAACCTGTTTATTTGATTCGTTGTATAATAAATGTACATATAGTCAAATAAAGGTTGCTTCTTAAATGGAGACTCAGACTCTCATCCCAATCAAAGCAAACCCATCTCATAGAAACCAATCTAGGAGAGGAACTACTAATTGGCAGCACTGTGAGGCAACAATGGTGGAAATCTTGAAGTCAACTTTCGTGGTTCCGGCCGAGGAAACTCCGAGAGAGACGCTCGTGCTGTCGAACTTAGATCTCGTCGCGGTACGCAAGCACAACTGCAACATATATCTGTACAAAAAGACCGAAGGTGGCGACGACTTCGTCTCCGCCGAGGTGTTGAAGTCGGCTCTTGCAAAGACTCTCGTGGTGTTCTATCCGCTTGCTGGCCGGCACTTTGTCGGGTCCGATGACCACGACCGCATCGATTGCAATGCCGAGGGAATACTCTTTGTGGTGGCCCGGTCGGAACGTACGGCGGAGAGCATTCGATTTGAGCCGATGACGCAGGAGCTAAGAGAACTTTTCATTCCTCAAGAACAGCCATCATACCTACTAATGCTACAGGTTAATTGGTAGTTTAATTAGTTATGAAATGATTCAGCATTTATTCTAGATTTAATTAGGAAATTTTGATATGAGTTTATTTTCTTTTGCCATTAGAAGTGGTGCTAGCTAGAACAAGCATCTCTATGATTACAAATTTACAATTTACAAAACAGCTGTTAGAGATTTTTTTGTGTGTGTGTGTGGATAGGTTCAATGTTCCGGCATCATTGAAGTCAACCAACGACCACAATTTATTTTAAACCCCTAAACTGTCACAATTTATTTTTGAGCCCTTATATCTTTCTGTAAATCGACTAGATTCTAAACCATTCTATCCATAAATTTCTAGATCTGACCAAATTCAAACTCATTTAATGCAATTTCAAAAACTGTTCTCAACGCACCTTTTCCGGTCTGCTCGTTACTAGGCTCGCGCACATCGAAAAAATCTTTAGTATTTTATAATAAAAAAATCCCTACTTTTCTGAAAGTTAAGTCAATAATGTACTTTTTCTTGAACTTCTCAAAAGAACATCTTTTTACAAAAAAAAAACACTTTAAATAAAAAGGTTGGGCCTTTATAAAATTATTATATTTCATTTAATTCACCTATCAAAAGATTTCGAAAGCATGAGAACAACATAAAATATATTTTCAGAAAAATAGAAATAGTCCTATCAAATATTTGTAGTCGGTGAAAAATGTATGCTTCCGCATTTTTTTGTTAGTTGAGACAGAAAAATTAAAATTGAATATAAAAAATAGGAGAATTTGGAAATTAGCAAATTAAGTTCATAATTTGAAATCTTGACCCTTAATTCAATTCTTTATATCGAATCATTTCTTACAAAAAAATAATAACAGTAATTTTCTTTTTTATCCCAGGATTTGTTATGTATGAATTCCGGATCCAGCATTATTATGTCAACCATTTTACGGTATGGACCAAATTTTGATTGGGACCGGTACTTTGACACCTGAACAATTTTTGGGTCGAATTGAAATTGCGGTCCCATAAATTTATTTATTTTTTAATAATAGATGTAGTTCCATTGGAATATTAGGTGTCAAATTTCAACTTGCTGCCTTCTTAAATCTTGATTTTGCCTATTATTTTTTAAAGATTTAATATTGATTTCCCCTTATCTTAAATTAAAAAAACTACGGTTTGAGTTATTCATCTTAAATAAAAAATATATAAAAACAATTTCTTTTTATATTGGAGAGCATCAGAACTATAGAATTTATCTATAAAAGATTTTAAATCAGAAAGATACTTTGAGAAGTGAGAACAGAGAACTTATTCCGTTGGCATCTTTGTCTTTGTAAATATATGTAATTGAGGAACTCATTTATTTTACAAAATGGTAATGTTCTAACTGACCTTACTTAAAGCATAGTAAGTTCAAGTATAGCTAAAACCATTTGAGATAGAAACATATTTGAATTAAATGTTGAAAACTGAGCGTATTTTTTATCATCAAATCTGCAGGTAACTTATCTGAAATGTGGTAGCGTGGTGCTAGGTAGTTCATTTAATCACATTTTTATTGATGGTCGGAGTGCTTCGCTTTTTTACCAAACTTGGAGTCAAATTGCACGAGGCAACGACCTCGCAAGCATTGCTGCACCATCTTTCGACAGCACTCCGGTTCGAGCTCGGTGTCCACCGAAAATCAGCTTCGATTTCCCGGAGTACACAACTGATCATCTATCCGAAAAAGGAGATACCCCAACATCTTGTGTCTTAGGTTTGTTTAGGCTCTCAAAGGAACAAATTAGCCGCCTAAAATATCGATGCAGCCAGGGCAGCAATGCCACCACCATTTCGACCTTCTCTGCCGTGTCTGCACTTGTTTGGAGGTGCTATTGCTTTGCTCGACAACTTGCTCCCGACACTAAATCACATCTCTATTTTACTGCTGACGTGCGAAACCGCCTAAATCCCCCACTCAAAGCATATTTTGGCAATGCAGTTATCCGGACATCTGCAGCATCCGAAGTGTCAAAGATTACGTCCAGTCCGATTGGTAATGTAGCGAGCACTGTGAAAGCTGCCACCGATGGACTCACTGACGAGTATATCCGATCATTCATCGATTACGTGGAGGTGATGTGGGACAAGAAAATCTCAATTAGAGAAATGTCAGAAGCTGATCTACGTCTTCGAACAGTTCTTGGCATGGCAGTAACTGATCTTGATTTCGGATGCGGTGCAATGCAACTGATGTCATGGGAACGATATACGGAAGACAGAGTTGTCTACATAATGAACGAACCGGGAACGAATGGGGGTGTAAAAATTGTTCCTTCACTTGATGCTTCAACCATGGAACAATTCAAGAAGGCATTCTATGAGGAGCTGTCATTTTGCAAAGAAGCAACATAATTATATATATCTTAATTTTTGCCTCTCTTGTGATGACTGGTGAAATAACAGAAAGACTCAATTGCATGCATGGCAATTAGTATCAATCAATAACAATTACTTGGTATGTTTGCTAGCCTTCTGTTTTTCATCTAATTGCATTGTCTTCGGTAAGTACTTTAATTTTGTTATTGAAATTGTTTTTAAGAATTAAATTACGGTTTTTTTTTGTATCGTTAGAGGTGGTGACATAAGCGGGCAATTAGGATGTATACATATGGGCCCAATTTAGAGAATAATAGATCTATATATTATGAATTATAATGATGTTGCAATCCCAATAATTTAGTTACTAGGGATTTATACGTAATAGATAGGGGTGCACAAAATACTCGTGACTCGCTCGTGTTCGGCTCGCTAACAACTCGTTCGTTAATAGCTCGAGTGTTAACGAGCCGATCTCGAACTGTGACAAGCTTGACTCGTATAAGTATCGAGATCTCAACGAGTTAATCTGGATCGTCGAATCGGTTACCACCATCTCTAAATAGATCTTTACCATAGAGAATTTTCACGATTTTATAATTTTATTATGTTTTTTTAATTATTTTGTCATTTTTTCCTTGCAAACAAGCTACAAACGAGCCAGCTCGAGTTGAGAGTTTCAGCTCGTGATTACTTATAGTAACGAGCCGAGTTCGAGCTCACCCCAGCTCGGCTCGTTTACACCCCTATTTTCTAATTGATATATATAAATAGAGAAATTAAAATTAATAATGAATATTTAAAATCTTCCATCATCTCTGCTCCATTGAGTTAAGTAACCTTGTACATAGTATATTGGTATGTATCATAGATCAACCTACTTATTTGGATTCACACTATGACGCACATGCATGATGGTGTATTATTTTATTAATTATTTTACACTGATCCATACTCTCCATGTTTTTGCTGACAGACTCACAGTGAAATAAATCCCTTGAATTTGTTCTCACATAGTTCTTGTGTTTATGCTTTTGCGTTGATTGAAAAAGTCGAATCTCAAATCCATTTCATTTTATGTATAAAATTTATCTGGTGTCGAACATCAGAACGTGGCCTTTGTGGGCTTTGATGCAGAACACTAGCAGGCCCGTTATGGCCTTTGTGAGAACTGGACACATCCAGTGAAGACTCAACTGGACATAACAATATAGATTGATAGTTAATTAGGAAATTTTATGAAAACTAGGAATTGCGTCGCAGCTAAGTCGAGTCATGACATTTATTTTTTTAAACAAACATTTTTGTAACATTATATTCCAGTAAACATTTTGAGGCTGCTCAATAACGCTGAGGAGCTAAAAGAATATGGATCAGATCCTATATGATAAAAAATGTATCAGTACAAACATAAGTGAAATAAAATAAACATAATTTGATTAAAAGCTATTGTATTGACTGCTCAAGAAGCGATGTACTTCTTTGCATACATGTCATAAAAAGACTGTAATTTCTCCATCACATCCTCAATACGACTTTCTTTATCAAACTTGTCATACAATCTCTCAAAAACAAACTTTATCCTACTACAAAGGACGAAGACCCGACAACAATGACCTACTTTTCCTTGATCTATTAAACATAAACTCAAGTTGGACTATTAGAATACTCAGATCCGCCTCATCTTCCTTCTCATCACTGAAATCATCTTCATCCCATGATCGAGAACAAAATCCACCGCCATTAACACACTTACTTCTCCTCAATACTTTTCAAACTTCTGATACATAGTCACAACCATCTCTCGAGTGCAATCATCATTAATAGTGTAAGCATCACATATTGTCCTTTTTACATTAAAAAACTCAACCAAAAACAAATTTGAAGTGGCATAAGAAGTACTCGAAAATATTTTTGTGACATCACTAAAAACTCCAAGCAACTTACAAACTTTTTGGGCCTTTTTCCACTCAGCTTCATCATGTAGTCATTCAAAATTTGAATTTCTTAGAGCATAACCCACAAAGACCTTTCTATAATGGATAGCCACATCAAACATACGATGTGTTGAGTTTCATCTCGTTTTTACATCCAAGCACAATGATCGTTTAGTGTATATGCCTAATTGAGTGACAATTTCCCCAAATTTTAGAAGACAAGTCTATGATTTTTTTAAGATATTTCACACATTCTCTAATATTGTGAATGCAATTCTCAATTGTGCTAAGACCATCTTGAACAACCAAGTTCAAAATATGAGCACAATATCTAACGTGAAAAAATATGCTAAAAAATGCAGTTGATCATGTGACTCAAAACTCAACTTTAGAAAACATGTTGCCTTGTCATTAATGATTATTAAACCCCAAGTTTTACCTTTAACGCGCTTGTACAAACCACAACTTTTAAGGTGACACCACATTTGTGAAGTGGCATCGCCTTTGATTGTCTTATAGATTGCACAACAATAGATGCATTGGACTCTTCCATTTTGATTGTCTTTGAAGTGTTTTCATATTTCAAAAGTCCTTTTACGCTTTTTTGAAACTGCTGCACTTTCTCCCGAACTAGGAGTAGGACTGGGATAGGAGTTTGAGCCGGTTCACTACTCACATCATTATATTTGTTGCTTTGCCTCTTTCTCGCTGTTCTCACTATCAGTTTCACTTGGATTGATTTCTTCGCCATTAGTCGCAACAATAGCGGAGGCTTGTCTTCTACAATATATTTAAGAACAAGTTAATAACGAGGGTATGTTGATTTTGTACAGCCCTATGTGGATCCATTGATCATCAATACTTTGACAATCTTGAGAACATAATTTCAAAAATATATTTAAGAATAATTATAAAATTTCAGTTTAATAAGATATGTCATGTTTGTAATAATGTCATAATAAAGTTCAGTTTAATATGATTTGTCATTTTTCTAAACAAAACAAGTTATTTGAAAGTAATAAATATATTTGTTTGTACGTAGTAGTACAACGAAACAAGAAAAAAAAGTTGTAAATGATGGAAGCAAAGTAGCAAACAGTAGAGATAGGGGCACATCCGTGGAAAGAGAAATTAGGAATTTGGGTCTCACAAAAGCATTATGACAAATATTTTAGAGGAAGGATATTTTATTCTGACATTTCAAAATAGAGGGCACAATATAAAATGGAAGAAGTTAAATATGGTGCTTGCGCATGTACTGTGTTTGTGCATCGAGATTCGATGCACATGAATCTTCACGAATCTCGATGCGCAGCAGAGGGTTCAGATGCGTAAACACGCTACATGCACAAGCACCATAGTTTTGCTCATATAAAATTGTCCGCACTTTCGTATTTCTAGTAATTAGCACAAAAACACCTCATCTTGATATATTTTTTTAATTATAATGAAGTCCCAACCAAATTTTAGTAGCTACAAAAGAAAGTTACAAACTAAATACACATAAGTAATTATCTCAATAGCTTTTAACATACCTCTTTCAAATTAAGGAATCATAATTCTACAAAAAGTTGATCAATTATTTCAATTTTACCATAGAATACACAATTATCACCTCCTTGCCATTCTTTTCTTTTCTAACAAAGCATCTTTAGCTAGTTTGTTTCTCTTGTACTAATCACATAAAAATCTTGAGAACTTGAGAATTCCAAATGCATCAAACTCATGGTTGTTTGATGTTATTCGAAATTGTATTCTTTTCCACGATCTTAATTAATATATATTTTGTCAATTTGCTTCAATTCCACGTGTATTGAATATATGTTTTACCAATATTGTTACCATATATTGGGAGAAAATGAAATTAACACTTGAGTTTAAAAGTTGATAAAAATATAAAACAAAAATGAATCATTCTGAAGATCCAGTCTTAGGCTATACACTTGCAGAATTCGACCAATATAAATTATTTAGCATATACTATTGTTGGCTTAACATAACATAACAAGTAACAACATAACATAACATAATATACTGGATTAATCGCCACAATGCTTGTTGTTAATTTGTTATATATCTATGAGGAATTGGGTTTCAAATTACAATCCAACGTTTCCAATGTGGATATTTAAACAACCACTATATTTGGGCCATTTTGGGCCTAATATTGCACGATGTTTGGGCGATTTGAATTTGACATCACCATCTTTAGCGGTGTCAAATGTACGAAACGATCACGCAAATACTATCTTGCATCTTACGTTGCGTTTTAAGAGCGTAAGTATTTTTGTTGTTGCATTGTACGTTGTGTTTAATAAACATAAGAATTTTTCTTGCATTTACGTTTGTGTTTAATTAAACGTAAGAAACGTTAAAATTATTTCATTATTTTTAATGTTTAACATGGCAACTGACGGTGCACAACAAAGCCAAAAAAATATGGAAAAAATCTTGGAAAAAAATTACATGCAAATTCATACCAAAATTATAGCCAAATTAAAAATAACAAATTAAAACATAAGTACTGAAATACATAACATTAAAACTGACTTAACTTTTTTCACCAATTTCCTCCAAAAAATGTTTTTCACCAAATCGGAGTTTAGACAAACAAAAACTCCTGCATAAACTCTATGTCCCTATAACGACAAAATCAAAAGTCATGAGTTAAATTCTATCCAAATAAGTGACAATCTTGGTCCTCCCTCAATTAGGACTTCAATCTCACTCTTATGTCTTCCCCAACTCAAAGACATGTTTTTCACTATCTCAATCATCATCCAATGCCTCCAACGCACTCCAATCTACTGAACCTGATGAGGCCAAAATAAATAAAGGAAGTTCTTAGTTCTTACTGTCCACATCATCAGTTCGAAATTGTATTTCTTTTTGATAAATAACATATTTCAACCTTTCATATTAAATCTGTCATACAAAGAATTCATATTAAATCATAATTTTTCATCAACAGATTCAAAAAGAAATAAATGAAGTTCTTAGTTCTTATTGTCAAATGGAGAGTCAGATGACTCATATGGAGAGTCTCACTCCGACCTTTTCCTCTTGTCCTTGCCATTGATGTCCTTGGCCTAGACAGGCCTGAATGATTTTAATCAGTAGAGGTCTTTTGCAATAGATTGGAGAGAAGGGTACACAAAACTGTAGGGATGGATCTTCCTTAGAAGAATCTGGACCAATTGTCTAGCTTTCTCTAATGGGTCTATTTTTTTTGCGTATTAATAAAAAAATAGTGAAAGTGATCAGTGAGCAAATTACTATATTTGGTCCATCTATTACTATATAACAGTGAACGCAAAAGTGATTATATCCTAAATTCTAAACCAACTCATAAGTGATTATACCCTAAATCATTACACAAAAAAAACTAAATTTAACTAATTTTGGAATAATTGCAAATAAATAATTTTCAATTTTTGACTAATAAGTAAAAATGGACATTGAACATTGCATTTAAATTATTTTGGACTAATGAACATTGAAAATTGAAATGCGTTGTTAAGCAAGCTTAAGAGAAAACTTAAGAAAAAGAAAGATGAAATTACATTGTGAGAAGAGAGGGAGAAATGGTGCAGAAAGGTTCTCGAGAAGAAGAGATTGCGACATAGACGAGGAGTATTCTATAAGGAGACGAAACGAAAAGGCTAGTATAAAGTCTATAATGAACTGAAAATGCTTTATAACTCTAAAATGCACTATATCAGCATTATTTAATTACTAACTTGTAACTTTACTCTTCGAGAATATCGATATTTTAATTACTTTATTACGCTTAAGGAATGCGAATATGCGATGATTTACTAACTTATATAAGCATGATTTTATATACTTTATATAAACATGACATAAGAAACATTTAAAACGAAACGTAACAAATCACTTGTGTTTATGTTGCGTTTAACTAAACGCAATAAAAAACATTTGCATCTTACATTGCATTTAACAAATAAAACAAAAATCTCTTGCGTTTAATATTTCGTCACGACGAAACGAAACACAAAACGTTCAAAACACAATTCGTTGACTTCTTTCCTACCATTTATCCTTCGACAAATTAAGGTTGTCAAACGCACAAAACGATCATGCAAATACGCTCTTGCATCTTGTGTTGTGTTTTACGAGCATAAGGGTTTTGTTATTGCGTCTTACGCCACGTTTAAGAAATTTTCTTGCGTTTGCATTTACGTTTAGTTAAACGTGCAAAACGTGTAATTGTTTGCACGTTTAACTTGCTACTAACAGTGCACAATAGAGCCAAAACATTTATGAAAAAACCATGAAAAAGGAAAAATTACATGTAAACCCACATCAACAACAAATCAGATCGAATCAAAACATAAGTACATAACATGTTAGGATTAAAAGTAATTGTTTCAAACCAACATTAACTATTTTATACTTTCAGGATTATAAACAAAAACGTCATATAAACCTATAGGCTATAGTCCTATAAAAATAAAACAAAAAACAAGAGTAAAACCATATACAAAACAAACCTATAGAAGACTAAAAGACAAAAGTCATTCCTCAATTAGGACTTCTATCCCACTTCATGGCTTGGCCAATTCAAATCCGTGTTTATCACTGTCCCAATCGTCATCCAAGTTCTTCAGCGAATCCCGATCAATACCATCTCCATCTGTATTAGTTATGAACATGTTAGTGATAATAAAAGTTCTTAGTAGTAGTTAATTAGTGATAAATAAATTGTATTTCTTACTGTCAGATGGAGGAGAGTCACACGATTCACATGGAGGTGGAGGGTCCCATAATTCGTCTCCCAATACAACTTTGGCCTTCTTCTTCTTCTTCTGTTTGTGCAGTTACTCTTCCTCTTACGGGAACTGCTGCTCTCTGCCTTAGCCTTGGCCTTTCCCTTGGGCTGTGGTTGTGACTGTGGTTGTGTTGGTTGTGGTTATGGTTGTGCTGGCCGTTGCGGTTGTTGTGGTTGTGCTGGTTGTGGCTTCTCGTAAAGCACCCAGTCGATCTCCCTGGTCACCCTCTCCAACTCGGGGTATGTTGTATGGTACTTGTGGATACAACAGAGGGGGCAATCGACCACATTTCTCGCTAACACAAGCGGATCCATCTGTATCAAAGAAAGATTAAATCAGTGCAATTCTAATCCCTAAACTTTAAACCCTAAACCAACTTATCAGTGAATATACCCTAAACCCTAAACCAACTTATGAGTGCAATCATTCCAAATTTGATTATCGAACTTTGGACTAATTGCAAAGCAATCATTTCTAATTTTGGACTAATAACTACTAAGAAAAAATTGCGTTAAAATTATTTTAGAGTAGTCAACATTGAACATTAAAATTATTTTGAACTAATAACTAATACTGAACTAACATAAATCTTAAGAGAAAGGGAATATGGAATTACCTTTCCCTTGGAGAAATAAGAGATCGCGTCTTCTAAGTACAAACCAATAATTTCTAATTTTGTACTAATAAATAATAATAAACATTGAACGTTGCTTTTACATTATTCCGGACAAATGAACATTGAACATTGAAATGTGTTGTTAAGCAAACTTAAGAGAAAGAAAAGATGAAATTACCTTGAGATGAGTGACGGAGTGAGGGCGTGCTTTAGGAGAAGAGATCTTGTGCAAAATGTCCTTGAGAAGAAGAGATACTGCGTGCTTTAGAAGAAGGAGAGGAAACAAAAAGGCACTATAGGTCTAAAAAGCACTATAAGTCTAAAAGTCACTATATCAGCATTATTTAATTACTATCTTTGAAATTTACTCTTCGCGAAGATCGACAGATTAGTTATTTTATTATTTACAACTTTTTCGAATACTTTATAACTTTATATAAGCATGATTTTATATACTTCATAGAAACAGACGTAAGAAACGTTTAAAACGAAGCGTAACAAACCACTTGTATTTACGTTGCATTTAACTACACGTAATAAAAATAATTTTCGTCTTACGTTTCGTTTTACAAACACAACAAAATTTTTCTCCTGTTTAACGTTACATCACGACGTAACGAAATGTTAAAATATATAAACAGTGTTGCGTTGACAGTCGCAGACATTCAACTCCCTATACAATACAAATCTATCTATTTAACATCTCTACTCGGCCCATAAACTAACTACATGTAGATTAATTCATATTTGTTATTCCTCTCTAAAGCCCAACGATTTCTTTCTCAAATGCCGAATCAGCGCCTCACCACAGAACCTTCTACCCCTCTTTCTCTCTTCCTCACTCCCAAAGCTGCCACAATCGTGCGTAGCTGCGAGCGACGCTGAGTCGGAGCAACCAATCACCCCCTTCTCTGTCGTGATTCCACCTTTGCTTTCTCTTCCTCAAACGAGAAGCTTCGAATTTCAAGGTAAGGTATTCTTTCACGAACGAAACGTAGGTGGTGATGATTCGGTTAGGTTTAATCCTTGTCCTGACACTTTGCTCCTTGGGAATTATTCATTCGTTTAAATTTTGAGTTTTTTCCTTGCGTACATATCTTTTTACTGTAGGTTTCCGTTTATTCCAATCTGTACTTTTGTAATTCTGTTGTTGTGTGTTGTGGATGAGAGGAATATACATCCAATTTCTGAGTCAAATGTGGAGTCTTTCTGCTTGGGTGACAGAATGAGAGTTGCTAGTGTGAGAGCATCTACATTATTCTTCTCTGCCTTCTGTTGTAATTAGTCTATACTACAAAATTCAGTGTATTCTTAGGTTCTTGCTTTTTGCATCCCTTGGTTATTTCTAGCGCCAGAACTGATTCCCCGAGTACTTTCACGAAATCGGGTTAAGTTTTGATGGGTTTATAATGAGTTTACTCGCAAGCTTTATTCACGTAAAGCTGAAATGGTGGCATTTTCAAAGGCATTTAAGGTTACTTGGACTAGATATTAGATTAAAAACAAATTAGTGTGTTTCCATCCCCAATACAATCCAGACAGGCGTTTCATCTGTTTTGAGGGGCTTATTGTGATTTTACTCGCAAACTTTATGCATAAGCTGAGACAATGGAATTTTGAGGCTATATCCACACAGGAGTCGAGTACTTGAAACTCAATATTAAATTAGAAAGTAAATAGTGGTTATGGTTCCCTTGGTCTCTTACCGGCGACAATACTGGTATTCCTAAATACTATTCAGATATGCAGTTATGTCTGTTTAGTAGCCCGTACCCATATCCTGATTGTACTTGCAAACTTTATTTGCGTAAAGCTCGAATAGTGGCATTTAAGGTTACTTAGATAGACTCGATTTCACATTTAGGAACTAATTAGTTCACTAACATCTAAATTTTTTAAAGAGACACCATAACTCTCTTACTTATATTTTCTTGCCCATTTATAGGCTTTCATTAAGGAATATTTTGCTATTAAGGCAACTCTCTCCTACTAAATCCTAAGATGGATACTACTGATCCAACCATCTCTGGTTCAGAAGGGAAAACTGTAAATGGTGGAATATTTCCTAACACAGAAACTGTGTCATCCAATCCACATGGGAAGAGCACATCAACAATTGAAAATCCAGAAAGTTCAGGAACGGAGAAAAAACAAGGGAGAAAGAAGGACGAAAAGATAACTCCTCGTGAAGCAGATAAAACTAGATACCCTTTGAGGTCATCAGCAGATGGAGGTAGGGTTCTCAGATCAACATCGGATGGAAATAGTGAAAGTTCAAACCCTGATCAAAACCCTAATTATGAGTCGGCGGCCGGTACATCATCACAAACAGAACCAGTTTCACGTACAAAAAAACGGGGGAGGAAGCCAAAGAGTTCAAGTTCAAGCAATAAACTTTCAACAATTCGAAACCGAGTCAGGTCCCTTGTTACAAGGATGAACTATGAGCAGAATTTGATCGATGCATATTCCACTGATGGATGGAAAGGCCAAAAGTACATATTTATTTATTACCCATTTATTAGTATTTCTTTTTGTTAGGTGCCAAGTATAGTTCTAGGCATTTTCAGACCTGACCATGTTAGTTATTGCAGGTCTTAAAATTATGATCCGTAATTATAATTTATTATTATTATTTATTAAGTTCATGTTCCTGTTTATGACAATGGATATAGGCATAATTTGGTGTTCCAACACCAAGTTTCTGCAAGTTAAATAGTAATTATGGAAACCATATTTGTAGACTAAATTATTTGCACTAGCAATGAAATTCCACTCTTCTGTTAATTTAGCCCACAAATGTGGCATGAAATAACAAAAGAAAAGCATACTGTCTAATAATACGTGCCTTCCACAGATAACTCGAATTTAACAATATTTGGCTTTTTTGCTGTTTCTGGTTTTGTGACCAAACTATAATGCATGAATTTGTGTTACTGAGTGGACATTTTTGGCAAACAACTTATAAAATATATAAATTCTTGTTTGCAGTTTGGAAAAGCTAAGACCTGAAAAGGAAATTGACAGGGCCAAGGCTGCAATAATAAAATGCAAGTTAAAAATAAGAGATAGTTTCAAGGAACTTAGCGTACTTGCTGCTCAAGGGAAACTCGACAACTTTGATGATAAAGGAGAGATCGACTGTGAAGATGTATGTTATGCTATCTTTAACACCCTTTTACTGTGCATAGATGTGTGAAAATTTCTTTAATTCTCATGCTCACGCGTGCTAATATTAAGCTGTATAAGAGGAAGGATTGATTCTCACTTTATTTTGATGTTTTATATTGGCTTAACTAGTTCAAAACAAGTTTCGAATGTCGAATCCAAATCAACCATATCAACAAAATTGCATGCATTCATCTTGAAAATTGTAGGTACAAGATTAAGAGGTCACAAAATTAGCACACAGCATAATACGACAGACTTGTATTCAAGCAATATAATTGGAAATGTGCATACATTGTCTTGTGACATAGGAATAGATAACAATTTATATTTGTCATTCGGAAATCTTGAATTTGAACTTTATTGCTCGCATACAAAGATGAGCATAATGGTGGCACCAAAAAAGGTTGCCATTTGATCTCTTCTCTTAGACTGTGCTATTGTCAGTGAGGCTGGTTTGTCTATAAAGGGAGGATGGTCGATCCTTCTTGTGCCCTTCCATCTCCTCTGAGATAGATTTGTCTTAGGGGCTAGCTGATCAGTTAGATGATTTTTATTTTTCTTTGCTTACTAAAAATATGTGTTAAATAACAGATTTTTTGTGCCAAATGTGGCTTGAAGAATGCTACACTGAATAATGACATTATACTCTGTGATGGGATATGTGAACGAGGGTTCCATCAGAACTGTCTCAACCCTCCTCTTCTTACCAAAGACAGTAAGAATTTAATTCATTTCTGTGTAATTCGCTTTAAGAATTGTATAGAATGTGGTTCTAAAGCGATTTCCTTTAGTACCCCCGGGTGATGAAGGTTGGCTGTGCCCAGCATGTGATTATAAGCTGGACTGTATTGTGTTGCTTAATGAATCCAAAGGAAGCAATCTTTGCCTGCAGGACACTTGGGAGGTAAGAAAGCTTTCTTTTTGTTCTTCCCCTTTCATTTCCTGCCAATTTATTTATTTTAACAGATTGAATATGGAACTATGAAGGTTGTGATCAAGAACTAATGAGTTTACATACTTTTGGTTGTTGTTGCATCTTGAGGAGCATGTGAATTATTAAAGGGGCAATTTTGTTCTTACGTCACAATTCAAAAGTTTGCCTCTACAGTTCTACTTAGAGGAAGTATTACTATATGTATCCCAATGTGGTAAAACAAGGTGTCATATCTTAGCACGTTTAATGGGGGAAACAGGGGATTCAAGCAGTTCAGAAATTGGGCCTAGGACGCAACGTCACACAAGTGATAGTGTATCCTTCCCACTAGCAGTATGAAGACCCTTTGTAAACAGCCTCTTTCTATTACCCCAGTCCTTGGATATTGGGTTTTTCTAATTTCCTCTCCTCATCCCAAGCAATGCTCTGTTCATCACTGCAGTAGCAGTTGAGATGCCATTACTGGAAACATAGTATAAACATAAAATAAAGCCACTCTTTGGTTGCATATGGTGATGATATTCAACTATTCATTGGCCAGATTAGTGTCTTTGTTATATACCCAATTTTGATAATAAAGCCACTCACCACAGTTTCACTAATTGGGATGAGTTGTCAATCATTCTCGCAGAAAGTTTTTCCTGAGGCAGCTGCAGCAGCAAATGGGACCACCCAACTTGATTCGTTAGATCTCCCATCAGATGACTCAGAGGATGATGATTTTAGCCCAGATTCCCCTGAAGGGGACAATCAAGATAAAAATGATGGTGACGAGGAGCATGAAGAGGAATCAGGCCATGGGGATTCAAGCTCTGACGACTCAGATTTCTACACCGACTCTGAGGATGAAAATTCACCGAAAAAGGCGAAAAACCAAAAGAAACAACTTGAGATAGAGGCCTTGCTATCAGAAGATTCTGAGGATGATGATTTTGACCCTGAGAGAGGCAATTCTGAGCAGGCCAACAGCGAGAAGATGTTGAATTCTGATGAGTCAGATTTCACATCAGACTCCGACGAGTTCTGTGACGAGCTTGTAAAGAAGTCAGGTGGTGAAGAGGATGTTTCCTCGCAGCCTCTTGATCAAGATATGGTGGACCCTGATGTGCCAATGGCGGGAAGAAGGCAAAAAGAGCCAACAGATTATAAGAAATTATACTGGGTATGCTTCTTACTTTTAACTTTTTCTGTGCCTTTTGTACATAACTATTATGACTTGGATTGACAACATGTTGTTAGTTCCAACCAAAATGAACAAGAGATTTTGCAGCAAAGGAGTTTTGTTCTTTAAAAACGCGAATGACTCAAAATTAGGGAAAGTCCTTGGTTTTAAGTTACAGTGCCTTAGACATTGAGCTTTGCGCTGTTGAACTTGCTTTCTTCCTTGAAAATAAAATATAAGATAAAAAGTTGCACATTTAGTTGCACAAAATTTTGCGAAGAGAAGCAAGTGAACATCAATGGAATGAAGTAATGAACATCTTCTAGTCGTGCAATTTACAATTTTTTGTTGCACCTTTACACTATTGCGGTCAGATTACGTAACTCGTTAAAGCCCACCAATCATCTACATTGTATGTATGTGCTAGCATCGCGGATTCAGGATTTCATTCAGAGATAGGCACAATTACAATAAAAAATATATTTTTTTTTGTAAAATATTGAAAATCTTAAAAAAAAAGAAAATATAGATAAAATATAATAACACAAACAAAATAAAATCAACATGTCGACGGCAAATCGAGCCGATCTCTACGGGTTTTCATATTTTGAATTTTTGCATAATTCTTTCATTATCAACATGTTTAATGATACGACACGCTGATGTGTCAACACGTCACATGTTATCACGTGCGTGTTGAAATGTATGATAGTTTTATCATTTTTTACATAAGTAGCAATCGAAATAGAAAAAAATGGGGATGTTCTATAACTAGCACCTAGTAGTATTACAAGCCATGGTTTCAAAGAGCCTGCACTTATTACCATGATATGTGTAACTCAGCCATTATGCGTTAATTATTATGAGTTCTTAGTGATTTATAATAGTGAACTTGTGCAAAATATGATGGAGCATATATCGCTGGACCTATGGTTCGAGCGACAGAAGGATTTTTTTTCTTTTTTTTCAAGTCCAACGTTGTAATTTTTTTTGGGTTTGTTTTATTTTGCGACTCGACTGGGAAGGGAACGGACAAAAATAAGCATATCGTTGTTGGTGTTTTTTTTTTTTGGAACTGAACTTATGGGCTGGAGCGGGTCAGAATTCAGGAATAGACATTTTTGTATTTCAGAGGTAGACACTCCATTATATGATTCATAGACTATTAAATTTCAAATTTTAGGAGTAGGCACTTGCTAACCCCTGGAACATGGTGCATCCGCTAGTGTGTGCTAGGGTACCTACTATCCAGCCATGAGTATTTGTAAGAACATTTTTCATTACTTTTGGAAAGTTATTAATACTGTTGTTTTGTAATAAAGGAAACATTTGGAAAAGCATCTTCAGATTCAGAGTCTAGTGATGATGAAGATTGGTCTGAGAAAAACATAAAGAAAGGGAAAGGACACGAACTCCCTGAGAGCAGCTCTCCTAAGCAGTCTCGTTCTTCCGTGAGCAAAAGTTTTGGGGCTGATAAAACCAATGTATTATTTTTATTTAAGTACAGATTTTCTTACCATTGATAAAAGCTTGCATGGCCCCTAAAACACAACTGTATGGAGATGATCCCATGCCAAATTAGAAAATATTCAATGTTTATTCAAAAGGGCATTAATTACTTTTACTTGTGCTATCATCTGAGATAGAAATCATTCATTTGTACCCTAGAACTGCTTTACCAGAAAATCTAGAATTAGAAGTCCTTTCTTAAACTTGGACAGTCTTTTCAGGGAACTTTGTAATTTTGATATATATATAGAAATGTTATGGTGCACTACGAAGTCAAGATTAGTTTTGACATCACGCTCAAATTTTAAATTTTAAAGTTCAAAGGACCGATTCAAACCGTTTAATGTGATCTCCATATTGAAATCTTTCTATAAACCAATTTTTTTATTTTTTTAGAATTTGTTTACTATTTTTAGAGGGGTGCAAAATCAAATATATTGGATGGTCCAGAAATCATTATATCAATAAATTTCATACAACTCTAGAAAATTGTAAAAAAATTATAAAAAATGAAAAGTTTAGTCTCTAGTGAGATTTCAATAAGGAGATTACATTGGACGGTTTGGATTAATTGTTTCAAATTTTTTTATTTGAAATTTGAGTGTGATGCCAAACGTAATCATGGCTTCGTAATGAACCATAACATATATATATATAGAGGAGGGATCCGTAGTCGCCATCCATTTCATAGTCGCTCGCAACTGCTCCATCATACCAAGTGTAAATCGTCGATCCGGACAGTTGAAAATATTTTCCATACTAAGTGTAAAGGGTTGAAAATTGGATGTTTATAAATCGTTAGATAAATAAATTTTCAATCCATCCGATAAAATAGTAAAAATATTAAAAAAAATGTAAAATTTGGTTTCCAAATCTATATTAATATGGAAAATGTTTTTAGCGGTTCGGATCGGTCATTTACATTTGCTACAATGGAGCGGTTGCAAATTTGGCGGCTACGGATCCCTCATATATATATATATATATATATATATGAGCATATATATATATATATATATATATGAGCATGGCTAAAATAATATGCATATGACATCCACTTTTGTCCTATGCATATATGTATAACTCAATAAATTGAGATTTAAGTTTCTCAATAAATTTTTCATATAAAAATATTGTAAGAAATCAAATTTCGTGATTTTTAGAGCTTTGTTGCTATTTTTTAAAAACAATCCAGATTTAATACTACAAAAGTGTCATTTCTAAGTTGTTTTTAAAAAATAGCAAGAAAGTTCTAAAAATCACGAAATTTGATTTCCTACAAGATTTTAATATGAAAAATTTATTGAGCAATTTAAATCTTAATTTATTAAGCAAATTAAATATAAATAGGTGCATAGTACGTTATGTGGTGTATTATGCATATTATTTTAGCTTTGCTCTCTCTCTATATATATATATATATGAGCATGGCTAAAATAATATGCATAGTACACCCCATTTCGTACTATGCGATCATTTATATTTAATTTGGTCATTAAATTGATATTTAAGTTGCTCAATAAATTCTTCATATCAAAATCTTGTAGGAAATAAAATTTTGTAATTTTTAGAGCTTTCTTGTTATTTTTTAAATATTTTTTAAAAACAGCTCAGAAATGGCACTTTTGTAGTATTAAATCTGGACTGTTTTTAAAAAATATTTAAAAATAGCAAGAAAGCTCTAAAAATCATGAAATTTGATTTCCTACAATATTTTCATATGAAGAATTTATTGAGCAACTTAAATCTCAATTTATTGACCTATATATATATGCATAGTACGAAATGGGGTGTACTATGCATATTATTTTAGCCATGCTCTATATATATATATATATAGAATCCGATTAATGTACTAACGTTAGCAAAACCAAAACCGTGCTAACGGATGCTTATTTCGAATTCCAAATCACAAACGGCAGATCCGAACCGTTGAAATTGTTGTCCATACTAAAACCTACGTAGGGACTAAATTCATTTTTTGAATTTAAGAGTGCTGTAGATTTACTCTATATATAAATATTTTTTCATTCTTTCTTATTTCCTGCAGACACTGAAAGAATACTTCAAGTCAAATCAGTACCCATCTCGTCAGAGCAAAGAAATCCTAGCAGAAGAGTTGCAGTTGACATATGAACAGGTGCCTTCCCTATAAGTAAATTATAATTTTGACTTGTGAGAATAGGAAATCTGACATTTCAAAAGGAAAGTTATTGTTATTAGAATAGGAAAGACGACATAAGTGAAAAGTGAAAACAGAAGAAAAAAAATACTCTGTACCTCTGATGCCCATGGTGATCTTAGTTTTCCCTAAATGAATTTTTGAACTCATCTTCTCTTTCACTTTCTTCCTCACCTCTCTGTTTTAACTGACATTCATGTGCTTCTTCCAGGTCAACAAATGGTTTGAGGCTGCACGGCGTCTAGCACGAGGCAGCTCAGCAGAAATGCCAAATGGTTCAAGAAGGCGCGGTAGACCAGCTACCAAAAATGCCAATAAAGCAGTGGGAAGCATTTCAGGAGTGAACAAAACACTTACTGCTCAACACACTCCAAATTCAGCCTTGAATGCTCAAAAGTCTCTGACGGGTAGTCTCAGGACAGCGTCCCCAAATCCAGCCATTAATGCTCAGATGTCCCCACCAAGAAGTGTGGGGATGACTCTGAATTCAGCTGTCAATGTTCAAAAGACACTGCCAGCAAGTGCTGGGACAAGCAGAAGCCCAGAAACCTCGAAAGATTTTATGGATAGTGAGAGGAAGAAGGCGGTTATGCGCGAATTGCGCAAGCAGAAGATGGGTCGGTGAAATGCAGTTTTTCGTGGCAGAATGCTAATGGGAATTAGTTCTTAGGCTTGGATTAATGGTCTAGAACAGGCAAAAATAAGGTCAGTTTTGCTGGTAAGATTTGGTCATTTGATTTCGTAATTTTGTTTGATAGCAAGTGTATCAGTAGACAATTTGGTTTGCTGAATTTGTAAGGTTGTTGTAGTTATAATATTATTAATTTATCTAAGCTGTAATAACTTTTGATGTTTTGGTCGCTGATCATAATTTGAATGATGGTCTTAAAATTCAATTGGGCTGCCAATTAGGCTGCCTCAAAGGTAGAACAGTTTTGACAAATAGGAAGCCATAGTGAATTAGTTTTGGAAATTGGTGCCTTGAACACTGGATTCAATTCAAATTGAAATTGTTGAGTTGGGAAGTTGCTTGTTCAAATTTTGTTCATTGATTGTTAGAATTGTTTATCAGACAAATTTAGTGCATATATCCTCAAAAATCAAGAATTTCAAAAAACAAAAGAAATAGAAACAAATAAATGCAGAAACAAGGGTGATAGAATATGTGCCAGTGTGCTGTCAATGGAGCACACACATCTGTGGTTCCCGACTAGATCTATTTGTTGTTGTTCGAGTTGTACAAGCATTCCTGTATTATCAGGTGTCAACCTTTGCTTTTTACTTGGATGTTTAAGAGGTCTGTTTGCTTTAACATTTTTTTCAAGAACATGTTCTTAGTCGACGTTTAACTTTTAAAATTTAAACATTGTTTAAGAGGTCCTGTACTATCACGTTGGTGTTCGGATCTGCGAACGGTTTTTTAAAATTTTGGGGTTAATATCAGCTATTCGATATAGCGAGTTTCTACTGTAATATTGCATTTGCTGTCAGTGTGTAGCAGCGATAATTCCCTCACTATCACGACTGTTATACATGATCACATTATTTCACCACCTCGCTGCTATTGTTTCTCTCTCTTTTTTTAAAAAAAAACTTGATAGAAGTTGCAAAGGTAGTTCTATTAATCAACAGACAATCCAACAATCAAAATTACACAAGTCATTGTACTCCTATTCTAATATATATAACAACAAATTAAATTCCAATTACATCTTGCACCTACAATACTACTAAAACTGCTACTCTCTCTCTCTTTCTCGCTCAAACCCTAGTTGCTTGCTTGCTCCATCTTCCAATGTCCCTCTAGCAAGCAATCGCCGCAACAACAATCCAGCTCCCATGAGCAGACAACAGTCACCGACACCTTCAATGTATTCTCTCTTCAGTATCAGGCCATCAAATTAAATATTTTGACGGAGTATCAATTGCCCAATTTCATTTATTTGTAATATCTTTCCAAATAATTTTCTAACATATTATCGTTTTCTGCTACATTTAATTTGGATTATCTCTTATATTATTCGACTAGGTTTATATATTCTTATCTTAATTCTATATATGTGGTTTGTCTTTACACAAATGGGTTTTGGAAGGATAATAATTGTTGTGCTTGTGAACCGTGACACGGTCGAGATTCGACAGCACAAGAGCCTCTCTCGGGGTGTTTCCGGCTGGAACCACAAAGGTCGTCTCCAATATTTCCACCATTGTTGTAACCTTCGTTTTGCATAACAATTGTTATATGGTCTGACATATATAAATTGATAACCTTACTTCTTGTGCCAAGTACACCTCCAGAGCATCAGGTTTGGGCTGTCTAACACAGGACATACAAATAAGACATGTATTTTACATATAACAAAACACGAACTACAAAACACATAATATCTGAAAACAACAATTCAAGACATGCTAGTCTACTAGACATAATGCGAATCAAATAAAAAACAGAAGTAAAGAGTACTCCACCAAATACATCTAGTAGGCAAATATACCAGTACCACTCATCACAGAAGGGATTTCAAAGATCCAAATGATCATGTTGCTTGTTGCCTTGTTGGCAACATAACAGCTCCTCATAGAACGCCTTCTTGAATTGTGGCATGATTGAAGATTCAAGCGCGGCAACAAATTTTATACAACCTTCCTTTCCCGGTTCATTCATTAGGTAGATAACTCTATTTTCTGTGTACCGCTCCAATGACAAAAGTTGCGGTGCACCCCATCCGAAGTCTACGTCAGTTACTGACATTCCGAGCATGGTTCGAATACGTAGATCGGCTTCTGAAATTTGTGTCCTCGAAATTTTCTTGCCCCGCATTACCTCAACAGAATCGATGAAAGATCTGACGTACTCATCTGTGAGTCCATCAGTTGCAGCTTTCACTGTACTTGCTGCATAGCCAATCGGATTCGACGTAATCTTCGACACTTCAGAAGTTGCAGACATCCGAACCGCTGCATTACCGAAATATGATTTGAGTGGTGGATTTAGGCGGTTTCGTACATCTGCAGTAAATAAGAGACGCGATTTAGCATCGGGAGGAAGTCCTCGGGCAATGCAGTAGCACTTCCAGGCAAGTGCAGAAACAGCAGAAAAGGTAGTAACTCTGGTGGCCTTGCTACCATGGCTGCAATGAATTTTGAGCTGGCTAATTTGCTCCTTTGTGAGCCTCATTATACTTAAAACACAATCAGAATTTGTCGTAGAATCTCTATTTTTCGGAGGATCAAAAGTGTACTCCGGGAAATCGAAGCTGATTTTAAGCGGGGACCGAGCTCGAAGAGGAGTGTTGTCGATGTTTGGCAGGACGATACTCTCTCGATCGCCTCGAGCAATTGCGCTCCATGTTTGATAAAAGTGTGCAGCACTCCGACCATCCAGTATAATGTGACTGTTGGAACTGCCGAGGACGACGCTACCGCATTTTAAATATGTTACCTGTGAAGCAAGAACCGTGGGGAGGGATCAGATAAATAACATTTTTCTCTAAGATATATCATTATTTATACTACAGATGTAAATCTTGTTAATGATTTAAATTTACTGAGATTGTAATTAGTATCTCCAACATGATCATGGTTCTGATTCCGACGCTCTATTATACTTTGCACAAATGTTTGTCACAAAAAAAGATCCTTACATATCACAAAATTTCAGTCATCAATATTTTTTGTCACTATTATTTTTATTATTATTGCAGTGATATTGAATTAAATAGTGATGATTATACTAAATTAACATTACTAGTTTCATAATAGTGACAAATTTATGTCTTCTAGAATGCAAATGTGTTCAAATATAAAAACTTGTCACAACATTTTTTTTAATTTTTGGAATAATAAGTTGGCCGCAAAATGGTATGATAATTATTGAAAAGAAATTAATCATCACAACTTATTGTCACTAATTATTATTATTCTACTGATAATAATTTTAAATGTCGCGATTACATATAAAAATAGTGAAGATTTCAGTAAGTCATCGCTATAAAGGTACAGATGCGAGGACACGTGTTTCTCACTAAAATATATGATATGAATGTATATATAATATTTAGTCATTTCAAAATGCATGTGTTAAAATTCATTTTCATTGATTTTATATTTCAAAAAATGTTTGTTCAAATTAGAAAAATATATCGCAAACCAAATATTTGACATTAATCTTTTCTTTACTACCGACCTGTAGCATTTGCATTTGGGTCGACGATACTGGCAGCTCTTTAGGAATAAAAAGCTCTCTCAGCTCAGGCGACATCGGTTCAAATTGAATGCTATCTGCGTTGCGGTCGAAGCGAGCCACAACAAATAGTATCCCCTCGGCATTGCAATCTATCTGATCACGGTCATCGAGATCGACAATGTGCCGACCGGCAAGAGGGTAGAGTGGCACTAGAGCTTTGGCCAGAGCTGATTTCAACACCTCAGCAGACATGAAGTCATCGACACCTTCAATGTTTCTGTATAGATATATGCTGCAGTTGTGCTTGCGGGTCGCAATGAAGTCGAGATTCGACAGTTCGAGTATTCTTCTCGGGGTGTCGTCGGCCGGAACAACAAAGGTTGATTCTAATATTTCCACCATGGTTGTAACCTTAGCCTATCTTACTTCCCCTCCTAGCTACCTTTGAGTTGGTCTTATGAGATATCTGCTTAGCTGTTTGTTTTGGTTGTAGGTGTGAGAGAGCCAGAGAACGCCTCCTCATTTATAGCCGGTTGGCACAACCTAATTTGGCCACGTATTCCAATTAAACACCAATCACATAAAAAGCATATATACTTCGGTTAAGGCGTGAGAGAAATGACATACATGCATGCAAGAGTATAGACCACTACTATAAATAATGAAGAAATCAATAAAAAATGTATAATAAATCTATATATATATATATATCCACGGTTATCTGGGGACATCAGAAAAGCAAAACCACTCCAAAATTGTTTGGAGATGGAAATTATGAAGTTATATATTTTAGGAAGTCCAAATTCTTATTCATAGAGCCACGAGCCAACATGTCAGTGTAATAACAAGAAAATAACTTTATAAAATAAAATATGTACTGTTTATTCCATTAATATCCGATTCACCACGTAACAATTAAAATTGGTCGTCACCTAATAGGAAGGATGTTTATAGCTCGCACGGTCCATTCACAACATATCTAATTCAATTTAAGCTCAAAGAGTAAGAACAAATAGGGACGAAATCATGATTATTATTAGAGTCGGCCAAAATTTTAAGATATGACATAATTTCACAATTTTTTCAAGTCTAATACATATTTTTGTAATTTTTCTAGAAAATGCATAAAACTAGAAGCATATTTCTGAAAAAAATTCATCCAGGATGAAGCAAGTGTCACATTCTGAGATAACGTGGCTTCGTCCCTGATAACGAACATCATTTTTTTTTCTACATATCTCATATATATAACATCACGAGAAAAAGACTTTCTGCAACTCTTCATATAAATCGATTATATTAAAATCAGGTGTAGAAGAAACAAACCCACTATCAAGAAACATTCAGATCAATTTCTCACTACTTTTACTAAATAATCGATGTATAATGCAACAAATCTATATATTTAGTAAATCAGATGTAGAAATTTTGAAAGAGGTAAACATCTATGCTCTTTTTTTATTCATTGGTATAGAAAGAGTTTTTTTAAGAAAAAATAGTTTTGTGTCACTATAAAACTTGAAAATTGTCAAAATATCACTATTTTTTTTGTCAAAATGGCACTATCGGCACCTCATCTCTATAAAAAAAAGTGATCAATGTGACATTTTGACAATTTTGAAGTTTTATAGTGGCAAAAAAAAAAAAAACAAATGTCCCTTCTTTTATCTTTTTGTAACACCATCATCTACACTCTTTATTAAAACTCATGTGTAGATAATTTAACAGTAAAAAAATAGAAGTCGATTAAAAAATTGTAACAAACTTATATTTTAGATTATTTTGTAAACCTCTTTTGTTGTTGTTGTTGTTGTTAATGTTTATTACTTTTTTGAGATTGTTTTGTAGAGTGTCTGCTATGGACAAAATTTGAAAACATAAATTAATTACAATCGTTGATTGTCATCAATAATTGTACAAACAAACTAATTTTGCATCAATAATTAATGATATAATCAAATTAATTTCGATCCATAGCAAAATTTGCCTTATATAAGAATTTTGCTTTCTTGAACTGTAGAGAACAAAATCATTGATTTTGTTTTGTAAATGGGTGCTACAAATCTGCATCTAATACTAATTAGCAAAAAGATTAGTGGCGCAATCATTGATATTGTTTTGTCATTTTCTACATTAACACCAAAAGAACATTTAATTGTTGTCGCTTCGATGTCAGGGTCCCTTAACATCTCAGAGAACATTTTCAATATTAATGAACAAAAAATATAAAAACACTCTCTCGCAAGGTACCGTCCCACTCTTTACTTTCTTCACGGCTATCTTTTCCTTTCTCCACTTTCTCTTTTGTCTCCATCCCCATTTCCCCCTTTCTTCCGACAAATGTTTTTTTTCATTGCTAGAACCTGATCAATCTTTTCGACAAACTCTTGCTCTCATAGTTTGGAAGTTTGTAAATGTATGTACTAAAAAGGCAAATACAAATCCTTCTAATTACACTATTTTTGTTTGAACAAAATAGAAGAAAAATGTACTAGTTATTTTTTTGTTTTAATTCTCATTACACTGTTTTTTTTCGAATTTTGGTAAGTGATAGCAAAATCATTGCTCGATCAAGTATTTATGCTTAACACCAAACTAATTTTCTTTCTTTAAATAAAATATACTAATATAATTAGTATAAATGAAACTTTGCTGGAACACAACAGTATGAATAAAATAACAAAAAAAAATTTTGTTATGAGAATCAAATGCATCTTGAGAAATGATCCAAATGCTCCATATACATGTAGCAAGGTAGAGAGTACCCTAAACTCTAAATTCTAGAGATCCATCAATTAGGCTACAAAAATATTGCATGCACTTCATGTATTTTTTAAATAATAAGTTACAACTTGATTAATTTTGTACAACAACAATAGAGTAACTTTTAATTTGACGATGGAGATCTATTTACAACTTGGGATAACTTTTTTAATTTCTCAGTGATGTATCAAGATGCAGCACAAGAGACAGTGAACCAATTTTACCATGCTTCCTGAAGAATTCATCATCACGATTTTCGCACATCTTGTTTCAAGCTCTCCTCGACCTTCTACCGATCTCTAGAGCCTCAAGTTGACGTAATTAATTATTTTTTCTATCAGTCCTCCATGCATAATTTTATTTTGTGATCTATTGATTATCTTTTACTTCACATTAATTTGTGAATGTTAATTTCACTCTATTTTTTTTTGTTTCTCATTTCAACAGATGCAAATAGTTTTTTGCTTTGACGAATGACAACTTAGTGAAAGAACAAATATCATTAGAAAGGGAATATCCAAAATGTTTATGGAGAAAATAAACAAAAAGTGCTTAAAAGTTTCTCTTTTGCACAAAATTTCTTTTGCAAAGATACAAAAGTGTAAAAGAGATATAAATTGCATAAATTGCATAAATTCATGAATTATTTTTCATGCATATCTTCTAAAAAGAAAAATACAACAAATGCTTTGAAATAAAAGTGTATATTTCAAAAATCCTTATTATGCATAAAAAGACAAGAAAACATGAAAACATGAAAATATAAATAAAATTAAACAAGTCTTGTAAATAAAAATAATAAGTGGAATGAATAAATAAATCTAAGACCCCATATAGGCAAAGGAAGATATTTTCTTTTGTAAAAACATTAAAAGTATAAACAAGTAGCTAAAAATCTTATAAATCAAATATAAATTCAAAAATTCCCTTTTCATATGCAAAGATAAAATAAAATAGCCTTGCTTATATCTCATTGTGCATAAAAATGTGAAATTGCATAACTTTCAATAAATTTCAAACACAAGCATTAATCATAAGTCATAAATCATAAAAATATGATATCTAAACTCTCCCCATTTCGTCATGAAACAAAACACATTTTTCGTGAAAGCAAAAAGATAGATATGAAACGAAATTCACTTCATGAGGAAAAACACTCCTTATGAAACTAAATACATGTCCAAATAAACACAAATAAGTGAATAACCAAAAGAAACATTGGAGCAAAATAACATAAAAATACTAGTTAATAATATTTTCAAAAGGGCTATTATAAAAGAATTGAATATTGGCGCTTTCAAATCAAATACAAAATTGTTTTGAAAAATTATCTTGCGTCATTCAGTATATCTCTCAATCACTTGAGAATCATGGGTATTCAGGACTGAAATAATGTCTAATTTAAATAATGGTATGGACTTGCACTTGACCAGGACTTAAAAACTCAGGACCTCATTGGTAAAAAATAAACAAAACTCTGAACGATTACGTGCACCCAAGTTGTAGAAAAGAAATCACATCCATTTGGGGTGACATGTCCTTCTTTTTCCAAATAAAGATGCCTCCATAATTCAGGGTCGGGGAGCGGGTGAAAGGCTGTCGACACCATACAAATTCAATAATTAATGATGCAATCAAATTAATTGTGATCCATATATAGGGAAATTTGCCTATTTGTATAAGATTTTTGCTTTCATGAATTGTAGGGAACAAAATCATTTGTTTTGTTTAATTTGTAAATGCTCTGAATCTATAGCTAAATTAACAAAATCATGAACGTCGCTTCGGTATTAATGAACAACATGAGCAGCTCCTTTAATCGTTGTCTGCATGCACATCGTTAATGCCCCTGGATAAAAATATTTAATTACAGCCTCTTCGTTGTCAGCAAATTTGAGCCCTTTATTTGCATCAAGATTCGTACTTTTCCAACTTATAATATCCAATCCCCCTGAATCACATCACAACCGGTCGTTTCCTACAACACAATAGATCTGGGTCATTCGCTTCCTACTGCACGTAGAGGACAAGCTAGCTTCCCAGAGAACATTCTCGACATTAATTAACACAAATAATATAAAAACATTTAATAGATATAAAAATATTCTCTCGTTAGTATCATCGCCACTTTCTATACTTCCACTGTCATATTCTCCAACACACTTCCCAAATTTCTCCACTCTCTATTATGTCGCCATTGTCAGTTGGGATCCTTTCTTTTGATATGTTTTTTGGTGCACAACAAGAATTCGATCAAGTCAACAACTACAGTTTGAAACTTTCTAAAGATATGCACTAAAAATGACAACAAGAAGGCATATACAACGGTAAAAAGGCAAATACAAAATCTTCTCATTACACTATTTTTTTTTAACAAAATGGATGAAAATTGTACTAATAATAACTTTTTTACTTCTCATTACATTATTTTTGTCTATTTTAGTAAGTGATATCAAAGCCTTTGCTCGATCAAGTAGTTAATTATATGCTTAACAGTTAACACCAAACTAAACTCTAGATATCCTAAACTCTTAACCTTAGAGACCCATCAATTGGACTAGCTAAAAAATAAATTGCAAGCACTTTGTGTATTTTTTTACAATAATAATGTACAACTTGATTAATTTTGCAAATTTTAATTACAGGATGGGGATAATTAATTAAATTTGCATCTTTACTTTTTTAATTTCTCACCGAAGTATCAAGATGTAAATACATATGCATAAAGACCATTTCATCGTGCTTCCTGATGAATTAATCTCCATGTTGTTCGCACAAGTTGTTTCACGCTCTCCTTGGTCTTTTGTCGATCTCCAAAACCTCAAGTCGACGTAATTAATTTTACTTCACATTAATTTGTGCATGTAGCTCTGTGATAATTTTACTTCACATTTTTATGGCCAAAGTTGTACATTTATATATATACATTAGCTTAGCTTTGCTCTATTTTATTTTGTTATTTCTTGTTTCTAGAAATACAAAAAGTTTTTCCAATTGTCAAAGGACAACGTTATCAAAGAAGATATAACATTAGAAATGGAATACTCATATTGGTTATGAGGTTCATATCACGATATCAGAGTTTGAATGATTGTGCACATGCTCAAAATGCGGACGCATGCTTCATTCAAGCAGTGGTACAGAATTTTGCAATATACTATTATAAAATATTTGTTTGTTCTAACATTCAACAAATTTCCACTTTTTCCCTTTATCATGCATGTATTAGTTGAAATGTTAATACTATTAAGTAGTTTATAATTGTTAATACTATTATGTTGTTTACATTAAAGGATATTTAATTTGTAATACTATTAGCTAGGTTGTTCTATTAAAAAAATATTATTAGACAATTTTTAATCGTAACTTTTCTAAAGAGAACTCTATTTGAACAAGAGGATGATGCAAAAAAACAGAGCTTCTGGAGAAGACAGTTAAAAAAAGACACAAGACATCACTCTATTTAATGAACGTCTAGCATGTTTGAGTCCAAGAGCACGCTCTTCTTCCTGATGCATTTCCTCTCAACGAAATTTTTTTCCAGGCGTGTCGGGCGAAGTGAGGAAATATGTCGGGTGGGGAATATGAAAAACTCCAGAGAAGAAACATGAGTGCAACAAAAAAGGCTGTAGGATTAAAGCTGGATGAGATGAGCTTATGACGTTTGCAATGTTGCGTGTCATGACACCATGAACACAAGAAGCTCTGTGATGTATATGATTGTTTTGATTATAGATTTGTTTGATTGTTGTATATAGGTAAACTTAACTAATTCACATGGATTATGATGTCTTATGATGTCATATATGCCCCTCTTTTAGTAAAATTAAGTATTGTTATCATGGATTATTTTTTACTTCCAATTGCCAATTAGAGGATCATGCATCATGATTTTTAACATATCAACATATTTATGTAATACTTGTACTTAAAAAGCTTTCATATGTACTTGTACTTAAATTCATAATTTCACAATTGTAATTGTAATATGTGAAAAAATATTGCATCCTGGAGTTAGAACTAGAAACTCACAGTCGAGAGCACCTTAAACAAAGTCTCACTCACTGCTTGAGGCTTACAACTTTTATGTAAAGTTGTTTTCATGATTTTTATTTAACATAAATTTCAGTATAATTCTCCGTCTACATTTTCCAAAAATTTCACTACCCAAGTGATAAATATCTCCATCCACTGTCTCTCTCTTCTCTTCTCTATAAATCCTAGCTCGTTGCTTCATCTCTCAACCATAACTCGTTCCCTTCGAGCCATCACTGGTGCCTCCCTCACTCATTCACTCTCTCCTCCGCACTGCGCTGGAGAAATATGGTGTTGATTTGATGATTTGCTCTCAAACCCTGGTGTCATTCGAACCTCGCCTGTCAAGTCCAAAACCCGGTGTCGCTCACAGTATAAAACACTCATAGATCTAAATTAAGATCAACCCTTGCCCTCTTTAAACATGCAAGTGCATCCATTTGTTGTTTTATTTTTAGGTAGTGTTGATTTGTTTGAATTTAGATAATTTAGCAATATTTATCTTCCAAACGTTTCTTTGTTGTTTTATTTCTATACCCAGTGACATTCTGGAATACTTTGTACTTATCTTTCATAATTTTTAAATGATAGAGTGATAGTATTGCATGAAGCGGAAAAGAGGCATGAGAGGGATGAGAGGAATGAAGAGAATTAACAAGACATGAGAGGAATTGAAAATCTAACGATCTCCACCACTCTATGAGGAAGGCTTGGGTGGACTCGAATGATACTCCGCGTCATTGGAAGTTAAGATATGATTTAAAATATTAATCCATCACTACTTAATCTAGAACTTGAGATGGTTCTATTTTGTGCTTGTGTTGTGATTGATCGAGCTCTCTTTGTATTAATGGAGGTATTGATATGCAAGATTTAAAGAAGGTCAAGAATGATAATTTAGTCTTCCTTAGCTTTATCTATTACTTATTTGCAAACTTATTCCACCTTCGAGGTATTGAGAAATGTGGTACGTGCGAAAGATATTATCTCTTTCTCTACTTATAAAAGAAGTTTATGATATGTTTTGATTTTTTGCCATTTCGTTTGTTATAACGGGTGATTAACTAATTAGACATGTGAAGAATTGGAAATTGATGTACTCTTTTGAGCAAATTGATGCATAATGATGATTATATTTTCTTCTTTTGGCTTGCAAACAGAAATGAGAAATGACTTCTACAAATCTAAAAAAAAGATGTTATTTAATCTACTTTTCCTTTGACATTTACTATGAATTGTAGTACTAATTGATTGTTATTTATCTGAGTTTGTATTTTTGTGGCTTTGTAGGCGTTCCTTATCAAATTAACGAGGCATGAGAGAAATTAGAAATGATAATTGTATAATACAAGAGTAATCACTTGATTCATAGTGAATTAATGAGACAAGAGAGAAATTAGAAATGATAATTATATAATACAAGGGTAGTCAATGACATGGAAGTTGTTTGAAGTTGAATTTTTCTGATTTTCTAATCTATTTCTTGAAATACTTATATGCTACAATGCATTTTTCTCTGTTTCAGTTACATCCAGCTAATGACTGACATGGAAGAATATTGTAATCCAACTAGATATGTAAATATTTTGGTTTAATTAATGTCATGGATATTATTATTAATTATTTTAATGTTGATTGGTGATATTTTTTATGTATTATTTGATCTGGATGCATGTGCAATCATGTTTGATTAATATGGATGACATGAGTTGAATGTTTTATTAGTTGTTGTGTACACAACATACTGAGTAGTATGTATATATATTAGTGTTAATTTTGACGAGTTAGCAAAAACTTTCTAAAAACGTTGTTGATCTACGACTGGTATTATCAAAGAAAGAGTGTAATTTAGAGTACATATTACATCGAGTATCAAGTCATATCAAGTCATAAAGGCGTTGGTAAGTAAAAAATTATTAAATCTTTCATTCTAGGTATTAACTAATAAAAAATGGTATATGTTGGATGAAGAAAAGCAGAGTGCGTCTCCTATTTCTATGACGATATTTAACTTACTTTTTGCAACTCCGGCATTTACAATGGAAGATAACCTAAGTATAAGCTTCTAAATACTCGATATGAAAATCGTTTTTTCCAGTAATGCTTTGTCCTTTTTTGACGTAGTGAAATTTATAATTTTAGTTAGTATTCACGTTGTATTAGTAATTATGCAGAATTTTTTTACTATTTTAACTTATTGAATTCACATAGAAAACCGTAAAAAAAAATTTAGGAGAATGTTCCGTAGATACCACATTTGATACCAATTATCGATATCGATTTTAATATGCACATTATTTGAGTTATCGTGCACATTATTTGAGTTATTATGCATGTTATATCATAACTATTTCAGTACAAAAAATAACATGTATAATTATTTCGTTACAAAAAATAACATGCACAATAACTCAAATAATGTGCACGATAACTCAACTAAAGGTGCATAATAAAATCGATAACATGTATAACTATTTCATTACAAAAAATAACATGCATAGTAACTCAAATAATGTACATTATAACTCAACTAAAGGTGCATAATAAAATTGATATCAAATATGATATCTAACCTATCAGCTCTTTTTTTTATTACCTGATGCTTTGAAAACTACATTTATGTCTTGACTATCTACTTTTCACTCATTTTAATAGTAGTTTTACTTGTCAATCATTAAACTGACACTTTTTAATACGATTGTTAATGTTGTTTATTTTGAACGATTGAAAACATACATTTGAAATAAATACATGCCCCAAATTATTAAAGCAATATTTTTTTTTTTTTGAAGAAAAGATGGAGATCATGGCCTCCAAATTTTATTTATCGATCACTGGCATGATCATTAAGGTATATTTACAAAATAGAAAATAGAGAAAAAGAAAATAAAGTAGAAAAAAAAAGAAAAGAAAGAAAGAGTGATGCTACACGCTGCAGGGAAATCGAAATCAGAGAAATATAACAGTGTATCCCATTTTGTATTCTCCTCTAGCCATTGTCAAGCCATCTGGTATATTCAACGCAAATCTCACTGATAGTTTGAGTCTCAGTTTGTTCCTTCTCCGAAAAAATACGTCTACATCGTTCTCGCCATATGACGAACGTGGTTGTAAGTTCCAGCACTCTGGCTTTCATTTGTTGTGTATTGTCTGTCAACAACGAGAATGATTGCATAGAATTGTATCTCACTGGAGTTTCCCTATATATTTCATCAGTGATATATCTCCTCAAGTTGCTGGTGTATCTGCATGTCTGAAACATGTGTGTAATGCTCTCACAGTCTTGTTCGCAGAGGGCACATCTGTTGACTATTTGCCACCCTCTTTTCACTAAATTATCCACTGTGGTAAGTTTATTTTGTAACAATGTCCAGGCAAATACCCTTACCCTTGGAGGAGCTTTAATTGTCCAGACTTGGTGCACATGTGTGATTGGGGACGGGGCGAGTTTTAGGAAGTTGTACATCGATTGCACAGTGAAAAATGCCCGTCCTCTTGTCCATTGAATCTCGTCTTCTTGTGAGATGCGTAGTGTGTTTCTATTCAGCATTTGTAGGAGCCTATTTTCTTCTTCCCTCACTATGGGACATGTCGAGTGTTCTAGTATCGTCCATCTGCCTTGTTGAAAATGATTACTAACCGAACCATGCTTCCTTGTCGATTGTGCATACAGATTTGGAAAACTTGTAGCTAGGGAATATTGTAACCAATTATCATGCCAGAATTGAGTGCTCACACCATTTCCAACAATGTACTTCTTGGAGCAATTATACGGTTGAATCAGTTTTCCAATGTCTCTCCAAAATCTTGTTGCATTTTGGTCGTCCCATGGTTTCTGGCATATGTCCTCCATTTTTGTCGCTTCTTTCCACCATGCCCCTTGATCATATTCCCATGCCCATGTCCATTTTAATAGCAATGCAGTATTAGCCGCTTCCAAATCTCTAATGCCTAAACCTCCTTGTCTCTTGGGTGTAATTGCTTGTTGCCACGCAATCATATATAGGAAGCGAGATTGCTGCATGTCTATCTTGTGGCCATGCCATAAGAATGATTTTCTTATCTGATCAATCTTTCTAATTACCCATTTAGGTAGCCTGAATATCATCATGAAATATGTCGGCATGGCCGTCAGTACTGCATTGATTAACACCATGCGCCCTGCAATTGATAACATGGCAGCTTTCCAACCCGATAGCCTATCACGTATTCTGTCAATGAGTAGTTGGTATGCCGATCTGGTCAGAGCCTTGTCTGATAGAGGAAGCCCAAGGTATTTGAGCGGAAATTGCCCAGCCTTGCATTGTATTGATGCCGCCAATGCTTCTGTTTGTTGTGGGGTGTAGGCAGTAACCAAAAGCTCGGATTTGGCCATGTTTACATGAAGTCCTGATAGTTTGGCAAATAGCGCTAGCACTAATTTGAGCTTTTGTATTTGATTTGTTGTTGGCTTGATAAAGAAGAGTGTATCGTCTGCGTACAATAAACATGTTTTGCAATCTCGGAATGGTATGCTGATGAACTCCAATTGATTCAATTTGTTTATCCATCTTGCTAGAAAGTCAATTGCCAAATTGAACAAGTATGGTGAAATCGGATCACCTTGCCTTACCCCCCTCTTGAGTGTGATATCTCTGCCAGCTACCGAGTTTAGGATGATTTTTGATGTCCCTTGCAGTATGTTACTGGCTATTGTGTTGATGAAAGTTCGTGAGAAACCTCTTGCCTTCATGCAATTTTGTAAGAAAATCAATCGTATCGAAAGCCTTAAAAATATCTGCCTTGAAGACTGCCAAATTTACCCCTTGCTTTTTAGCCATCTGTATCACTTGCTGTGCATAGTGAAACCCATGTGTTATCAACCTCCCTTTGAGGAATCCTGTTTGGGTGTGAACCAGCAGTTTGTCCATTACCATTTGAAGTCTTGTGGCCATGACTTTTGAATAAATTCGTTGAATGCCATTAAGAAGGCTGATGGGTCTGTAGTCAAGAGGGGAGTTTGGGCTCTTTTTCTTTGGTATCAGAACAATATATGAATTGTTCAAAGGAGATAGTGACAATCTGGCCAATTGATGTACCGCTTGAAAAACTGCAGTGATGTCTGGCAATAACAGCTCCTGGAATGCTCGGTAAAAATCTCCTGTAAAACCGTCTGGTCCTGGGGATTTGTTGGTCTTCCATGATTTAATTGCGTCCTTGATTTCCTGTTGGGTCAATGGCTGGTCTAGTATTTGAGCTTCCTCAGGAGACAATTTTGCCTCATTTACCAAATTGTGGAATTGGAATTTGACTGTCGAGGTTTGCACAGTACCAACCAGGGAGCAATAATAATTGAAAAGGACTCTGGCTTTGTCTGAATGTTTTTCAAAGGCTTGATCATTCCAGTTTATGGTGGAGATAGTATTATTTCTTTTCTGATTTGATGCTATGGCATGGAAGTAGCTAGTGTTTTTATCTCCAAGGTTTAGCCATTGGTTTTTTGCTCTCTGTCTCCATTTTATCTCATTCAACCTTTCCAAAAATTCTGTTCTTTGCAACAACAATGCTCTAACACTTTTTTCCAAGTTTGTGAGTCTTCTCTGTTCTTCCCTGCATATCAGCCATTGCAGAACTCGTGTGGCTGTATGGTGCTGGTAGTCAAGGTTTCCTAGTCTCTCCTTGTCCCACTGTTTAATGGCTCTTCTCAAAAGTGTCAGTTTTTCTGCCAATTGTGATGCATTTGCTGCCAGTTCTGTTTCTTCCCAAACTCGTTGAACTAGTTGTTTGAATTCTGCCATGTTGAGCCATTTATTTTCAAATTTGAAGATGTTTGGCAGAGGGAAATTGGTTTTGCATTGACATTGTATTGGACAATGGTCTGAAGCAGAAGAGTACAGAGCTGTCTGCGAGTTGTTTGGGAATTTTGCATTCCAGGCTGCCGTTATCAAAACCCTATCCAATCTGGCAAATGAAGGCAATTCCCTTCCGTTGGACCACGTATAACTCCTACCTTGTAACGGCAGATCAATGATGGCCAGAGTTGAGATGAGAGCTTGAAATGGTCTGTCAGGCCTCCTTGCCCGATTTGATCTATCTGATTGCATAATTGTCTGGTTGAAGTCTCCCAATATCATCCAGGGGATATGGGAGGGTGGCTCAGCTGATTTCAATTCATCGAAAAATTCTTGTTTGTTGATTATTGTTGGTGGACCATAGACCCCAGTTATTTTACAGGGAGAATTGTCTGAATTAATACGCAACTCGAGAGAAATTCTATGACAACCAATGTAAGAATGTGTGAGCTTTAGTGTTGAGGAGTTCCATGCCATTATCAAACCACCTGATGTTCCAAGAGCCGGGATGTATTCGAATTGGTTTAGTTTTTTGCCCAAAATTTCTGCCCCCATTTGTGGTGATATTCTATCCATTTTTGTCTCTTGTAAACATATCAAATGAGGTCGAAATCTTGTAAGAAATGATTTGATCTTGAATCTTTTACTCTGCTCATTGAGGCCTCGTACATTCCAAGTCATCATTGCTAAAGATTGGTTTTGGTTCATTACAAATATAACATAAAAATACCAACAAAACCAATAGTATTTCTAACTTTGAAACTCTTGACTTGAGCTCCCTTTGTCTGTACTTGTCCTTTACAGCCACATTTCGACTCCTGGTACACATCGAGGTGGGATAGTATCATGAATTGGCGTGGTTGGAGGTATTGTATTCTCTGTTGACTCCTCTTGTTCTGACTGTATGGCTTCAGCAATAATCTTCGTCACTGTGTCATCAACAATGATGCCTGATGCTTGTAGACAGCTCATGGCTTGATCATGATTGAGTGGCTCATCCTGAGAATCCAAATCAAAAGGCAGCTTTTGAATTCTTCCCTTTGCTGTGGTCTGTTTCTTCGTTGTCATGTGTAGCTGTGTCCTTGTTTTCTTCTGCAGTCTCGCACTTCGCCTTGGCTGTCCTAATAGCTGTGTAACTTGTTGTGTGCCAGTATTCTCAAATGTTGAGTTCCCCTGAGCACTATGTTGCTCTAATATCTGGTTCATTTGGTTTGAGGACAGTGAGCTCAAAACCAACGGTGTGGAGTTATCAAGTCCCAGGTCTGATGGTGCTGAGATGGGGTTTGTGACTTGATAATTGCAGACCAGTGTGTGCCAATTGTGATTCTTGTCTGTTGTTGCCATGAGTTGCATGTTGGTGGGCTGGGAATTGTAAGGCATTGAGTATTGGCCGAAGCCTGCATTAATGATTGTTGAAAGTTGAAGCAAATTGTTTTTGACGGGCTGCCTTACAGTTGGGCCTGGTGCAAAGCCCATGATATCTTGGCTTGTGCCTAGCGTGTCCACAGATGAAACAGAGAGTGACTTGTAGCTGTCTCCTAGCAGGGGTTTGTCTGAGATTTGATTGTCTGAGATTTGATGTTTCATTAATGACCTCATTAATGCCTGTATCTCGTTGGGCAGTTCAAAGATCCCAAAATCAAAGGTTGTGAATCTCAAGGAGTGTTTTATCTGTATTGTCGGAAATATTGTTGTTGTCAGCTTGAAGATGCAGGACACTCCTTCCTTGGACCTACAGACCGTTAGTGAATGTCTCCCGGTTTCCAATATTTGTATTGTCCCAAGGTCTGATGAGTTCCTGCTTGGGATAGTTGACTTGGGAAGTAGCGCCCTCCCTGCGGCCCTGTCCCGAGGGAGATGTACTACTGTGGTCATCGATTGTGTTGTCTTTTGTATCCACACAGCCTTGGATGTAGCCAGCGTTTGTGTGGTCTTTGGTATCCACACAGCCTTGATTTTCTATTTCCTCTGCCAAACCATGTGTGAGCCTCTGCTCCAAGCTTCCCTGGTAGTGTACCTGAACGATTGACTCCCAGAATTAGACGAGTCACTATTAGGCGGTTCCTGGTGGTGCTGGAATTGGCAACGATGTTGCTGGTTTTGTCTCCACCTCTGTGCTCCTTCACTGAATGGGTGGAACGGGTCGTCAGACCATTCTCTCCATCTGTTGATGTATATGTGTATCGTGGCGTAGTATCGACCTTCACGTACTCGAAGCCTATGTGGTATAGCTCTGGAATGGTCCGTTGCTACCAATGCCATGATTTCCATGAAATTCCCTGATTGCTGACCAAAGGGACGAATGGTCAAGGGGTAACCAAATCCTTATAGGATTCGTGTTACAGAAGCTGCTGTCATGTATTGCAGTGGTGTGCCTTGAAGGGTTAACCATGTTTGGTGAGTAGGGGGGTTGTGACTCATGCCAAAATGCGGACGCCATTCGTGCACTACAAATTGGACGTGTGGGTTTTGCAGGGTGTATATGCCGTGTCTGACTAGGTTGTTGCGGCATTGCACGGTTGGGCAAAGCACGATGTATGGAGAGATTCGTGCTTGTAAGACGGTGAAATCTTCTCTTCTCCACGTGTTATTCTCTGCCAGTTCCTCAGCAATGCGTTGCGACAGGTATGGTGAAGACGCTCCCTGTATGATGATTATCATGCCAGCACGCTGAAGATATGCAGTTTCATCTTGGTGCATTGTCATCTCGGGGAAGAAGACGTCTGCTGAGTCTGGTCTTTCTGCAAAGAAATCTAAGTCCATGGTTTGCTGGTTTCTCTGGTTTTGCTCTAAGTATATTTGTTCGTTGTGATCTCTGTCCTTGGGGTGTTGAAGTTTGTTGTATTTAGATCTGAAATTTTAACGGTCCAAATTAGAAGAACAGGTTCTGCTATTGCTCAATAAGAGCAGCAGATACGATTCCACGATTTTTACGTTAGTCTCGATTTTGTTAATTTTTATATATCTCTCAGTAAATTTGAACATGCATAACGTTGCACAGAAAAAAGTTGGATACAAAATTTAGGAATTGAATGCATTTAGTACGACATCTCTTCGTACAAAAAAAAATCAAGGAATTCGTGATAAAGCGAGGCGATTATATTTTTCTTATCTTACTAAATTATACCGTCATGATGAACGACTTTCGATCGTTAAAACACGAAAATGTATATGGTGCCCCAAGAATGAGATCTTCTACCGCATAGCACAAATACTGTGCGTGCTGCGCAATAAATTTCAACTTTTGATTTGCATCCAGATTCGTGCAAGCTAAACTTTATAATATCAGATCTCTTAATTAAATTTGGGTCATTCGTAACTTACAGCATAGAGAATCTGAAGCGTTCATTACTGTTGCGATACAGAAAATCTGCTTCCGTGCCCCCTAACCATGCCTCCAGTGATCCAGTCAATGCCCCCAAACACATGCACACGAAACCTTTGAAATACATAAACTAACATCTATAAAAATTTTGACATGTCACATGCTCGTGGGAATGCCTCGTTGCATAGCTCCTCTGTCAACTCTTGGGCTCCGTTCGGAGTCTCCCGCTCGTCACTGTACGAATGGAAAAAAAAATTCTATCTCACAGAAAAAAAAATTCTCACTCGCACAGTGACAAGTGAAGAGATACCGAACAGACCGTGGAGAGATACCGGACAGGTCCTTAATTTCAAGGAGACGACAACCAACCGGAACAATAGAAGAATAGAACTGTGAACGAATTCTTTCAAGTTTCTTTATATTTTCCATTTTTTTATTTTTTTGTTTCCGACCCAGAAAAATGCTCCAGTAATTACAAACTCAGACATAATTAGTTATACATAAACAATGACAACAATTAGACGCACATATGATTATTAATTAGGGAGCTGATATATCGATATCGTCATCGATTCCATCATCGATACCAACATGACGGATCTAGTTGGATTCAATTTGCATGTTGTTTTTGTTATCGTGCATGTTGTTTCTGTTATTATGCATGTTATTTTAGTTTGTTGTGCATGTTGTTTATATTATTTTACATGTAATTAACATGCAAAATAATATGAAAAACATGCATAATAACACATTTATCTAATATAATTGACATGCAACTCATTCTGAATATAGTTCATAATAATAATTTGAACATAAAACACTCTCAAATGCAAAATAACACGAATTATTTGAACTATTATGCATGTTATTAGATGCATAATAATAAAAACAACATGCATAATAACGAAAATAACATGCATAATAACAATAATAATATTTCGTCAGAATCGAACTGGACGCTTTCAGTTAGTATCGATGACGGATCTATGACGGGATCGCTGGATCTTTTTACTATTAATTATTATTACTCATTTTTAAAATAAGCAACTTCAAACTTACAAAATGAGCAACTCGCTGACTTTGTAAGGTCCTGACTTTTCTATTTTTGGAACTTACAAAATAATATTTCTTTTGATTTGTAATTAATTTATTAAATTTCTAATATAAAAATACAGTTCCATTCAGGTCCTTTCAATGCTACGGGCCCAATTTTTCTGAAAAAAACTAGACATCTCTGCGTGATGCCATGTGAGACGTAAAAGCAATCATGCATTTGGTTGTGAAATAAACACTTTAAATATTGAGGCAGCCATCACCTCGCTGTGTTGTTCCATCACCACAGAACCCCGGCATTAAAATCATGGAAAGATACCAGCTGAGAATCGTAGCTACGCTCCATAGGATCTATGCATATCTGCATCTCAGATCTACTTGTTATTATCTCAAAATTAAGTTCACGTAATAATATTGTAGAATGTCTACAACCCCGAAGTCCCGAACACTTATTGTAACTTACAAGTACGTGCAAAATAATGCATGTAATTGTTGATTCGAAAATATATTTTTTTTATTAGTTTTTAGTCTTTGATGCTATATTTGTATTTTCAAGTAGTGCATTCTTATTTCTTATTATATAGTCAATCAGATATTTTTTCTTGTAGATTGATATAGCCTCTTGCATAGGTTTAAGAACTTAAGATTAATTTGCTTATTGAGAAGAAATCAAAGATAGGTTCCGCAATTGTAAAGACATTTATTGTTTAGTGGAATCGGTTCCGAAATGAAGTTTTGATTCCGAGAGTTTCGTGAATGTAGAACTAGTTTGTTTGTTGGTCGAACCACATTATATTGCATATTCTTGTGTTCTCTTAATCTCTCTTGCTCTTTACTCTCTCTTTCTTTACTATTATTGCACTTTGTCATTTTGATTTGCTTAATTTCTCTTAGTACTTGCTTGCTGAAATTTTTAGCTAGGTGATTAAGGTCTAAAAACTTGAATTGTAATTGTTGCAAACGTTTATGCACTAATACTTGACCTTAGGACCCTCAATCATTCTAACAATTGGTATCATAGCACGTAGGTTCATACCTAGCTAATTGTCAAAATCTTGATAGTTTTTACCTTGTCTTGTGAGAAATGACACAATTGAAGTTTGTGAAAGAACCACCAATTTTATGTAGGTTTTAAGAATTTCTTCTTTTGGAGAGATGTATGGTAAACTACCTTAGTCTAGTTGAGCTTTGGAAGGTTGTAGAGGATTGTTGGACACTCAAATATGAAATTGATAGTGCAACCCTAACCAAAGAGTCTAAAGAACTCAAATATGCAAATGACAATGCCATGAATACTATATTTAGCTTAATTCATAATACTATTGCACTATCCCTCACTCACTCCACAAATGCCAAAAAAATTTGGAATGCTCTAGTACTTAGATATGAGGGAAATGAACACATGAAAAAGACTCGTAAAATTGGATTAGCGACAAAATAGAAAACATGAAGTTTGAAGAAAATGAGTCTTTTGAAAACCTTTACCAAAGACTTGTATCTTTAAGAAACGAATTTGTTGAAGTAGGATCTAATATTTGTGATGAAGATTCTGTAGGTAAGCTCCTACAGGTAGTGTCCAAGAAGCCCGCATGAGATGGCGTCGTGAGCTCAATTGAAGCTTTACAAGCCAAAGGACTTATCTATCAACCCGAAGAGGTGTATGCACAACTTTGCTCACATGAGGAAAGCCATAAGAAATTTGTGAAGTGCTCAACCTCAACCAAATCATTGGCCTTGCTCGCACAGTCTTCATACAATCTACCTTACAAATTTGAATCAAGCAAAGTTGTCTATCAAAAACTCCATGAAGTACTCTCCAAAGACAAAAACCTTCTCATCAAACTAGTGAAAGGAGGCATGGAATTCGAAAGGAAAGTAAATAAGGAGAGATTGGTTCAAGGCAAGAAGGTAGTGTGCTTATCTTGTAACAAGAAGAGACATAGCATTCAAAATTGTTATGTCATCTTTTCTCAAAGGAGAAAACCACAAGAAGGACGTTTCAAGAGAACTCACAAGAAAGGAATGCAAGCGACTTGGTTAAGTGAATCCGAAGAAAGTGAAGATGAGGAAGAGAAAGTTAACCTCGAGAAGGAGAAGTTGAAAACAAGCTAGCCCTCGTCGGAAAGAAACCAAGGATGTTATGAAAATAGCCCTTGAAGTTATAAAGGAACCAGGCATGATGGACTCGGAGAAGATCCACATCATAAAACGAATGGCTCAAGCCAATGATGATTATGCTAGAGAGCAAGAGCAAGCCTTAATGAGAGGTAAAAAGCTAATATGCATTTCTAAGATAGACTCCACCAAGATGATAGAGAAGCATTTAAATCTTGCAAGAGTAGATGCTTGTGTACAAGAGAAGACAACTCAACCAAAGGCTAAGACTATAAGTGCTCAAGTAATGAAGGCTCCTAGTCGAGCTAATACAGTAGTATTTGATCTCTCTAAGTATCATGATGAGTCTTGTGATTTAGATAAAGATCAAGAGTCGTTTAATGTGACTAAGCTTAAAGAGTTGCTTGATGAATCCAAAAGGTCTATGGATGTTAAAGATGCTATAATCAATGATCTTAAGTCTAAAATTGAAATGTTACAAATTATGGTTAATGATCTTGAGACCAAAGTCAATTTAGATGAAGAAAATGAATTAAAAGAAGCATAACCTTGGACTTCTAAATGTTGCTAATTTTGTTAAATCGATCTTCAAACCATGACACTAAAGTTGACTATGATAAAATGTATATTGGTCAAGGTCCACATGATAAGACCAGTTTTGGATTTGTAAAGGAACAATCTTCTAAAATTGAAAAGCAACCTAAGCCAAATGAAAAACCTATGCGAACAAAAAATCATGCATATATGTATAACAATAGATACATTAAGAAAACAAAGTTTACAGAACCTAATTCTAGAAAGGTGATAAACAAACCTAAGTTTAGAAATGATTATAGGATTACCAACCAACATAGAACTCAACCATCAAAACTTTATGTTACGGATAGGTATGGTAAATTCTATGAACCACATAAGAACAAGAAACTTGATAAAAGTTTCAAAGAAAAATGTATAATGGTGCTTTTCAACCAAGACATAACCCTACATATGTGATAAATTATCATAAGAATCTTAATAGCAAATTTCAAATAAAAAGATACAATAATGTCTACCAATCAACTCCTCATACAAGAAACATAAGAAATTTTCATGATAAATATGGATTAGTGATGAGCTATTAGAGATCAATTAATAATAACAACCATAATCATAGCAATATTAACTCCATGACAATCTTTTGTTCATTTTGTTTGAAGTTTGGACATCAAGAATGTATTGTCGTTTTAAAAGGAAATTTTTTGGAACCACTTGATCTTCCAAGCACAAGTGGTACAAAACCAATTGTCCAGAGATCAGTCACTAGAATCTTCAATTTGAATTCATTTTGCATATTATATTGAAGGGGAGTCATGTAGCAAGATGTACGATACAATATCCTTTTGATTGAATTATATATTTTTGTGAATCTTAGTTCATCTTTTTATCCAAATCCTAACTCATTCTGAACATTTACATGAGTATAAACATCATATGACAGCTGAACTAAGCCTTATTAATATCAAAGACTAAATTTGGAGCATGGCAGCAAATTAAAACACAATTAAATGCAAAAATAGATGCTTGCGTTATGGGATTCGTTACAACGGGTCAGGGAGGCATTATAACTGTTGGGAACCCATTATAACGGGTTAGAGGATCAAAAACTAGCCGTTGGATGTTTACATATGGGTTGCATTACAGCAGAAAGGAGAGATAACCGTTATAACAGTTGGGGACCCGTTATAACGTGTAGGCAACCCGTTGTAACGGGTTGCTACAACACATGGGAAATTTTCTGCTATTTAAGGCATTCCTTCCTCTCCAAGTGACTCTATTCTTACCAAAATCAAAATTAGACCTTTGAGCTCTATTCTATACCAAATTCATTTCTCAACCGGAATAACAAAGAGTCTTTAACCCTTGGGCCAATTCATCACAAAACCAAATTCTATACCGGTCGGTTATTAAATTCTCTACCTTTCATAGCACCTTAAAGACTAGACTCATTTCTGATACCTTTGTGTTTATGATAAATGGGGATAATCAAATAAGTGAATGAAAGTATATCAATTGGTTCAAGCTATTGACTTTTGGGCGTGAAGACCCTTGATTGAATTGAACCACCAATTTGCATTGAGTCTGATAAGGGTTTTGTATGCCAATATGAGACCAACCAAGGAACTGTTTGAGGTAACCACCTATTTCTACGGTCAAGAAATCTTCATTAATGCCCAAACCTTAGCCAAAGTCTTTATTATTGTTGAAAATAATGAGGAAGTAGATGTATACCACAAGTGGTCACAACATGAACAATCATTCACCGAATACAAGAAATGGTTAGGTGCCCAAGACCCACACAAGAACCATTCCGACTCTAAACTTCTCGCATTCCATAGATTGTTGTTTATTCTTATAAATAACATTTGTATACCTAGAAAAAGTCTCAAAACCAACATTGAACACACCAATGGATTTCTCCTTAGACATCTCATTGCCAATGACAAAGTGGTAAACATCCCTTTCATTATCCTAAACCACATGAGAACGACTCTAACTAACAAACAAATGAGTTTGCCATACTCTCATCTCTTGATTCAGATACTTGTGCATAAGAACATCATCATCCCTCTTAATCCAAAGGAGCCTAATCCTATCATCTACCTACCGGCTAACCTCATTACCTTTCTTGGAAAGAAAGATTGGAATAAGATGAATTTGACTTGGAAACCGAAACTCATGCCAATAAATGAGTGGATAAGGAAGGAGGGAGCACAACCCAACTAATACACCGATTCGGATGCTCCACAAGTCATGGAGGAAGAGCCTACATCTAATATGCCTCATGCCAATATCTCTTCATACATGCCACCTTCATTCTATCAAGGATACCAAATCCCCCAAGATTACTCATCATACACCCCTCAAACCTTCAATCCAATGCCTCGATATGCTTGCTCAATTGTTGAAGAAGGAACTTATTATGTCTTTCAACAAGTGTACCACTTGTCTTTGTATGAGAAGCACAGCTCCGCTAGAGTGCATGAGAGGCTTCACAATCAAAATGAGTTCAACTTCATGGCCTAGACTAATTGGAACCAACAGTTCAAGACTTGGAATGATTGTTTCGATTCTACTGGACCAGAAGCTCAAATGGGAGGGGTAAATGAAGCAACTACTCAAATCAATTCGAAGGATGAACATCAAGAGAGTAGTGATAATGAGTATGAGTATATTAGGGTAGTATTTTTTTTTTTTAAATTGGTTGTGCTCCTTAGATACTTTTCGTGTTTTATTATGATGTTTTGTATGCATGATCTTGACTATTATTATATTTGGATATATTCTTTATGCTTTGTCTCTTGCATATATATTTTTGACATGTCTCTTGATTATTGCTCCTTTCTATTTTTGAAATTGCAAATCTTAATGACTTGTGCTTTAATTGTAAAACTTATATCATTAAGGGAGAACAAATTTAGAACTTGACTTACTTATAAACAAATGTTAAATTTCAGGGGGGGGGGGGGGGTTATAATTGAGCATTTTTCCATACTTTTCAAAAAGAGGGAGAAATATAGTGATGTGCATCATATGCTATGCACATCACATATGGTTTTGCAAATTGCCAAAAGTGAGAGTTTGTTGGATTAAACTTATCTCTTGTTTGACAATTTACAAAACAAATCAATACTAACCTTGCACAATTGAATTTTGTTGAGATGTAGGTTAACACAGGTACACAATAGAGATGCAAAGGCTCAAATATGCATACAAGTCAAGACATCCTCAAAGACATCAAGAGCAAGAAGATTCACCATTTCCAGAGTCATGTGTTACCATAACGCATGCTCAACCCGTCACAATGGGTTCAAGAGGAGAAGAGCTTCAGCAGAGAGGATTTACCAGAGTCATGTATTGTTGTAACGCATCATACACATGTCACAACGATTTCTCGACCCGTCGTAACAGGTCCCCAACTTGTCACAAAGGTTTACTACTCAAGATCGTCCAGAAGTCAGTGGAAGAAGTACAAAAGGGCATTTCTGAAAAGGTTCCAACCCGTTATAACGAATTCTATAACACGTTGCGCAAATATGTAACATATGAGGCCAAAATCAAGATTTCAAGACTTCAAGATGTCCTTAGCCTATATATACCTTGGAGATATGAACCTGGAAGACATCTGAAATCCCCCAAGCTTTCAAGCATTTAATTGAGCACCAGAAAGAGCATTAGAGCCTTATCCTACAGCTGCTTAACGTGAGAGATTTAGAATAGCTACAATTATCTAATTGTCCATTCGAGAACAGTCTTTCTTGCTAGTTTCTAGCCTTTGGGTTTATATCTGATTCAGGGTTAGACCAATCATACTTGAGGAGTTTAAATTATAATTAAGTTACTACACCTAAATGTGTCTTAGTTAACCATTTGTACAATTTAATTATTCAAATCTATCCAAAAAAGACGATACGAAAATAAAACTCCAAAAATGATATGAGGGATAATACTATAATATATAACTGATAATACAGAAAGTTAACAATACACCCAGACAAAGGAAATAAATTATCAAGATTAAACCCTAGGTGTAGGACATCAAGATTCGCCCCCTTAGACGGGTCACGGGATCGCACCGCCAATCTAAGAGTATCGTTAGATGGGTCACAGGATCACGCCGCCAATCTAACTTAATTCTGAGTTTCTAGAACGAAACGCCCTGGTGAAATAGAGCAGCAACAAAAAGCACACACTCGGTCAAAAAGTGAACCGAGATGCCTACCCTCATCAAAAGAGAAAATAATAAAATAAACACTCGGTCTCAGCCGCCATACGAAAATAAGGAACCGACTATCCGTTTGAAATAATAGAATAGAAAGAGAACTCCTTGTACCAACTAAGGGCCAAAGGGGATCTCCAGACTTCCTCTGTACCAACCAGGGGCCAAAGGAGGAAACCCTTCAAATATTAGGAGATCTCATAATATCGGCTAATAGAAATAAATAAAGAACGAAATAGCTCCAATACCTCACATATGACACACACACTCTAAACTGAGAAATCGATCCTTAATCACTCAAAAGAGGAGTTATTATAATATTATATATTAATATGGATGTTGAAAAGAAAACACTCTCCTTGGCACTACGAGCCATTAAGTGATGGTCATCATTGGTGAGAATTAGTCGAATGTCCTTAAGGACATCCCGACAAGGGGACCCCATGTGCGAATTCGTGTACTGTACGTAATCCGCTTGTCACGATGCCCTCATACTACATCCAATCTAAAGCTCACCGGCCCGACACTCATTACTCCCGACGAGTATACATATAATATTTATATACGCATCTACCTATAATTATCTAATAGCCTATACGATTTATATATCGGATCTTACATGCAATTATGAGATGCATATGACATGCAATGTAGGTTGGTCTCAGTTAATGGTGCAGTTACTGGTATGCAAACATGACAGTTCAAGTTCTAAGGGCCTGTTTAACAATTGTTGGTAGTTTGGTACCACGGTTCAGTTTAGGTAAGTCTGGTAGGTCATAATAAAATAGAAAGGGATATAAACCCCAGGATCCACACCTGAAAAGAGAAGAGTCCTAATCTACAGGAAGCTCTGCTGCGTCCACGCTGGGCTCACCATCGTCTGCAGCAGCGTAGACTTCGTCCACTGTGTGCGGGTCCGAGTCGACTAATCCTCCTAATTTTTTTACGTCGGGATTTATTAAGTTAGATGGAATACTTTGCTAAAGTGGAACTGAAAGAAAGGTCTAGGTGTTTGAGACGTCCTTGATGCTCCTAATGTAATTTATTTAGTATTTCTACTTAGTCAATTTCCCGTGCAATGTCCTTGCTGCACGGGGTGTGTGAGTCCTATGTTTCTAGTACTTTATTATTTATTTCAAATATTATTCCTAAGTGTATTGTTATTGTGAATTTATTTACTACGACGTCAGGACGATAAGCTACAGAGCATAAACAAAACACATCACAAAGAAAGCATGTTATAAATTCAATCACTTTCAGTTGGACATTTAATTAAAACTAAGCAAAGAAAGAATAAAATATCCTAATAGATACAAATGTATATTAGTATTGTGCTTGTAGAGACATTGATCAATATATAATATTTTATTTAGTTATTTACTTAATCATAATAAATGTGAGTGTTCCATTTTAGATATAGAAGAATTGATCAATATATATTAATAGGTATATGATTATACTTAGTCCAATTATGTTGGTGTGTTTGAAGGTCCATTTTTTATAACGAATTTATGAATTGTTTATGATTTTAAATGTTATTATACATTTATGTTTCTTGATATTGATATGTTATATCTTTAAAAGCGTTCGAGAAGATGCTCATGGTCTTGAACCATAGAACTCTTTAGATGAAAACATATAATCCTAAATATGTTCACAATCGTGATAATTAAAGGGAATATTATTTACCATGAAGATTGTCATGTCAATTGAAAATACATTGTAGTTCTATAAATGTTGATAAGTGGTTATCATTCAATGACATGAGTATATAAAATTGTGGTTCTTTATATACTGAACATGACCTAACCAGATGGAACATTATATGGATTGTGTTTTGTGTCATTAATGTTTATAATGTGTCTTTGAATCTTATATATGAGACATGTAGGTTTTTCACATTAGAAGTATATAATGTGATTGCTATTAAAGTTCATTTAAATGATTGGAATGATATAGTAATTCGTTATGTACAACTTATGCGAGAGAAATTTATATGTCAATATTATTATTGTCCCGCAATTATTTGAGTTATGATATTACTCGGCCCCTTGGTAAAGTGAAATTATATTACATGCAATATAACTCATGTAGTTATACTTATAATTCACTTGAGAGATCAAGAAAAGAATATAGTGCAAAAATGACACGATACTATTTTGCATATTATTTAAAATATCATGCGACAAGGATAGACACAAATCAAGTGGATCAAGCACGTAATGACTATGTCATTTGGGAGACTATAATGTAGTGATAAAACCTCTTATAGTTCATAATATAAAGTATTTTATATTATATCCCAAGATGACGTAGATCATCTGTAAGGTCACACCAACTGAACAGAAATAACAAGTATTTTACATTTTATATAATGTATTTAATCTCATGATGTATGAGTTGAAATACATGTGATAAAATGTTAAAGTAATATGTCATGTAAAATGACATGCTTAGATAATAAAATAAATTTATGAGAATATATGTGAATATTATTTTGTATAATGTTTGAGAGCATTATAAGAATAATAAATTAATTCATATTAAAATAATATAGTAATATTATTTACTCATAAATTAAATTCTTGCAAAATATGATTAGAGAATAACAAGAGAGTAGTCATAGCCATTTGTGTAAATAATTAACACAAGTGTTGCCATATGACTTGACTATATAAAGGGATATGTTTGAGATGAAAAATGAATTTTTCTCTAGTAGCATGAATAGTAACCGTGAATAGTAACTCTTTTTCCCCTCTCTTGTGTGTAGAAAGAAAAATTCTATTGGTCTTTTCTCCCTTCTCTTGCAAGGTTTAGCCATCAAATAAAATAGCTCGTTCATTGAAGATTGAAGATTGAAGATCTAGGTGGTTGGATCTAAACTCTAACCTCTACATCCGTCTATCTAAGAATGTTTTAGATTGTTGTTTAGGTTCAAGGTGAACCAAGAGACAAGGATGCTTCCATGGCCGAAGAAGGAAGACGACGGTTTCCAAGAGAACTAGAAGAGGAATCGACTCCTCTCTACAAAGAGATTTGACAATCTCTTTAGGTATAACATTTTATCCACTCTTGTGCAAGAAATAAATGTGTTATTTTCTGTTTTGTTGATGCACAAGAGGTGTTCGATGAAATGTCATAGTATAATCTTGCTTGCAATTGTTATATAAATAAGATCATTTATGTATTGAGTTAAATAGAGGCAACAATTTTAATTTTCGTCCTCTTAAACTTACACATGAAATTCCAACAGTTTTATGCAATTAATTAGTATCGTACATTAGTGTTATAGTTATAATTAGTTTGTTAATTTAAATTAATAAATAGTACATAATATTAGTCACTTACTAAATACTTTTATATTTAGTTGTCGTTGTGTATGACCTATGTCCTATGTCATTTGCTGACTACGTCGTCATAACTAATTATCTATCCTAACTATATAACTATGTTGTATATTATACGTTTTAATATGTGTGCTACATATAGTATAGAAAAGATATAGAAAATATTTAAAAACACAAATAAACACATGTGGGTCCCGTTTTAATTTATGTTTTGTTTTTCGTGGTAATCCTGTGGGATCGAAAACCCGTACTCGTGTGTCATAGCCATAGCTCGTGCTGCACGGGTCATAAATCATCATTTCCCAATTAATACCTTTCTCGGGCCTTTTTATTATCTCGGGTTTGGTTACTAAGTATTATGGGCTATACCACTAATTGTGTAATATCTGTTATAATACCCAACTCGGACCAATTAGGGCTCAGGCCCAAAAATACCTAGAACCATTTTTTTATTTTTTTATCCTTATCAAGCCTTATAGTATCTGAGGGGTCAAGTGGGCCCTAAGGCCCAAAGGCCCATTTTTATTTAAGTGTTAAAGGATCCATTAAGGATTCAGTGGGTTGTTAAAGCCCAAAAGTCCATATTTTCTTTAATTTACTAAAAGTCCAGCAAAGGCCATAAAGGCCCAACTCGTAAAAGCTCACAAAGGCTCAGTCATCACCTCTGGGCCTTTACTATCGCAAAACAACAAAAGCATAGCTCAAAACCTAACTGCACTGGTGCTGGCCAACCAGTGCAGCAGCAACCAATGGGTAAGGAACCAGCGGGATACCAGTACAACAACAGCTAGAGAGGTACATGTTTAACAGAGAATTTGGGCACAACTGGTGCACTAGCCAGCAAAACCAGAAACTAGGCACAATTGTATCAGTTCAGAACAAGGTTGGTACAAAAGCCTATTAGTACACCAAAACAGCTTCCAACCAGGCAATACTAGCACAGCACAATACGGTACTCAGGGTGCTGGCACTTGCCCTATTTCAGTTCAATTTAATGCCAGCACAACTACAATTACACCGTCCCAAAAGAATTCAAACACTTGAGCCAAACAACGAGTCACGCTAGCAAAACAATTCAAGCCAAAGAACACACAGACGGAATCCCAAGCACCAAACAGTGGCTCGATGGCCACTTCTATCACAGTGCATCATACAACAAGTCAAGAATCACCACAAAGTAACACAACAAGCAAGCATAACAATTAAATCAACACCAACACACAAGATAGAACAGCAAACCAGAATCCAACCGGCACTCATTACCAGCAACAAAGACAATAGCACAAAGCAAGCAAACTTATCAGAGCGCAAGGAATAAAAAAATCAGCGTTCTAGGGTTTACCAGTACAAGAGCAAGGCACAACTGCTGAACCAAGGCCAAGTGCACAACACCACCTCTCTGGCCCTTCCCTTTCCTCTTGCTCCCATTTTTTGTTTGACTCCAAATTCCAACCGATTTGGCTAAGTAACTTTGTTTAGGGTCTAGATCTCAGCACATGAGAATGTCAAACATGAAAGGGAGTGTCAGAGGCATGTAAGGGGGTTCTTATAGCCAAGAGGAGGGCATACCAGCTGTGGGTGGCAGAGGCTAGTCAGAGGTGTTTGAATTTTCGAGCCTTGCAATAAGCCTGTGTCAAAGTACTAAATGACAAATCAACTGGCTAGGTTAAAGACGAAGTGAGGGATGGGATTGTTGGGTGTACGAGATATCGCCAGAGGGGCAGGGTAGGGGTTTATGAGATGACGGAGGTACTAGCGCGAGAACAGTTGTCGTTGGCAATTGGTGACAGCTCCAACCTCAGCTACAATGAGGGAGAGAGAAGGCTCGAGTGAGGTGTGAGGGAGAAGGTGAGGTGACAAGGTACCCCATGAAAGGGAGAAAGCAGGAAAGAAACCAATGGTTTCTCCCTTCCAGCGGAGAGATCGAGGGATTGAGACAGACGAGAGAGAAGAGGAGAACAGAGGAGAGAGAAGATGGTCTTGGGAAAGGGGCGTGAGAGAGAGCCAGAAGGGACGACATTCAATGCCCAGGAGAGAGAGAGGGTGACAGTGCATTAAATGTGACATGACGAAATGAGAGGAGCCAGAGGGGGAGAGAGAGAGAAACCGAGATATTTATCTCGATTTTGTCGGTGGGGATCCCCTGTGCCTCCGTCTTTGTGCCAACTCGTGTTGCAACCTGCTGCAGGGTACAAGCATGACCTGTTTGGTCATGATGAGTTGCTACACGAGTTTAACCCTAGATTTAATGGGTTTAATTCATGGTCTCTTGCTCCGCTGAGGTTCGAACTCTGCCACTTCGTGTGGCAAGTCATTTTTGAACTGTAAATGGGTCAGACGACCCATTGCACTAATTCCAGAATTATTTTATTTATTAGTGTTAATCGATTATATTTATAATTAGTTAAATTTGATGAAGGTTGGTATATATATATAAAAAAATCATTTCGAGTTTATTTATATACATTCTTTTTTTCCTTTTTTTGTATAATTTTATTCCAAGTGCTAATTATGTACAATCTTTTATTTATTTGCCAATTTGGGTTTAAAGGTCGAGTACATTATTCTTTTATTCAAATTTATAAATTTAAACTTTTATTTACTTGAATATTTTTTTCTCGTACATATAATATTTCATTTATTTACACGTAAAATTTTGTTATAGGTTAATCGTTTTTGAGTTGTTCAAAATTTTACGGGTTTCACACAAGTAGTGCATTAATGTCATTGATTGTGCAGTCAATCGGGTCTTTTGCCTTGTAGAGTGGTGTAGCCCATTGCATAGGATTAGAAATCTAAGATTGATTTGCTTATTAAGAAGAAATCAAAGATAGGTTCCGCAACTGTAAATAACACTTATTGCTTAGTGAAATCGGTCCCGAAAGGAAGTTTTGGTTCCGAGAATCTCGTGGATGTAGGCCAAGTTTGTTTGTAGGTCGAACCACGTTATATTGTGTGTTCTTGTATTATCTTGATCTCTCTTATTCTTTAGTTTCTATTTTTACTATTCTTGCACTTTGTCATTTTAATTTGCTCAATTGCTCTTAGTATTTGCCTGCTTAAATTTTTAACTAGATGATTAAGGTCTAAAAACTTGAATTCTAATTGTTGCAAACGCTTTCGCACTAATACTTGTCCTTAGAATCCCCAATCATTCTAACATTACCAACTAGTAAAATAAAGGGAGGAATTTCATTCTTGAAGTTGTTTGACTGTTTCAATTACATCTAGCTAATTATTGTCATGAAAGAATATTTTAATCTAACTAGATATGTATACATTTTTATGACATGGATTATTAATTATTTTATTAGTGATATTGGTGATATTGTTGATATAATGCATGATCTGGATGTGTAATCATGTTTGATTAATATGGATGACATTAGTGTTATGACGTAACCCGAGAGGGGCCCGCCCGACCCGCCAAACCCGTGACCCGAAGGGACCCGACCCGCCCGAGTAGCAACTCGGGTCAAACCCGTGCGGGTTGCTCGGGTCGGGTCCAAGGAAGGGTTTCCACCAATCAAAACGCTCCAAACCCGAGCAAACCCGACCCGTTCAAACCCGTGCACTGTAGCACCCGACCCGACCCGACCCGAGTTACTGTAGCAATTTTCGAAATTTTTTTTTTTTTTTTACCGTTGGATTTTTTTTGAATTTATTCCCTCCATCAATTTTCAAATTTATTCCCTCCATCAATTACCCCATTTTGCACCCTTATTTATACCCCCATACCCCATTTCAATTAAATCACCAAACAAACTATCTATTTCTTCAATTCTCTCATACTCTCTAGTCTCTACACTCAAACTCTCATATTCCCTTATTCTAAAGCTGTTAATTTTTTTTATACTCAATTTAAATTCGTTTATTCCAAAAAAATCCAAAAAAAAAAATAGTCTAAAATTATTTCTATTGGAATTTGGAATAAAAGGCTTTCCTCTTTCAGGCGGGTTTCTCCAGCACGGCCAAATTCGTGTCGAAATAGTGGCCGCTAAGGAGGTACTTTTTTATCATTTGTATTATTGTATAAAAAATGTTAACTAAAATTTTTTGTATAACATTCATGGAATAATATATTTTTTATCGTTTTTCATATTTGAATTGTTATATTTTTTTAATAGTTTGCATAACTAAAATAGTTTGCATAATATTCATTTTCAATATGCTTTTTTATCATTTGCATAACATTTTCATATTGTTAACTAAATTTTTTTGCATAATATTCATTTTCAATATACTTTTAAATTCGAAATTGAAAAAATTGTTCAAAAAAATGTTATATTAAAAAAAAATGTTACTTGCTTATTAAAAAATGTTACTAAAATTGATTGTATTGAAATAATATATTTTTTAATGTTGCTAAAATTGATTATATTTTTTAATGTTACTAAAATATTAACTAAATTGATTGTTACTAAAAAAATGTTACTAAAATTCGGTTTTTTTTTATGTTGGAATGAAACTTGCTTATTTTTTTTTAAATTCGTATTTTTTTTTGTAGTGAAAAATGGCATCTCCATCTAACAACCCTCAAAACATGTTTGATGGAAACGTGGGTGAAGTTACACGACGATTAAGTGATGCTCTCTTCGGTGATTATCCGACACCAAATCCCAATTTTCAACCAAATCTCAATTTTCAACCAAATCCCAATTATCCACATAATCCCAATTTCCCTCCCCCTACTTATCCACAAAATCCCAATTTTCCTCAATTTAATTATCCACAAAATCCACAAAATCATAATTTCCCTCCAACATATTTTCAAGGAACACCACAATTTACACAAGACCTTAATTATAATCCTCAAACATCTCCGCACAACTATTCAAGCTCCGGTGCGGGTGGTTCTAGCACAACCGTTAATGCCACCAGGCCCACCACTTCCGATGACGTTGAAATTCAAGAAGAACCACAAGATGACGTTCAATGAGACGAGGCCGATGAGACGAGGCCGTCGGCTTCTAAAAAAAGAAAGGTTGAAAAGAAACCAAAATACAACGCGAAATTTTGGCGTTACTTCGAGATGACGTTCAATGAGAAGGGATTTTTGATTAGCGGAAGATGTAAGGTACGCAAATGTAAAGCCGAATATTTTTATACGGGCAAAAATGGTACCAACTCATTTAGTAGACATGCCGATAAACATGTACTAGCTAAAGAAGAACCACAAGAACATGCGGACCGTTTACCCGTCCAAACCTTAATTAATGTTGATGGTTCAAGAACTCACGTAAGATATGACGAAAAAAGAATGTTGAGTGAGTTCGCCCGGTATATCACCAAAAAAGAACAACCAATTAGAATGGGTGGTTGTATGAGTTTTGCCCGTTTGATGGTTAGAGGTTGCGGTATACCAATGTTCAAACCGTTCCACTATAGAAAAATGACCAAAGAACTCAAGAGGCAATATCTTGAGGGAAAAAATGAATTGTGTGCCATATTTGCAACCGCACCATTCAAGGTTGCAATTACATCCGACATTTGGACCGCCGGTAAGCATGGTCTTTCTTATTCTTGTATTACCGCACATTATATTGATGATGCATGAAATTTACAAAAAAGAGTTATTAGTTTTCGCGTATTAGAAAGTCCGCACACCGCGGAAGTAATTTTTCAAGCAATTATGAGTGTTTTAAGAGAATATAATTTAAAAACCGATTTAGAAAATAAAGTCTCTTCCGTTTCTTTTGATAATGCAAGCAATAATATTAAAGCGGTGGAATATTTGATCCGTTCCCTAAACCCAATTATGGATGGGGTTATGTTTCACCAAAAATGTGCTTGTCATATCCTTAACCTCACGGTAAAGTCGGGACTTAAAACACCCGAGGTTGATCGTTTGATAAAAAAATTTAAAGAGAGTCTTACTTTTATTTATTCTAATAATATAAGAAAACAACAATTTCATTCTTTATGTCAAAGGTTGAATTTGAGTAAGTTGAGTGTGCCATGGGATGTTGATACCCGTTGGAATTCAACTTATAGAATGTTAGCTCGATGTCTTAATTACCGAGATGCTATCGATGAACAATTGAGCTCCTCGCCCGAAGGATTGACTATGATGCTATCCCCGAGTGAGTGGAACCAATTAGTTCATTTAATGGATTTTCTTGAAGCTTTTTTCAAGGCGACGGTTAAGTTGTCTTGCTCGTATACACCAACCGCGCATGAGTTGCTTCACCACCTCTTATTCATCGCCAAAGTGTATGACGAAATGAAAGGTATATATATTTTTTATTTAACTTATATTTTTTTTTTAATTCGGATTTTAACTTATTTAACTTATATGTAATATAATTCGAATTTTTATATACTTACATATTTTTTTGAATTGTAGGACAAATTTCTAACCCGTCTCTCGCTCCAATTGTAGAAGCTATGAAGGAGAAATTTCTAAAATATTGGGAAGAAGTACCAAAAGTGACAATTGTTGCAAATGTCCTCCATCCGACATACAAGTTACATTACACGGTAAGAATGGTAAGAAAATACAAGACTTATTTAGATTTACCGAGAGGACACGAGGAGCCCGAAATACGAGCTTTGATTGAAGCAATGTTTGCTCAATACACCAATCAAAGAAGTACCGCACAACCTACGCCCTCTACGAGCTTTAGGTATATATTTTTAAAACTAAAATTTTATTTACTATTTATTTTATTACTATATATATTTTATTTACTATATATATTTTATTTACTATGTATATTTTAATAGGTCTAATAGCCGAAGTGCGTTGTTACTTGAGTTAGATGACGATGATAGTGTGATGCCAACTAACACAAATGAATTACAAAGCTATCTTGCATTACCGGGGGCGCCGGAGGGAGTCGACGTTCTAGATTATTGGAAGAAAAATGCAAATATTTTTCCTACTCTATCTATTATGGCTCGTGACATATTCGCTATTCCCATGTCAACGGTGCCTTCCGAATCTTGTTTTAGTTCGGCAAATAGGATTCTTACCGATAGAAGGTATAATTTTTTTAATTCTTATTGATTTTTATAATTATTAAATTTGTCACTTATTTTTTATTATCAATAAAAAGGAGCCGGTTGGGGCCAAAAGTTTTCGAGCGTCTTGTATGCCTAAAAGATTGGATTGATGCGGATGATCGAAACCAACTTATGTTAGTTCCCGCAAGTGAATATCCAAATCCAAATGTTCAAGGGACGAGTACCGACGACACGGATGTTGAGTCCGACGATGAGTGTGATCCCGATGGAGAAAATCCGCTTTGGTATATTGAACAAATGCGCCATCTACAAATATAGGTTTTGTATTATATATGCACTCCTTAATTTTTTTTCTAATTATTCAATATTATTATACTTCATCTAAATATTTACTAACAAAAAAAAAAGTTAGAACTCCGCCTATGTTATTTTTTTAACATGGTAAATTAATAACATAGCCGGTCTCAAGCCCGGAATAAAGGAGGAGAGTAACTTTTTTTTATAAAATTTTTGGAATCTAATTATTGAAAAATAGTTGCATATTTTTTATTTCGAATAAAACTTTTTAATTCAACATGTTAATATGTTTACATATGTCTAAATATGTTTAAATTGTTTAAATATATTTAAATATTTAAATATATAAATAGGCAAAAAAAATGTAAATATGTAAAACATATTTTTAAAAACATATTGTATATAAATATAAACATATTTAGGTAAAAAAATATTTTTTAAATATGTTTTCATATTCCGAGTATAAAAAAAAAATGTATATATGTTTGAATATAAATATTTCAACTCGGATTATTTATATTTAAATATAAATATATCTTTATGTATTTTAGACATATCTTTATGTATTTTCAAATGCGCCATCTTTATGTCTTCAAATATAAATATATCTTTACATATTATGATTTATAAATATGTTTTTAAATATATTTATATTTTTTTTAAATTTTTTGAATATATATTTACATATATTTTTTTTGAATTTTTTGCCTATTTTTGTAAAATTTTCGCCTATTTTATGAATTTTTTGCCCATTTTATGAATTTTTTGTCATTTTTAAAATAAATATATCTTTATGTATTTTATATTTTTTTTGGAGTATTTAAAATATATCTTTACATATATTTTTTTTGAATTTTTTATCTATTTTTATGAATTTTTTATGATTTTTTTGATTTTTTTTACTAATTTTCTGAATTTTTTGAATTTTTCTGATTTTACCCCTAAACCCGAGACCCGACCCGAGACCCGACCCGTCCGACCCGACCCGAGACACCCGACGGGTGCTAGGGCGGGTTTTCCCCGTCCCTCCCAACCCGACCCGAGACACCCGACCCGTGCAAACCCGTGTAGACCCGAGACACCCGTTTGCTCTCGGGTCCCGACCCGACCCGAGAGCATAACACTAGATGACATGATGATTTGGATGTTTAATTAATTGTTGTGTAAATAATAATGTATGTGTGTGTGTGTGTGTGTGTGTATATATATATATATATATATAAAGAAGGTTATGATGCTTTACGGAGCATCAAATCGCATGTGCTCTACATCTGTATCTCTAATTTCAAGTTCAAATGTCTAGTTCAAACTGTTGAACAAGATCTACATATTGAAATTTCTTTGAAGATCGAATTTTACATATTTTAGATAGGTGAAATTTTTTTACATTTATATCCGATGTGAAAAGAGATTAATTTGTTGAGTAATGCAAGTTGAGCTCAACCCGCCATTTATATATGCGTTTTATTTTACTGAACCTTAACTTGTCTTGTCAAAAAGAAGCAAAAGAGGAAATGGAGTTCATCAAAGAAAAAAAAGAGGAAATGGGGAGGAAGAATCAAGAATGTGTTGCCAACTTGCCATCCTTTTTTGTAATAATAAATAAATGGAAACAGTTACGTACGTGCAGACCCCATATGCAAATTCTTAATATTAATTGACAAGCACGACGCATGCAGTAATTATGTACACATGTAATTGCGTTACTGGTACCGCAAGGACCACGTCAGTCTGTGTAAATCCAAGTGGACAATATTGCATTTTCCATTTTAGTTTCCCCTTTTATTGCTTTGATGTGAAACGTGATATAGAATTGATCCGAATCTGCTATTATTATGAGGAAAATTAGGGTTTTATTATTCAAATTTTGAACCGTCAGATCGAAATGAACGCGCGAATTTGATTGTGAGGGCAATTTTTTTTGCTTAATATCAACTGTTGGATACGATTAACGATGGAGATTAAAAAAGTAAGACCATATTTTTCTTTTTTGAATAATAGGTGATCCCAATCCATATAGAATGTAGATTATATATATATGTATGACGTGTTGCATATGCAGAGATGTTGGGTGGATTCGAGATTTTCGTTAGAGAGGAGCAAGATCTATCATTTTCTGTCAAGCACAGTTTGCTTCGTGCCAGCGAAGTGGCAAAATGATGCACATTTTTAAATATATATGGTTATTTTGCCAAAAAAAATTGACTAATCATATAAATACAGAAGATTATTTTGCAAAAAAAATTCAGAGAGAGGCAGCCGAATTTAGTGTTGCATTATACCGCATTATACAATTTTCTGACCATTTGATTGCATCGAGATTTCGTATATAAAAAATAAGCCCTCCGATTATTATTGCTGACGGCTATGTTGCACAAGTGCGGATGCGGATATCATATCCGATACGATATGGTTGCAGCGATACAAAAATTTTAAAAAATCCTAGATACGGATGCACTAAATATATATTAGATTTTAATTAAAAAGTAATTTAATACATTGAAAAAATAATATATAAGTGAGTATATACAATAAAAACTATTATTATACACGAGAGATAATAAGAGAAAGTGATGACATGTCTTTTGATGGAAAATGACTTCAATTTTATGATAATGTGAGGAAGCAACAATTAAAAAATATATTCTGATTATCACGTGAAGTATCGCATGCGAATCATATAGGATATAGACACGGAAAATATCCGATATGAGTACATAAAGTATTAGAAATATCCGAATAACATAGACTGACGATCGATCAGGACCATCCAAGTATTGTGCTACATTTGTAGGACAACAACAGATTGGTTTCATGCATGTGCTGTAGATTATACGAGGAGTTTTTTTTTTTATTGAAATTATACGAGGAGTAATGTAGATTATATGAGGTGTACGGGATTCCCTGTATATACTATAAACAGTGTACTTTTTTAGATATATTTTTTTTAAAGTACATACAGTATACTGCGTCACAATTCTGTCTACCAAGAGAGACCACAGTCACAGTCTCACAGACATGTATTTGCAAGTACAATTTCTATGCTAAACAAAAAGAGTACAATTTCAAAAACTACAAAAGTTTGCAAGTACTTCATCGCAATTTAAGAGATCGCACGTTGTCAACTTGTTTGTGTCCTATCACTATCAGCACATGTCTGGAAACGCATGTGCATCAATTGGTACATGCATGACTAGAGTCTAGAGCTAACACAGAACTGTGATCTTCTATGCTCATACATTTATAATTGTATATATAACTAGGCGAAGAACTGGCGCTCCGCGCGAAAAACTACAAAAAAACAACGGCAGAAAAAATAAAAAGAAATTTCTGCAAAAAAAAATGCAAAAAAATTTCCGAAATTTTTTTGTGAAAAATTTTTTAAAAAAATTTTTCAAAAAAAAAAAATATGCTACAGTGAAAACACCACTGTAGATAAGGATGTTAAACTTTTATATATGTAAGATATCGTGCATAAAAACAAATTTATGGTTTTAATTAGAGGTGGCAAATCGGGCGGGTCGGGCGGGTCAGGTCAGTTTGACTTCAAAAGATTATCGGGTCACGGATCTGATCAGGTCGGGTCGGGTCTCGGGTCATCATGCATTGATATTTGTCGAGTTTCGGGTCTTTCGGGTTCGAGTCGGGTCGGGTTTCAATTATCTACTTTCGAGTATTTTTCGGGTTTCGGGTTCGGATTAGGTTGGGTTTCAATTATCTCGTTTCGGGTATTTTCGGGTTTCGAATCTTTCGGGTCGGGCGAGTCGGGTCAGTTTGTCTTCAAAAGATTAACGGGTCACGGGTCTAATCAGGTCGGGTCGGGTCTCGGGTCATCATGCGTTGATATTTGTCGAGTTTCAGGTATTTCGGGTTCAAGTCGGGTCGGATTAACCGAATAGAGTTTGAGCTTTTTTATTCTTAGAGTTATTTATTATTCTTTTTCATTGTATGAGGCTAATGATCCAATAAATTGTATTTGGCCTCTCTAGAAAAAATTCTACAGATGCGACAATTGCCAAAATATAAATTATTATGTGCAATCTGCTAATTGATATGTGATAAGTTAATGTTCTGATAAATTGTTGTCAAGATGATTTCTATGTGATATGTGATATGCAACAATTACCAAAGATTATCTAGTCTCTGATCTGTTGTGTTCGGGTCAAGTCGGGTCATCTCAGATTGCGGGTCATGTCGGGTCGGCGGGTAATGTGATCTCGGGTCATTTTGAATTTCGGGTCATGTCGGTCCAGGTCGGGTACCTGGTCATCTGATCTCGGGTCTTTTCGGGTTTCGGGTCATATCAAATCAGGTCGGGTCGGGTATCGAGTCATCTGTTGTCGGATTTTTTCGGGTTTCGGGTCATATCAAATCAGGTCGGATCGGGTATCGGATTATCTATTGTCAGGTCATTTTCGGATTTCGAGTCATATCGAGTTACTCCGGGTCGGATGGGTTTGTAGTCGGGTCGGGTCGGGTTCTGCCACCTCTAGTTTTAATTATGCATTTGTAACTTTTTTCTATATTAATAAGAACTTCAGTTCACTCCGGCATTTCTTATTACTTGAAATGTCTCTTGATATTAGCAATTAATTTGATACCGGTTCGGTATAAATCTAGATTTGTTAGAGGTACCAATCACGTTTTTAATGCTTGATAGATAATTAATTATGTATATTAATTATATGGTTTCAGAATAGAGGTAATATTTTAGTGTTCCAACAGAATAGAATTGCTTGAGAAAATGTGATACGGAAAATTAAAGTGTGTTAGCCAAGTCAACAAATGTATATCAACTAATTAATGGATGAAATAAGAATTTTTTTCATGATATGGTTTCCTGCATGAGCGAAAACTCTTCATTGATGGATGAAATAAGAATTTTTTTCTGAATTTATTGGCAAGCAATGATCTTTTCCTTTGATTTTAATATACAGAAAAAAATTAAGCAACTTTTTTATGTTAGTATTGATTTTGTTATTTTTTATGCATCACTTTGTAAAAAAGTAAAAATTTAGGAATTGAATGCATTTAGTACAACATCCCAGTAAAATAAAATAGGAAGTGACACGTAAAATATCTCATTTATTGCAATTTATGAGAGGATCAATGAGACTGATAGATCCCAATCTCCTAGACAGAGAAATATGAAATATATTCACAGATCAATAAATTGTAATTTCTAAATATGGATAACTACTTGATTATAAGTTTAATTAAAAAAACTAACAATTATTATGAATGATTTTGTACTAATAGCACTAACTATGGTTTGCTACTATTTCAAAGGTTATTTCATGTTTAAGTGAAAGATAATTATTATTTGACAACATTAAATTAATTAGAAAACCTTACTATTTTAGTAACTCAACATTTTCTTTAATTAATCACTATCTCAAATTCTTAAATTGGTTACTAACCCACTAATCTATCTAATAGTCCAAACACAGCTAACAGCGATTATGTGATAAAGGTTCCCACCATCCATGCTAAATCTGGTTAATTATTAAATATATTTACATATTTTGAAATAAAATCATGCACATATCATTATCTTAGCGCATTCCATCTTGTTTCGTTTGAAATAATAATAAATGATAAAAGATGGGACAGGAACTAGCCAGGTTGTTCGGATACTCTCAAATTTCACCGCACCTCCATTTCGGATATGTATCTGATATGATATGTATGCGATTAGCATCCGACACTTTAGGTGGCATATCGTATTATTTTAATATTGTTGACTTTTCAGATACGACAGGATATGACATAATACGGTGGGGATACGATTGAGATACGACAAGGATATGTCTGAGATATTTTCGTAATGCGCAACGTTCAGTATTTTGACCATGTCCTTCATCCGAATTTCGATTAAGGTGATTCAAAATGCGTTAAAAAGCTAAGAAAGAGCTTTGTAGTCTTGTCTTATCATCTGGGACATATTATCTCTTAACTCCTGTAATAAAATATACTAAAATAAAGCAGTACCTTGAACTCTTACAAAACAAACTTAATTTAACTTTAATTACTTCTAAAAGCTACAAAACTCCGTCTATATAACACAATTAACTCTATGTTTAAACATATATAATTTTGACTTATCAAAAGTACAAACCACTGGAACAAACATATGTTTCTGATCAAATTTGTTATATATTATATATATTTTAATACATAATTTGATTTTTTACTATTTTATATATACTCTGTCGTGTTTTAGTATTTGAAAAAATAACGTGCCACCAAACTCGTACCGTATCGGATACGATACCCGTACCCGCACCCGTGCAACATAGAACACGACAGTATCTAAGCACTGTAGCATCAACGACTGTACATGTCAGGTGACCAAAGAGCAAAGTGCAAAGCAAGCCCATAAGATTCACGGCCTAAGTCACACAAAAAAAGCCATTGATACTATAAAAAATCAGCCCAGTAATTTTGTTTCATAAATTTTAGCAATTCATTATGTCATCCTGCCATGCCTTGCTTTCTTTCTTTTTTTGATAGATCATTTATTTCCTTCTTTCGAACACAATTTTTCATTTAACCACACAAGTGTTGTTTCTTGTTCACAAAGCACAGTACACACCGCACAGTTATGATATTTTCCTGTTCTTGTTTAACGCCTTTGAGGATACAATTTTAACGGCTGTAATTGATTCTAATAACATTTTTTTTAGAAAGTTTTGATTCATATAAGTACTCCAATTTAATTACAGAGGAAATTTATTTCGCAATACAATTTGAATAAGAAGTGAAGATTTTCAGAAATGGAACAAATCGACACATGAGGTGTTGCCGTGTTGGGTATTAACTATTTGAAAAATTATTTAAATTCAATTACATTATTTAAGTTCAATTACAATATCTACACCCTAACTACTTTATACAGTATCTGTACTGTTCAAATTCAATTACAAATTATGAAATTAATTTATAATACGCTTGTATATAATGTCTGTTCTCTACAACGACTTTTCTTATTCCAATTCAAGAATATTTGCTATACAAGTTCAGCCTTTTC